>VZQC01012362.1:942357-1028821 GCA_009823505.1 Rhizomys pruinosus
TTTTTTTGGTCTTTTTGAGACAGGGTCTCCCTGTAGCCCCAGATGTCCTGGAACTCACTCTGTAGACCAGGCTGGGCTTGAACTCACAAAGATCCACCTGCCTCTGCCTCCTGAGTGCTGGGATTAAAGGCATGCACACCATGCCTGGCTCTACTTTTTGTCTTTTTACTAAGATCTCAAGTTTTATACCTGAAGTACAATTGCTAAGGACTTACTATTTATATATTTCTGGTTATGCTTTCCTTTTGGATGTTTAAGGCCACACAGTTATCCCAGATTAACCAAGGTTTTTGTTTTCTCAAAGTCAGTTAGGATCTGGTCCTCAAGGGCCACTCAGGTGGTTTTTTTTTTTTTTGGCAGTGGGGGAGGGAGCCCCTGGCTCCTTTTGGCTTTTCAATGACCAGTTCTGTCCACTCAAGTACAAAGTCAGGTCTTGCTAGACCAGGCTTCCCTTTTTGAAGCTTGAGCAGACTTTCCTCTTTATACACTGGATGCTCGCTAGTGGATCTCCAGGACCTCCCTGCACAGAAAGCCTGGTGACTCACATTTGCAGGAAATTTCAAGAGATGCCTACATGCATAGTCTCCTGGGACTTAGTTGACCTCTGAGGGCAAGGAACAAATTTATCTCTTAAGTACCTCGGCCAAGAAGGTATAGGCATTAAGTATGGTCATTAAGCATCCAGAAAGGCTAAGTTATACCAGCCTGATACTTTTAACTACTGTATAATATTTTATAAAAAGCTTGGACAAAAGCTCAAGCATCCCTGCACAAGAAATACTAAGAAGCACTCCCAGAAAATAAATACTGTTGTTGTCATGACATAATGTCATGACAAACTAGTTTTTTCTGCATTCCTTTGATCTTATATTAATCTAAAATATGCATAGACATCCTCCATCCATATACCAAAAATTGTTAAGTCTGAAAATCAATGGTAGCTTAGTTCTAGAACCTGTTAAGGGATTCACAATATAAGAGCACAGTTGTTTCCAGATCATGAGGACTATAACATTAATGTTGTTCAGTTTGCCTTGCAAGTAGGTAATTGGTGCTAGCATCCACAGATGAGGCATACCATTCATCGTTTATTTTTCTGGGACTGTTACTTCACTTAACATGATGTCTTCTAGTTCCATCCATTTACCTGCATAGTTCATGATGTCATCTTTCTTTACTGCTGAATAGAACTCCATTGTGTAGATGTACCACATTTTTCTCTATCCACTCCTCAGTTGAGGGGCATTTGGTTTGGTTCCAGCTTTTTGCTATTGTGAACAGAGCTGCAATAAACATGGCTGTGCATGTATCTCTGCGGTAAGATGAGTCTTGTGGGTATATACCCAGGAGTGGTATGACTGGTTCGGGTGGTAAGCTCATTTTGAGTCTTCCAAGGGTTCTCCACACTGCTTTCCATAGTGGCTGTGTGAGTTTACATTCCCACCAGCAGTGGATGAGTGTTCCCCTTTCCCCATAACCTGTCCAGCACTTGGAATCACTTGTTTTCTTGATCCTAGCCAGTCTTATCAGAGTGAGATGACATCTTAAAGTGGTTTTAATTTGCATTTCCTTAATTATTATTAATGTTGAACACTTTTTCATATGTTTCTCAGCCATCTCTAATTCCTCACTTGTGAAGTCTCTGTTCTGTTCTTTGCTCCATCTATTGAGTGGGTCATTTGTTTACTGTCTTCTTTGTTTTTTGAGTAGTTTATATACTCTGGAAATCAATGCTTTGTCAGATGTGTCTCCAGTGAAGGTTTCCTCCCACTCTGTGGGTTTTCATTTCCTTGATTGTTTGTTTTGAAGTACAGAAGCTTTTGAGTTTAATGAGGTCCCATTTGTCATTTGTCGGTCTTATTTCCTGTGTAGCTGCTGTCTGATTTAGGAAGTCTTTTCCTATGCTTATGTCTTGTAGGCTGCAGCCAACTTTTTCTTCTATTACCTTCAGAGTTTGGGGTTTCATGTTGAGGGCTTTGATCCATCTGGAGTTGACTTTTGTACAGAGTGAGAGGTAGGGGTTTAATTTCATTCTTCTACAAGTGATGATCCAGTTTTGCCAACACCACTTTCTGAAGATGCCGTCTTTCCTCCATTGTGTCTTCTTGGCTCCCTTGTCAAATATGAGGTGGCCGAAATTGTATGTGCTCAAGTTTGGATCTTCAGTTTTGTTCCATTGGTCAACAGGTCTGTTTTTGTGCCAGTACCAAGCTGTTTTTATGACTATAGCCCTGTAGTATAGTTTGAAATGTGGTATGGATATCCCCCCTGTATTGCTCTTTTTGCTCAGGGCCGCTTTGGCTATTTAGGGTCTTTTGTTTTTCCATATGAAATTAAGGACTATTTGTTCCAAGCCTGTGAGGAAACTCTTGTGGATTTTAATTGGGATTGTGTTGAATCAGTATATTAATTTTGGTAGAATGGACATTTTTACTACATTAATTTTTCCAATCCATGAGCATGGGAGAGCTTTCCATCTGATGATGTCTTCTTCAATTTCCTTCTTCAGGGATTGAAATTCTTTTGGTGTCTTTGGTTAGGTTTGTTCCTATGTATTTTATTGTTTTTGAAGCTATTGTGTGTGGGAAGGTCTCCTTGTGTTCCTTCTTCAGTTGCTTGTTGTTGGTGTAAAGAAAGGCTACTGATTTTTCTAGGTTGATTTTGTATTCTGCCACTTTACTGAAACTCTTAATCATTTCTAGGAGTTTTCTGGTGGAGTTTTTAGCATCCCTGAGTTAAAAAATCATATCATAAGGAAAAAGGAATAGCTTGACTTCATCTTTTCCAATTAGTACTCTAGTACTCTAGTTTCCTTTTCTTGCCTTATTGCCCTAGCAAGTGTTTCAAGCACTATATTGAAGAGGAGTGGTGACAGGGGGCAGCCTTGCCAAGTTCCTACCTTTAGGGGAATGCTTCTGTCTTTTCTCCATTTAAGATGATGTTGGCTGTGGTTTTCCTGTATATGGTTTTGATTACATTGAGGAATGGACCCTCAAATCCAATTCCATTTAGGACTTTAAGCATGAAGGGATGCTGGATATTGTCAAAGGCTTTTTCTGCATCAATGGAAATATCATGTGGTTTTTGTCTTTCAGTCCATTTATATGTTTTATGATATTTCTTGATTTTCATATGTTGAACCATCCCTGCATCTCTGGTGTGAGTCCAAATTGGTCATGATGTATGATCTTTTTGACATTGGTCTGTATGCAGTTTGCAAGTATTTTGTTGAGAATTTTTGCATCTGTGTTCGTTAATGAGATGGGGTCTTGTAGTTTTCAAGTGTCCACATCACCACATCACCTACAGGATTATGAGAGACTCTCTGCTTTCCCAGTAGTAAAGTTCAAATTTTGTAAAACATTAGAAAGTATTGCTATCTTGGTAACTGAAACATCTCATTCTGAGAGTACCAGTGGCTCTGGGCAATGCCCAATTCACCGTCCACAGTTGAGAGCGGAAACAGTGGTTAGTTGCCATGGTGTGGCTATAGTGACCAGGAGAGAAGGCAAAGCCCACTTGGGTATGCTGATTTCCACACCCTGGAATCCCAGGCATACAGCTGGAAGTCACAGGGAAGACATGCTGCCCCCAGGAATCACACACATACACACACACACACACACACACACACACACACACACACCCTTCTATTGCAACTAGCCTAAATGCTATTTTCTCTGGAGCCAACTTTGCATCCACCTCTAAGTAATCCTTTGGCATTTTGTTTACCATAAGCCAGAGGACCGGAACTGAGCACTGAAGGCTACAGGAATTTCAGGAAGTATATAGAGGAAAAGCGTCTTCCAGTCAAAAGCATCATCAAAGTCTCTGAAACAGGTAGTCAATTATGCACTTTATGTTTGTGTTGTGCATGAAAATTTGCTGAACTATAAATTGGGCATATTGTAAATATTCAATATCTGACATTTTGTTGAGAACACCATTCATCTTGTAATCTGTCTTTGCAGACACGTGCCCTGAAGATACCAAATAGGCAAGTGCATATTGGCTTGAAAGGAATGACCTGCATGCTTTTAGTAGGTGAGGATGTGGGCAGGTGAGGGTGTGGGCATGGACTGGTGAGAGTCTGGACAGGTGAGAATGTGGACAAGTGAGAGTGTGGACAGGTGACAGTGTGGCACTGAATGTGTTGGTAGATAAGTGTGTGGGCAGCTGAGTGGGATAACATATAAGCATATGGGTAGGTTAGGAGGAAGGCAGGTGACTGTGTTGGTATATGAGGGTGTTGGTAGGTAGAGTGTTGGTATGTATGGTGTTGGTAGGTGGCATGTTGGTAGGTAGGGTATTGGAAGGTGAGAGTGTTGGTAAATGAGAATTTTGGTTGGTGAGAGTGTTGGGAGGTGAGGGTGTTGGGAGGTTAGAGTGCTTTTAGGTAGAATGTTGGTAGGTGAGGGTACTGGGAGGTGACTGTCTTAGGAGGTAGGGTGTTGGGAGATGAGTGTGTTGGGAGGTGAGGGTATTGGATGGTGAGGGTCTTGGTATGTAGGGTGTTTGGAGGTGAGGGTGTTAGGAGGTGAGGATATTTGGAGGCAAGGGTTTTGGGAGGTATGGGCATTGGGAGATGAGGGTGTTGGGAGATAGGGTGTTAGGTGGTGTTGGGAGGTAGGGTGTTGGGAGGTGATGGTGTTGGGAGGTAGGGTTTTGAGAGGTAGGGTGTTGGAAGGTAGAGTGTTGGGAGGTGAGGGTGTTGGGAGGTGAGGGTATTGGAAAGTGTGAGTATTGGGAGGTATGGTATTGGGAGGTAGAGTGTTCGTAGGTGAGGGTGTTGGGTGGTAGGTTATTGGGAGGTAGAGTGATGGTAGGTAAGGGTGTTAGGAGGTAAGATGTGGGTAGTCGAGGGTGTTGCAGGGTGTGGGTGTTGTGAGGTAGGGTGTTGAGAGGTGAGGGTGTTGGCCATTGAGGGTGTTGGTAGGTCAAGTGTTGGTAGATAGGGTGTTGGTAGGTAAGGGTGTTGGTAGGTACAGTGTTGGTGGGTGAGGATTTTGGTAGATGAGGTTGTTGGGAGTTACAGAGTTGGTAGGTGTGGGTGTTGATAGGTACAGTGTTGGTAGGTAGAGTATTGGTAGATATAGTGTTGGTAGGGGACAGTGTTGAGAGGTAGGGTGTTGGTAGGTTGGGTGTTGGTAGGTGAGAGTGTTTGTGAGGGTGTTGGTAGAGTGTTGGTAGATAAAGAGTTGGTAGGTACGGTTTTGGTAGGTGAGGGTGTTTGTAGGTGAGGGTGTTGGAAGGCAGGGTGTTGGGAGAGTGTTGGTAGGTTGGAGTGTACTGAGGTAGAGTGTTGGTAGGTGTGACTGTTTATAGTAGGGTGTTGAGGGTGAGGGTGTTGAGAGGTATGGTGTTGAGAGGTGAGGGTGTTGGGAGGTAGGGTATTGGGAGGTGAAGATGTTGGGGATGAGGTGTTGGGAAATAGGGTGTTGAGAGGTGAAAGTGTTGCAAGGCAGGGTGTTGGTAGGTGAGGAAATTGAGAGGTAGGGTGTTGGGAGGTAGAGTGTTGGGAGGTGAGACTGTAGGTAGGGTGTTGGGAGATAGGGTGCTGATAATTGAGGGTGTTGGGGTTAGGTTGGTGAGAGGTAGGGTGTTGAGAGGTGAGGGTGTTGAGAGGTGAGGGTGTTGGGTAGTAGGGTGTTAGGAGGTGAGGATGTTGGGAGGGGAGTTTTTAGGAAGTGAGGGTGTTAGTTGGTGACTGTGTTGGGAGAGAGGGTGTTGAGAGGTGGGAGTATTGCAAGGTAGGGTGTTGGTAGGTGAGAGTATTGGGATGTAGGTTGTTGGGAGGTAGAGTGTTGATAGGTGTGGGTGTTGGGAGGTAGCATGTTGGTATGTAAGGGTGTTGGGAGGAAGGGTGTTGGTAGATTAGTGTTGGTTGGTGAGGGTGTTGGGAAGTAGAGTGTTGGTAGGTAGAATGTTGGGAGGTGAGGTTGTTGGGAGGTGAGGGTGTTGGGAGGTTGGGTATTGGGATGTGGGGTTTTGGTAGGTGAGGATGTTGGTAGATAGGGTGTCGGTAGGTGAGAGTGTTGGTAGGTAGGGTTTTGGTAGGTGATGGTGTTGGGAGGAGGGAGTGTTGGGAAGTGAGGGAGCTGGGGGTTGAGTGTGTAGGGAGATAGGGTGTTGAGAGGTGATGGCATTGCAAGGTAGGGTGCTGGTAGATGAGAGTATTAGGAGGTAGTGTGTTGGGAAGTAGAGTGTTGGTAGGTGATGTTGTTGGGATGTAGGGTTTTGGTGAGTGAGAGTATTGGGACATAGGGTGTTGGTAGCTGAGGGTGCTGGGAGGTATGGTGTTGGGACATATGGTTTTCATAGGTGAAGAATTTGGTAAGTGAGGATGTTGGTAGGTGAGGGTGTGCATTTGTAAGTAGGGTGTTGGTAAGTTAGGGTATGGGTAGGTAGGTTATTGGTAATGAGGTATTTGGTAGGGAAAGATGTTGGGAGGTGAGGGGGTGTGTTTGTATGTAGGGTGTTGATAGGTGAGGGTTTTTGTTTGTAAGTAGGGTGTGGGTAGTTGAGGATGTTGGTTTGTAGGTAGGATGTTCGTAGGTGAGGGTGTTGATTTTGGTAGGTGAGGGTGTTAGTTTATAGGTAGGGTGTTGGTTTGTAAGAAGGGTGTTGTTGGGGGCTGGAGAGATAGCCTGGCAGTTAAGAGCACTGACTGCTCTTGCAGAGGACCCAGGTTCGATCCCCAGCACCCACATGGTGGCTAAGAACCGTCTATAACTCCAATTCCAGGAGAACTCCGGTTCCAGGGGAAGCTGAGACCCTCTTCTGACCTCCACAGCATTGCACGACAGGAGTGCACAGACCTGCATGCAGACAGTACACTCACACACATACAAAAATAAATAAAATTTTAAAAAAAGAAGGGTGTTGTTGGTGAGGGTGTTGGTTTGTAGGTAGGGTGTTGGTAGGTGAGGGTGTTGGTTTATAAGTAGGGTGTAGGTAGGTGAAGGTGTTGGTTTGTAGGTAGGGCATTGGTAGGTGAGGGTGCTCATACACACATACACACACACACACATGCAGCACATTTAATAAAAATTAAAAATAAGGTGGAAATCAATAGAGGAAGACATCTAACATCTGGCCTCCAAATGTGCACACACAGGTGAGCACATCTACATGTACTTGTGCACAAGCAAAAACATTCCGTCTTGGCCTCCATCTCTAAAAGTCCCTAAGGTCTTCACAATTACAGAATTTTTCAAAATGAAGTCTCTTCTGAGAATCAGGCAAGCTCTTTCCTGTTAGCCTCTATTAATTTTTTATTTTTTTGTGCTTTTGAGACAGGCTCTCCCTGTAGCCCAGGCTGGCATGGAACGTACTCTGTAGCCCAGGCTGGCTTGGAACGTACTCTATAGACCAGGCTGGTTTTGTGCTCACAGAGATTCACCTGCCTCTGCCTCCCCGAGTGCTGGGATTAAAGACATGCACCACCTCACCCAGCTCTCTTGGCCTCTTTAAATTAAAGGTTACATACTTCCAATTGGAATGGGAATGCAGCAAGTATGCATCCCCACTCTAACGCAGAAGAATGGAGGGAGGGGGATAACAAGCAAAGACCACAACAAAGCAAGATGGAAACCAAGGAGTACAATGTCAAACCTGTAGTTACACGGTTGGCATCTGTCCATCATGATGAAACCATCTGGGCTTCAATGAGTTGGGGCCATCCTGCCCTCCTAGTTCTGTCACTGTGGTGCACATGGACTCTCCCTTAGGCTGTCCCACTCCATGTCCTCAGCTTTCCTCCGTAGCTGGCCCACAATCCTGACGTCCCCAACATCAAGGGGCCTCCATTCCAGCACAGACTTGACCATCACAACTTTCTGCAATGTCCTCTCAGACTCTCAACAGGGAATTTGATCCTGAACACATTGCCTGGCCTCAGTGCTTTTCTGGAACCTTGCAACAAACTGCCCTTTCTCCCTTGCCCTTGCAACTTTCATGCCTGCACAGCCATACCAGGTCCTTCTGCCACCTCAGGATGGAGCCTGCCCACCCTCCATCCCCCCATCTCCACTTCAAGGCTGTACTGGTATCTGTGTGCTGATCCTGGGGAACCATTTTCCTGGGTGACCTTTCTTTTGGTCTTTTCAAGACAGGGTCTCTCTGTAACCCCAGCTGTCCTGGAACTTGCTCTGTAGACCAGGCTGGCCTTGAACTCACAAGGATCCACCTGCCTCTGCCTCCTGAGTGCTAGGATTTTATATTTTCACAAATTTAACAACCTTCAACAAGTAGGACCTTGCCCTCTGAGTACATTTATTATTCAAGATTAGCCATCACAGGTGATTTTTTTAAACCTTGTATCTCATGACCAACTGAATTTCTGTTGATGGTACTCCTTGATCTATAAGACATGTAGATAAATATGAGTGGGTAGACAAAGAGTAGAATTTAAGTAACTCAAAAGCCATATTTTCTTGTTGAGGAGTTAAGAATATCAGCAAACTGTGTGGGGCATGGTGGCACACATAACCAGAGCACTTGGGAACAAGAAGCAGACAGATCTCTATGAGTTCAATGTCAGCCTGGCCCACATGGAGAGTTCCAAGCCATCTGGGGCTACAGAGAGACCCTGTCCCAAGAAGAAAAAAAGACTATCAGCAAATTGAAGAGCAGGGTCTGGGAAGGGCAGCAGATACCATGCTGGTCACAGAGGTGACAAGAAGTAGCTGAGAGGCCCTAAGAGGCAGGTTCAGGAGCTGGGAAAGGGCTGTAAAGCCTCCAAACAGAAATGACTGGAAACTCTAGGGCCTCAAAGCAAAAGCCACAAGGAAGAGTCTGGGCATAGGTAAAATTCAGAAATCTCACAGATAGTGAGCTGCAGCTTGTGTCTGAGATGAGGGTGATGTTCCCTCCCATTGCCAGTCAAATGCCCGCATTCCGTGCCACATCTTTCACCACTTATAGCAAGAATGAAATGTTGCCTGGGCACTTGTCCATGTGTTTAAAATGGTTATGTTGGAGCCAGAGAGATGGCCTAGCAGTTAAGAGCACTGACTGCTCTTGCAGAGGACCAGGGTTCAATGCCCAGCACCCACATGGCAGCTGAGAACCGTCTGTAACTCCAATTCTAAGGATAACTCCAGTTCCAGGGGATTCGACACCCTCTTCTGACCTCCGCAGCATTGCACGCCACGGGTGCACAAACCTACATGCAGACAGTACATTCATACACATAGAAAATAAATAAAATTTTAAAAATATTTAAAAAAAATAAAATAGTTATGTTGTAGCAAAGAACAAGGGAGGGGGGAGGAAGAAGGAAAAGGGAGAAAATCAAACTGAGGAGATTTCAACATCGTCATCTCCTTTTTATAGGGGCAGTGAGACAGGGTCTCACTGTAGTTCCAGCTGGCCTAGAACTCAATCATCTAATTGTTTTTAGTAATAAGAGGTGAATTTAATACCCTACTGTCTTCATGAGACAGGTAAACTGGACAAAGAATAAACAGAAGGACATCTGAATTAAATGACATGTTACATGAAATGGACCTAGAAGACATCTACATGATACTCTATCCAAGCAACAAATAATACACCGTCTGATAGAATACATGAAATTATTTCAATCTTTTTGTATTTGTTGAGTTTTTTCTGTGTCCCAGTATGTGGTCGATATTGGAGAATGTTCTGTGGGGTGCTGAGTAAAAAGTGTATTCTCTGGTATTTGGGTGGAATATTCAGTAGATGTCTGTGAGGTCCGTTTGGTGTATTGTATCATTCAGTTCAGATGTCTCTCTGTTTATTCTTTGTCCTGTTGATCTGTCCAAAGGACTTAGTGGGGTATTGAAGTCTGGTACTATTAGTGTGCTGGGGTTCATCTGTGCCTTGAGGTCCTGAAGAATTGTCTTTATAAAGTTTGGTGCACCAAAGTTTGCTGCATATATATTCTTGATTGTGAAGTCTTCATGGTCAATTGTTCCTTTGATAAATACGTAATGGCCCTCTTTGTCTCTTTTGATTTCTTTTACTTTGAAGTCTATTTAGTCTGATATTAAAATAGCAACACCTACTTTCTTTTTGGTACCATTTGCTTGCAATATATTTTCCATCCTTTCACCTTAAGTTGGTGCCTATCCTTGAGATTGAGATGGGTTTCTTGCAGACAGCATATAGATGGGTTTTGCTTCCTAATCCAATCTCCCAGTCTGTGTCTTCTGATTTTGGAGTTTAGTCAATTAATATTTATTGAAAGATGCATGTTTCTTCCTTTCGCCTTATTATCCATTTGCGTTTTTAGTCTCGGTTTCTACTTCTGCAGTTATGTTTTTATTAGTTTCTCTTTCTAGGTGCTTAAGGATAGTTGCTCCTCTCTTCTGTCCTTTGAATTGCTTCAAGTATTTTCTGAAGGGTGGGTTTTCTGGACACGTATTCTATCATCTTGTTTATGTCATGGAAGATTTTTATCTCCCCTTCTACTATAATCGACATTTCTGCTGGGTATAGTAACCTGGGTTGGCATCTATAGTCCTTTAACACTGGGAATGCTTTGCTCCACGTTCTTCTTGCCTTCATGGTTTGTGCTGAGAAGTCAGTTGTAATTCTGATGGGTTTCCCCTTATATGTAACTTGTTGTTTTTCTTTTGTGGCTTTCAGAATTTTGTCTTTGTTTTGAGCATCTAGCATTTTAACTATGGTATGGTGTGCAGAGTTTCTTTTTTGATCTTGTCTGTTTGGAGTTCTATGTGCTTCTTGTATTTGTATTGGTTTGTCTTTTTTTAGTTTGGGGAAATTTTCATTTATTATTCTGTTGAATATCTGATCAATACTATTCCCTTGGGATTCTTCTCCTTCCTCTATTCCTGTGATACGGATGTTTGATCTTTTCATAGTCTCCCATATTTCCTGGTTTTTCCACTTTTGTGTATTTTTTAAATTTTTTTTTATTTTTGTATGTGTTTGAATGTACTGTCTGCATGTAGGTTTGTGCACCTGTGTCATGCAATGCTGTGGAGGTCAGAAGAGGGCATCAGATTCCACTGGAACTGGAGTTAAAGATGGTGTGGTGCTGGGGATTGAACCCGTGTCCTCTACAAGTTGGCACTCTTAACTGCTAGGCCATCTCTCCAGCCCTCACTTTTGTGTATTTTTAAATTTTTCATAATCTGTACTTGAGCTTTTTAGTTGTTCTATATTATCTTCCAGCTCTGATATTCTTTGTTCTGCTTCCTCCATTCTATTTCTGAGGCTTTTTCCATTCCTTTCCTCTTGATTGGATGAGTGTTCTATTTCTTTTTTTTCATTTCGTCCTGTGATTTCTTTAGTATTACACTTCTTTTTGGAGCTTCTCAATCTCTTCTCAGTGCTCCTTACTTTGCTGGTTGGCTTCCTTTTTCAGTGTTTCCACTTCCTTCTGGAGTTTGTCATTTTCTCCCTCTAGTTCTTTCTGGAGTATGTCATTCTCTCCCTTTAGTTCTTTTTTTTTTTTAATTTATTTATTTATTATTTTTTATGTGCATGAGTGTACTACTGTCTGCATGCAGGCTGGTGCACCCGTGTCATGCACTGCCTCGGAGATCAGAAGAGGGTGTCGGATTCCCCTGGAACTGGAGTTAAAGACAGTTCTTAGCTGCCATGTGGGTGCTGGGAATCAAACCCAGGTCCTCTGCAAGAGCAGTTGGCACTCTCAATCGCTGAGCCATCTCTCCAGCCCCTCCATTTAGTTATTTTCAAAGTTTGTCATTGTCTCCCTCTAGGTCCTTCCTGAGTTTTTCATTCTCTCTCCTTAGTTCTCTGACTTGTTCTTTGTATTCTTTAATTTCTCTGAATAGGTCTGCAATTGTTCCTCTAAGATCTGTTTCTTGGGTCACCTCTGGGGGATCCCACTGTAGCAATCTCCTACAGGGTTGGTAGAACTTGGTGTGGAATTATCCTGCACCTTTCCCATGTTGTCCTGTCATTGTGTCCCTGGAATTTGGGTTTCCCTTTTTTGTCTGTATTCTGATGTGAATTACAAATGTCTTTTCACTGTGTTGAAGGCTTGTTTTGCTTGCCTCCTTCAGATGCCTTTTTTTTTTTTACTCCTTGTTTATGGAGTGTTGACTTGTCTAAGTTTCAGGCTCTCAATTTTCTTTATATTGGAAGTACACTCTCTTGGCAATCCCAATTGGCATGGGGTTTGGGGGTGTGATATACCTGACTTAGCCATGCTTCAGGTGGTCCTGGGAAGTCCCTGGTCTAAGCACTGCCCACTCTCAAAAAAAATTTTTTTAAGCAAAACTAGTCCAGTTAGATAGCTCAGCAGTTAAAGGCTCTTTCCAGCAAGGCTGACAACATCAGTCCAATCCCAGGGACATCCAGGGTAGAAAGAATCAATTCCTACAAGTTGTCCTCTGACCTCCAAACACTCCTATACACATATACACACAAATAAAATAATAAATTTTAAAAATCTAAGTCATGTGTTGGGTTAAAAATGGAAAGTTTTCAAGTTCGTGACCGACAGATCTTTTTAAATTTTTTTTATTAATTTTATTTATCTCTGTATGTGTATGAATGTACTGTCTGCATGCAAGTCTGTGCACCCATGTCGTGCAAATGCCGTGGAGGTCAGAAGAGGGTATCAGATTCCCCTGGAACTGGAGTTCTCCTGGAATTGGAGTTTAAGACGGTTCTCAGCCACCATGTGGGTGCTGGGGATCGAACCCGGGTCCTCTGTAAGAGCGGTTGGCGCTCTTAACCGCTAGGCCATCTCTCCATCCCTCAAGTTCGTGACTGACAGATCTTGAAGGCATCTGGATAAGCACTCCTAGAGCATCACTGGGGTGGAATGAGAGATGGCACACACTGTAATAAATCATCCACTTCTGCTTCTTCAGCTCCTGAAGGGGGTCCTAAGTTTGTGTAGAATCACCTGGGGGAACCAGTCATGGAACCAGTCATGGGCCTTCACTGATACTTGCTTGGACATTTCCATAACCACATCTAGATATGCCTGTACATAGGCAGCTCTGCCTCCAGATTCTCAAGTGCCTTCTCTTGGAAGCTGTGACTCACACCCTGGCCTATGGCTTACTTGCTTCCTCACTTAGGGCTCCTTCATCTCTTAAGGGTTGGGAATGTGGCTCAGTAATAGGGCATATGTTCAACATGTGCAAAGTTCTTCAGTTCCCTGCACCAAAAAAAATTTTATAAAGTTACTTAATACAAATGTCATTGGGGAACTCTATCTTGTCACAGAGCAGCAATCCCTAAAGCCATCTTTGTCCTATCCCTGAAACTCAAGGCTCTTATCAGACATGGCAAAGGGTTGGTGTGACTTTGATAAGAACCTTGAATTGGGGAGATTTTCCAGGCCCTCCAGGTGGGCCCAGTGGAGAAAAAAAAGAAATAGGTAAGTCCCAGAGAGAAGTGGCCACAGAGCAGAGGTCACCATGCTGTGCTGTAAGGATGAGGAATGGGCCCTGACCACTGGAAGGAAGTGACCATAGAGGTAAGAAAGACCAGGGAAGCATCTTCTTTGGAGCCCACAGTAGGACTAGCCCTGCCACCCATGGCTGCAACCAGATCACAGCACTTGGAACTGATGGTGATTTCTTAGTGTACAAATGCCATTTTCTTTATAGATGTTCAATCCTGTAGCAAAAGCATCAACAGCAAGACCAGTTAGGAAAAGAACAAAAACGTAAATAAGAAGAAGAATGACCTCCATCCCCAGCTGAGAGGGAGGCCAGAGCTCAGCCTCACCTCCATTCCAAATGAAAGAAAAACATGAGAAAAAATAAGGAATTAAATATTATGCTTTACCCTAAACATGAGTTATACTGTTGCAGAAAATCATGAGATCAAAGCCAAAGTTAGGTTGGAGAGGGAGTTCGTTTCACTCTGGTGGCTGGCCCACCAGCATTGCCTGAACCCCAGCAATCATTCCATCATGGAGTCAGCAACCTGACCGAGTCTCTCAGACCCTTTATACTCTGCAGACAAACATAAGCAAAAAGCATGTGACACAGAAGTGATACAACAGGCAACAGGCAAAGACAAAGACCACCAGAATGTGGCATCCTAGTTAACATAACAAATGTAGCATCCTATCTATATGTAAAGATAGATAACATCAAAGGCCACAGGAATGTGACTTTCTGAGGTAGGAAAGGAAAGGCTCCTATCCTGGGTAACCACAGGGGGCAGAAAGGAAAGCTCCAGTCTGCCCTCCAGCGGTATATTTCCATTACTATAACACGGGCAGGTCTTTTAGTAACCAAGTCTATTTTACCATTTCCACTATATTCCCCCCTTTTCACTGACATAATCCCTTATATTTATTCGAGAGGAATTCTGTGATACTCTTGATGAATCATCTGAGGCCTAATGGTTCCCACCAGATTTTTTTCTTTTTTTGGTCTTTTTGACACAAGGTCTCCTTTTAGTCCCAGCTGGCCTGGAGCTCACTATGTAGACCAGGCTGGCCTTGAACTCACAGAGATCTGCCTGTCTCTGCTTCCCGAATGCTGGGATTAAAAGCTTGTGCCACCACACCCAGCACCACTGGATTTTTAACAAATTTACTATGCATATTTATTATACATGGCCCTAGCAGGAGGATTAATAGACTCGGGACAAATAGTCCTGTTAAGTGGGGCCAGCCAGGGTCCCCAGGTCCTCCAGGCACTCTTCCAGAAAGGCCCATTTTTCTTTTGGCCTGTATTTTTCCCAACCAGCTGCCTGGCATCTTACTATGTGGGATTGACGGCAGCTTTACATTGTTTTCTAACTGTGCTGGACTGACTTGCCTAAAAACAGCACAGACACCTCCCTTTCTGATGGCTCTTGCATTTCTAGGTTCTGGCAAGGATAAGTTTACTGGCAGATCCAGGAAGTCTCCAGCTCTTCAGCTGAGGAAGAAACTGGCTCCTTGGGGGGTCTTGACCCTAAACTGCCTAGTCAATTTCTATCTCCTATTCTTATCACATCACCCTCTAAAGAGGTCACCACAATTGCCAAGAGGGAATTGGGGCACTGACCACTCTGACTTCTTCCATGCTGAAAAGGGGCACAGAGTGTGGCAATAGAGGTACCCCCTGCTCAGTGGGTCTATCTGAAGGACCTCCAAAAGTATAGCCATAGAGAAAACAAAGTCCTTGACTGGTACCTGTGAAGGAGAAGTGAAGGCAAGAGTAGTTGGGTACATGTTCTAGGCAGGGAACCAGAAGAAGTAAGAACAGGGTGAATGTAAATGTCTAACTTAAAAGTCCATTAGAATTTCTTGATGAGGGGTTCCAATACATCTGTTTATTGGGTTTCTCCCTCTGTTCATTTGGCCATGGTGTCTGGACTCAGGATCTGCTTTCCAGGCATTTTGATAGTCACTCTGTGAGTTCCCTCTTAAATAGCTTCTAGACAGAAAGAGGAAATTTCATTATTTAACATCATTTGACAACAATAGTGGACTTGTCCTTTTTGGCTGCAGGTGGCATTGCATTGTTGAACAAGGCAAAGATCTGAAGTTCTATATCTGCTAAACAATATCTCATATGACTTTTAAGTATAAAGTCTGGAAGCACAATTTCTCAGACTTCAAAGGAAATATGTTGATTACTTATCTTTTGGTTCTATTTTCCTTTGGGGTATTTAAGATCATGCAGTTATCCAAGATGAACCAAGTTTGGTTTTATCAAGGTGAGTTGAGGATCTGACCCTCAGGGGTCACTCTGGTTTTTTGTGGGGGAGCCCCTGGCTCCTTCTGGCCTTCTTTTACCAGTTCCATCTACTGAAGACAAAGTCAGTTCTTGCTGTACCAGACTTCCCTTGAAGCATAAGGAGACTTTCCTCTGTGTTGACCTTCCTCTTTATAGACTGGACACTAGCTGAGTGCCTCCATGAACTCTCTGAACAAGAAGACTGGTGACTCACAGTTAAACAGAACATTTCAAGAGATGCCCCCATGTCTAGTCCCCTGGGACTTAGTTGACCTCAAAGGGCACAGAATAAAGTTGTCCCTTAAATCCCTTAGCTGAATTGGTATGGGTATTAAGTATGGTCATTAGTTATCCAGAAAGGCTAAATTCCACCAGCCTGACATTTGTAATTACTGTATCATATTTAGCTAGGGCTTGTACAAAATCCTAAGCAGACTTGCATAAACCTTGACTGGAGGAGAGAGTTAATACCATAGGTTAAGTAAGCAAAGCTCACAAGAGAAATTTAAACAATTTTAATCCTATTTTAAATGTAAACTGTCTACTACAAACAGAAGAAGTCTCCTTTCTTTCCCAGACCTCACATCCTGGTTTGTAGTTTTCCAGTATCAGGAAGCATACCTAGTGACAGGAAATAAGCTGATAGAGTTCATCCAGTCCATCCAATCTGTCTCTTTCTGGACTGCATGCCGCTGGTTCAGGGAGGTAAAACTTGGCTTTTCTTGAGCCAAATTATCTTGTTATGGGCAAAAGAAATATTGAAAGTAACACTTGCACAATACAAAGAAACATGAAGAACACCTTTCAGTAGCCAGAGGTAACCTACTACTTATCTGTGTCCATTTCATCCAAATCTGTAACTGGGAAACAGACAATGTGGCAGTCACTGGATCCCCCTCCCCAGTTCACCCCCACCCTGTGGCAGAGGAGGGAGTCTCTTATCTTTTTGAGAGTTAGGAGAGGTCCAAGGCAAGAGCCTGCAGCTCTTTGGTTCCCAGGCAGGAGGAGGGGGTGGGGAGCAGGATGTGTGTGGTAGTGCCTCTGCGATGTAAACTCACTTCCTAGGTGAGAAATTTGTTTGTCTGTTAGCTAGACACTCACAGATAATGACCCACTAGGGTGCCTGTCAGGAGCTGTGGAAGAGGAAGGCTGAGTCAGGAGCAGCAGCTGGATTCTAACATGTTCTTACAAAGTCTACCCAAGAGGTTGTGAAACATGGAGATTATTATTACCATAAGATTTCTGAATTGACTACAAATAACTGAATCCAATTAATCTTAAAATAGAAATAGGAAAATGCACCCCACAGCTAGATGCTCTCAGTACTGTGTAAACTGTGACAGTCAAATATTATTGTTTTGACTGTTACAACTTTAGAGTCATATTTTACTCTGATTAGAATTTTCATCAAGGGGTCTATGTTTTGGTTTTGAAACTAGTTTGTCATGATATTGTCTTTAACCACAGTATTTATTTTATGGGACTGTTTGAATGTATAGACTCATGCCAAGGGAAAACACATCTTACCTTCAAGGATAGGCACCACCTTAAAGTGAAAGGATGGAAAAAAATATTCCAAGCAAATGGTACCAAAAAGAAAGCAGGTGTTGCTATTTTAATATCAGACAAAATAGACTTCAAAGTAAAAAGAAACAAGAAGAGACAAAGAAGGCCATTACATTCTTATCAAAGGAAAAATTCACCATGAAGATTTCACAATTATGAATATATATGCACCAAACTCTAGTGCACCAAACTTTATAAAGACAATTCTCCGGGACTACAAGGCACAGATTAACCCCAGTACACTCATAGTAGGTGTCCTGGTTTGTCTTCCATTGCTGTGACAAAACATTCTGACTGACACCAACTTGGGGAGGAAAGGGTTTATTCAGCTTACATCTCCTGGTTCACAGTTCATCACTCAGGGAGCACAAGGCAGGAACTCAGGGCAGGAACCTGGAGGCAGGAGCTGAAGCACAGGCCATGGAGGAATGCTGTTCACTGGCTTGCTCCCTGGCTCATGCCCAGCCCGCCTTCTTATACAGCACACAACAACCTGCCCAGGGTGGCACCACTCTTGTGGGCTGGGCCCTCCCACACTGCTCGACCATCAAGACAATACTCCACAGATGTGGCCACAGGCCAATCCAATGGAGCCAATTCCCCAACTGAGGCTCCCTTAACCCAGGTGTGTCAAATTGACACTAAAGCTATCCAGCACAATTGACCCCTTGTCAACTTGACACACAAAACACATTACTATTAAACCACCACCTTTCCAGTTCTTATCCCCAAAGTATGATGTTAACATTAATCACAACCTAAGACAGTACAACCTTAAAAGCCCCACAGTCCTCAAAATGTCCAAATGCTTAAAAGTCCAGTCTATTAAAAGTCTATTAACTGTGGGCTGCTGTAAAATCCAAAACAAGTACTGACTTATTTCAAAGGGAAGAATCAGGCACTCTCAAACAAAACCTAAGTCCAGCAAAGTAGCTCAAGGCTGGACACCTGGGACTCACTCACTATCTTCTGGGCTCCAAAGGGTCTCGGCAGCTCCTCCTCTCCGACTCTGCCATCTGTGGCACACACAGCTCATCTCCCAGGCCCAGGCCGACTCCATTCTACACCTGCCGCTGCTCTTGGTGGTCGTCCCATGGTCCTGGCATCTCCAAAAGGCTGGGGTCACCACTGAAACTGAGGCAGCACCCTCACCAATGGCCTCTTCTGACCTCTCCTGGTGCAAAGCCTCAGCTTCTCTCCATGACGCCTTCAATCCTGGGGTCTTCACTGCAACCGAGGTGCACTTCCACCAATGGTCTTTCCTGACCTCTCACAGTGCAAAGCCTCGGCTGCTCTCTGTGACCCCCTCAAATTTCAACACCAGAACCATATAGGAGACTCTTACACACTACCAAGTCCTGCTTCTGGCTTGAGATGGAGGCTCAGGCCCCTTCTGGAACACAGCTTCTCTGTGCTGACCCTGAAGAAATTCTTTCCAGAAGATTTCACCACAGTGATGCTGGTCTCTTGTTACTTATGGCTGATTTTTCAGCCCCAGCTAACCAGCATCAATTGTCCTAGTACAACAAAGATTTCACTTCAGGTTCTGGTCTCTTGTTACTTAAAACTGATTCTTCAGCCCCAGCTGACCAGAACCCACAGATTACACAGTTCTGATGATCTCTGCTCCCCTTTGAAACTAGAAACTTCACAAGCCAGGCCTGCATCTTCTACAACTCCTTCAGCAAAACTGCTCCAAGCTCCACAGCAATGATCTTTAGGCATTCAATGATCTTCCCAGCCCAAAGTTCCAAACGCCTCCACAATCCTTCCCCAAAACACCAATGTCAGGTCTGTCACAGCAATACCCCACTCTTGGTACCAATTTCTGTTCCAGTTTGTCTTCCATTGCTGTGACAAAACACTCTGACTGACACCAACTTGGGGAAGAAAGGGTTTATTCACCTTACATCTCCTGGTTCACAGTTCATCACTCAGGGAGCACAAGGCAGGAACTCAGGGCAGGAACCTGGAGGCAGGAGCTGAAGCACAGGCCATGGAGGAATGCTGTTCACTGGCTTGCTCCCTGGCTCATGCCCAGCCCGCCTTCTTATACAGTACACAACAACCTGCCCAGGGTGGCACCACTCTTGTGGGCTGGGCCCTCCCACACTGCTCGACCATCAAGACAATACTCCACAGATGTGGCCACAGGCCAATCCAATGGAGCCAATTCCCCAACTGAGGCTCCCTTAACCCAGGTGTGTCAAATTGACACTAAAGCTATCCAGCACAGTAGGTGACATCAATACCCCACTGAGCCATTCGGACAGGTCGACCGGACGAAGAATAAACAGAGAGACATCTGAACTGAATGAGAAGTTACAGCAAATGGACCTCAGAGACATCTAAGGAATATTCCACCCTAATACCAGAGAATACACTTTCTACTCAGCACCCCACAGAACATTCTCCAAAATTGACCACATACTAGGAAGAAAAATCCACAAATACAAAAAGATTGAAATAATTTCATGCATTCTATCAGACCACAATGCAATAAAGCTCACTAGCAGCACAAGGATAAGCCCTACTATCTACAAGACACATGAAGACTAAACAATACACTCCTGAATAATGAATGGGTCAAGGAAGAGATAAAGAAAGAAATGAAAGCATTCCTGGAACTGAATGGCAATGATAATACAACACAACAAAACCTATGGGATACCTTAAAAGCAGTCCTAAGTGGTAAGTTTATAACCCTGGGTGCCTACATTACAAAAACAGAAAGAGGACAAGTTAACGATCTAACACTGCAGCTAAAAACACTTGAGAGACAACAACAGATGAACCCTAAATGCAACAGACCGGAAGAAATAACAAAAATCAGGGCAGAAATCAATGAAAATAGAAACAAAGAAAACAATACAAAAAAATCAATGAATCCAAAAGTTGGTTCTTTGAAAGAATAAACAACATAAGACAGTTAACCAAAAGAAGGAATAACTCCAAATCAATACGATCCATGATGAAAGGGGAAATATCACAACAGACAATGAAAAGATCCAGAAAATCATATGTGAATACTTCAAAAACCTTTACTCTACTAAGTTTGACAACCTAAAAGAAATGGATGAATATCTGAAATCTTGGGAATCACCAAAGCTCAACCAAGAAGAGATCAACAGCTTAAAGAAACCCATAATATATGAAGAAATTGAAGATGTAATAAGAAACCTCCCAACTAAAAAAAGCCCAGACCCAGATGGTTTCACAGCAGAATTCTATAAAACATTTCAAAAAGACTTACAACCATTATTACTCAAATTATTTAGAAGGATACAAACAGAGGGAATTCTCCCAAATTCCTTCTATGAAGCCAGCATTTCTCTATTACCAAAACCAGGCAAAGATACAACCAAAAAGGAGAACTACAGATGCATCTCATTAATGAACACAGATGCCAAAATTCTAAACGGGATACTGGAAAATCACATACAAACCCACATCAAGAAGATCATCTATCATGACCTAGTTGGATTTGTACCAGAAATGCAGGGATGGTTCAACATATGAAAATCAATACATGTCATCAAGCATATAAATGGACTGAAAGACAAAAACCACACCATCATCTCAATTGATGTGGAAAAACCCTTTGACAAAAATCCATCATCCCTTCATGCTTAAAGTCTTAAAGGGAATTGGATTGGAGGGATCCATTCCTCAGTGCAATCAAAGCCATATACAGGAAACCCACAGCCAATATAATCCTAAATGGCGGAACAACAGAAGCATTCCCTTTAAGGTAGGAACTTGGCAAGGCTGCCACCTGTCACCAGTCCTCTTCAATATAGTGCTTGAAACACTTGCTAGGTCAATAAGTCAAGAAAAGGAAATTAAAGGAGTACTAATTGGAAAAGAGGAAGTCAAGCTATCCCTTTTTGCTGATGATATGATTGTTTACTTAAGGGATGCTAAAAACTCCACCAGAAAACTCCTAGAAACTATTAAGAGCTTCAGTAAAGTGGCAGGATACAAAATTAACTGTGATGGTTAATCCTGGGTGTCAACTTGACTGAACTAAGGAACAAATAAGAGAAAAAGGATCTTTGGATTGGACTACCTCAACCCGGATGGCTCACCCCAAATGTGGGAGTTACCTTCTGCCATTAGGCAGTATAAAAGGCCATGGCAGAGGGAGCTGGTCCCTTTTTATCCTGGAGCTTGCCTCTCTCTCACTGGTGAGTTTGTCTTGCTGCTGTGATCAACCCTTCAGATCCCAGCATGTACTGAGACTGGCAGATATCCTGGAATCCATCAGGCCTTCAGCAACAGATTGGGTCTACTGAGACATCCAGCCTTGCGGACGGAGCAGTTTCCTGGATTCTCACCCTCTCCATTGCAGCACAGCTACTGTTGGACTACATGACCTCTGTCACATGAGCAAATCAATAAATTGTATATAGCTATATAATCGTCCTGTTGCTTCTGTTTTTTTAGAGAGCCCTGACTAATACATTAACCTAGAAAAATTACTAGCCTTTTTTACACCAACAACAAGCAACTGAAGAAGGAAATCAAGGAGACCTTTCCACTCACAGTAGCCTCAAAAACAATAAAATACCTAGGAACAAACCTAACCAAAGACACCAAAGATCTCTACAACAAAAATTTTAAACCTTTTAAGGAAGAAATTAAGGAAGCCATCAGAAGATAGAAAAACCTCCCATGCTCATGGATTGGGAGAATTAACATTGTAAAAATGTCTATTCTACCGAAACTCTAAGATTTAACGCAATTCCAATCAAAATCCCCAAGAGTTTCTTCACAGGCTTGGAAAAAAAGTCCTTAAATTCATTTGGGAAAACAAAAGACCCCAAATAGCCTAAACAACCGTGAGCGAAAAGAGCTACACAGGGGGGATCTCTATACCAGACTTCAAACTATACTACAGGGCTATAGTCATAAAAACAGCCTGGTTCTGGCACAAAAGCAGACCTGTTGACCAATGGAACAAAACCGAAGATCCAAACCTGAGCACATAAAATTTCAGCCATCTCATATTTGACAAGGGGGCCAAGAAGACACAATGGAGCAAAGACAACATTTTCAGCAAGTGGTGTTGGCAAAACTGGATCACCACTTGTAGAAGAATGAAATTAAACCCCTCCCTCTCACCCTGTACAATAGTCAACTCCAGATGTATCAAAGACCTCAACGTGAAACCCCAAACTCTGAAGGCGACAGAAGAAAAAGTTGGCAGCAGACTACAAGACATAGGCGTAAGAAAAGACTTCCTAAATCAGACAGTAGCTGTGCAAGAATTAAGGTCAACAATTGACAAATGGGACCTCATTAAACTTAAAAGCTTCTGTACATCAAAAGAAACAATCAAGGAAGTGAAGAGAAATCCCACAGAGTGGGAGGAAACCTTGCACAGCTGATGTCTGATTTAGGAAGTCTTTCCTACACCTATGTCTTGTAGCCTGCTGCCAATTTTTCTTCTATTGCCTTCAGAGTTTGGGGTTTCATGTTGAAGTCTTTAATCCATCTGGAGTTCTTTTAAGGGCAGGAAGGGTTTAATTTCATTCTTCTACAAGTGGTGATCCAGTTTTGCCAACACCACTTGCTGAAGATGCCGTCTTCCTCCATTGTGTCTTCTTGGCCCCCTTGTCAAATATGAGGTAGCTGAAATTGTATGTGTTTAAGTTTGGATCTTCAGTTTTTTTTCCATTGGTCAACAGGTCTGTTTTTGTGCCAGTACCAAACTATTTTTATGACTATAGTCCTGTAGTATAGTTTGAAGTCTGGTATAGAGGTCCCCCCTGTATTGCTCTTTTCACTCAGGGTTGTTTTGGCCATTCAGGTCTTTGTTTTTTCCAAGTGAATTAAGGACTTTTTTTCTCCAAGCCTGTGAAGAAACTCTTGGGAATTTTAATTGGATTGCATTAAATCTATACAAGAGTTGGGTAGAATGGACATTTTTACTACATTACTTTTCCCAATCCATGAGCATGGGAGTGTTTTCCATCTTCTGATGTCTTCTTCAATTTCCTTCTTCAGGGGTTTAAAATTTTTGTTGTAGAGATCTTTGGTGTCTTTTTGGTTAGGTTTGTTCCTAGGTATTTTATTGTTTTGAGGCTACTGTGAGTGGAAAGGTCTCCTTGATTTCCTTCTTCAGTTGCTTGTTGTTGGTGTAAAAAGGCTAGTAATTTTTCTAGTTAATGTAGTATTAGTCAGGGTCTCTAAAAAAACAGAAGCAACAGGACGATTATATAGCATATACAATTTATTGATTTGCTCATGTGACAGAGGTCATGTAGTCCAACAGTAGCTGTGCTGCAATGGAGAGGTGAGAATCCAGGAAGCTCCGCGAAGGCTGGATGTCTCAGTAACCCAATCTGGTGCTGAAGGCCTGATGGATTCCAGGATATCTGCCAGTCTCAGTACATGTGGGATCTGAAGGGTTGATCACAGCAGCAAGACAAACTCACCAGTGAGAGAGAGGCAAGCTCCAGGATAAAAAGGGACCAGCTCCCTCTGCCATGGCCTTTTATACTGCCGTAATGGCAGAAGGTAACTCCCACATTTGGGGTGAGCCATCCGGGTTGAGGTAGTCCAATCCAAAATCCTTTTTTCTCTTATTTGTTCCTTAGTTCAGTCAAGTTGACACCAGGATTAACCATCACAGTTAATTTTGTATCCTGCCACTTNAATTAAGGTCGACAATTGACAAATGGGACCTCATTAAACTCAAAAGCTTCTGAACATCAAAAGAAACAATCAAGGAAGTGAAGAGAAACCCCACAGAATGGGAGGAAACCTTCACCGAAGATACATCTGACAAAGCATTGATTTCCAGAATATATAAACTACTCAAAAAAACAAAGAAGAAAGAAAACAAATGACCCACTCAATAGATGGAGCAAAGAGCTGAACAGAGACTTCACAAGTGAGGAATTAGAGATGGCTGAGAAACATCTTAAAAAGTGTTCAACATCGCTAATAATTAAGGAAATGCAAATTAAAACAATTTAAGATATCATCTTACTCCAATAAGAGTGGCTAGGATAGCCGGGCATGGTGGCACACGCCTTTAATCCTAGCACTTGGGAGGCAGAGGTAGGCGGATCTTTGTGAGTTCAAGGCCAGCCTGATCTACAGAGCGAGTTCTAGGACAGCTTGGGCTACAGGGAGACCCTGTCTCGAAAAGACCAAAAAAATGCAGCAAACAAATGACTCCAAGTGCTGGAGAGGTTGTGGGGAAAGGGGAACACTCATTCACTGCTGGTGGGAATGTAAACTGGTACAGCCACTATGGAAAGCAGTGTGGAGAACCCTTGGAAGACTTGGAATGAACTTGCCACCTAACCCAGCCATACCACTCCTGGGTATGTACCCATAAGACTCATTTTACCACAGAGATACATGCACAGCCATGTTTACTTCAGCTCTCTTCACAATAGCAAGGAGCTGGAACCAACCCAAGTGCAACTGACGAGTGGATAGAGAAAATGTGGTACATCTACACAGTGGAGTTCTATGCAGCAGTAAAGAAAGATGACATCCTGAACTTTGCAGGTAAATGGATGGAACTAGAAGATATTATGTTAAGTGAAGTAACACATTCCCAGAAAAACAAACGACAAATGGTATCCCTCATCTGTGGATGCTAGTGCCAATTACCTAGTAGTATTTCTTGTGCAGGGTTCCTTGAGCTTTTGCCCAGGTAGTTGGGAGTGGCGCATATTGGAAAGAACAACAACAGAAAAGACTGCATCAAATAACTGACTGAAATGGTGAACTTCTGCTCGAAACAGTCAACTTCTATATTGAGAATTTTGAGAAAGACTGAGAAAAAGATAAAAACCATGTTTGGCAGAATGCATGAGCTCTGATGGAGTGGGGGGTAGGGAGGGGGACACTGGATCTAGATTTGATTTGTAACATAATGTTGTACAAATATATATATATGTGTGTGTGTGTGTGTGTGTGTGTGTGTGTATCAATAAAAATAAAAAAAGAATATTAGTTAATTTTAAGGAATGATTACTTCTGCTCCAGGGTACAGTTTATGTCTGCATCTAGATTCATTTCATATATAGAAACATTTGACCACTAGGTTGGGCCTCTTTGGAGTGAACAGTTTTCCAGGTTTGTTGAGGTCCAAATCTTTGCCAAGCCTAGGTAAAACATATCTGAACATTTGGAGAGAACTGGTCATTTAGAACCTGCTCCAAGGCTTGCAAAGGCATCTCAGTTTATAATAGTACACTTGAGATAACTGTCCCACCTATATACATGATCAAACCAAGCTAATGATTAAAGTTTTACTTACAGACAATTCCTTTAAAGGACAGAGTAAAGAATTGATGACAAGAACCATTTGGTCTTTTTTATTTTTATTTTTTATTTGTATGAATGTACTGTCTGCATGTAGGTTTGTGTCGTGCAAAGGTGCAGCAGAGGTCAGAAGAGGGTGTTGGATTCCCCTGGAACTGGAGTTAGAGATGGTTCTCAGCTGCCATGTGGGTGCTGGGGATCAAACCTGGGTCCTTTGCAAGAGCAGTCGGTGCTCTTAACCACTAGGCCATCTCTCCAGCCCCAGTCTTTCTTTTTTTATTTTCTATGTGTATGAGTGTACTGTCTGCATGTAGGTTGGTGCACCCGTGTTGTGCAATGCCATGGAGGTCAAAAGAGGGCGTCAGATTCCCCTGGAACTGGAGTCAGGTTCTTAGCCACCATGTGGGTGCTGGGAATCGAACCCAGGTCCTCTACAAGAGCAGTCAGTGCTCTCAAATACTGAGCCATCTCTCCAGCCCCCATTTAGTCTTAATAAGGCAGTAAAGATCAATCCGTTATTAAAGACCACTTAAAGATTGACAATACCAAAAGCATGAGGTGACATATAAATAGTTTCATAAGTTTGAGTCACCCATAGTTGTCTGAAGTCAACTCTCTCCCACAAACACAAATGCACAGCACACAGGTTACAGGGGACAGCAGAACATGGGCCCACAGAACATGGGCCCAGGGCCAGCAGAACATGGGCCCAGGGAAATCCTTTTGCTGCCTAAGAGGAAGAATGGAAGGGTAAATAATCACTGCAGAAATACAACAGAGCTCATTAGCTGTCCCATGCTGCCCTCCCCCACCCCCTGGAGGCAAAAGACTGGGCTGGCCCAGGCTATCCTGGAGATCAGCTGCCACATGGGCACTCCAGGAACTCCCCAAGTTCCAAAGACCTCCACCCAAGCCAAACCAAGATTCCTGAGTTTAATTGCCAATGAGAATTATTACTAATTGCTAGCAAAAGGCAGTTTATTTGAGACAGGGTCTCCCTGGTAGCAGTTAGCATGGGACTAGACACACAGACCAGGCTGGCTTTGAACTCTCACAGAGGTCCACCTACCTCTGCCTCCCAAGTAGCTGGGACTACAGGCATGCACCCCCACACCCAGCCCAAGAGGCAGTTTAAAGCAGACTTAAGCATGAGAATTGCTGTGGGGCAACATATGCAAGCAAGCAGAATCACCTAGGAAGAAAGTGCCCAGCTCCAACCAAACAGAGTAGGGCTGCAGGAAACGGGACTTAGGACAATGCCAGAAAAATGAGATAATAAAGGACCAGTCCTTCAATTCCTACTCGGCCCAGAAGGTGAGTTAACATATCAAATTAAAGTTATATCCAGTCAGGGGCTGGAGGGATGGCCTAGTGCTTAAGAGCCCCGACCGCTCTTGCAGAGGACCCAGGTTCAATCCCCAGCACCCACATGGCGGCTGAGAACCGTCTGAAACTCCAATACCAGGAGAACTCCAGTTCCAGGGGAATCCAACACCCTCTTCTGACCTCTGCAGACACGGGTGCACAAACCTACATGCAGACAGTACATTCATACACATAAGAAAATAAATAAATAAAAAGTTATATCCAGTCAGAGCTTGGCTCTCTCAAACCTGTTCTGATGACCCCAGGGGTCCCAAAGCAATACAAATCAGACTTAACACCCAAAGCAGAATACTTCCAAAGCAACCAAACGAAAGATATCTCACACAACCATCTCGAAAGCAAACACAAACCAAAAGTCATCTTAAAAATGAGATCCTGGGGCTGGAGAGATGGCCTAGCAGTTAAGAGCGCCGACCGCTCTTACAGAGGACCCGGGTTCGATCCCCAGCACCCACATGGCGGCCAAGAACCGTCTGAAACTCCAATTTCAGGAGAACTCCAGTTCCAGGGGAATCCGAAACCCTCTTCTGACCTCCGCAGCATTGCACGACACGGGTGCACAAACTTGCATGCAGACAGTACATTCATACACATACAGAAAGAAATAAAATTAATTAAAAAAATTTTCTTTTTTAAATGAGATCCTGCCAGACGTGGTGTCACACGCCTTTAATCCTACCACTTGGAAGGCAGAGGCAGGCGGATCTTTGTGAGTTCAAGGCCAGCCTGGTTGACAGAGTGAGTTCCAGGCCAGCTGGGACTACAGGGAGACCCTGTCTTGAAAAGACCAAACCAAAAAAAAAAAAAAAAAAAAAAAAATTAGATCCTTAAACAACCAACTCAGATACTATTTTCTATGAATAATTAGCACTCAAAAGGTGTGAAGCATTTAATAGACTCAGAGAGATAATAAATTTAAAGTCATCTAGGGTACCCAAATTTGAGTCCTCTGAATGTATTTTCTTTTTCTTTTCTTTTTTTTTTTTTTTTTTTTTTTTTTTTTTGTCTTTTTGAGACAGTCTCCCTGTAACTCTGGCTGTCCTGGAAGTCACTCTGTAGACCATGCTGGCCTTGAACTCACAGAGATCCACCTGCCTCTGCCTCCCAAGTGCTAGGATTAAAGGCGTGTGCCACCACGCCCGGCTGAATGTATTTTCAAATATCTATATTTAAAGTCTACACGTGTGCATTTTAATCTGACATGCCCAAAAGTAATAATTCTGTGCATGATAAAGAATGAAAGAACTTTGAGGTGGCCACTTAGTTTTGACAGAAGCAACATGAAACAATTATACATGATTGAATCACATGAGATCAGCACACAAGTAAATGTAGACACATGACATAGTTACATGAATCCCAGACACATGGAAAAACAACATAAATACATAACATAATTACAGCATTTAGATCTGGACAAAGGGGAGATCCCTTTCTCTGTAATCTCATAGCTAAGGGGCAGTTTTCCCTCCTCTTCTCATAATCATGAAGCTGGGTTCTAGGGTTCAAATATTCTTCCCCAGCATGACCTGACAGCAAGCCACAGAAAGTTCTGTCCCATAATCTCCTGCATAGCCTAAAGTTGTACCTGGCTTCCTGGCACTGTGGAACCATTAACTCTCCTTCTGACATTCATGCACAAGTTTATGACATTTCCTAGTTAATTCCATTAAATTCCTGTTCTACCTAAATGGGGCTAGCACTTCAGAATAACCTTGAAGTCTAACTGTGGTCCTCTTTCTTTCCTGATGGAGGCCAGTGCCATCTCGGAATCACATCGAGACCTTGTATGCAACCCCCTGCGGGGGATCTGCCTGCGCCAGCTTCTACCCATCTGTCTAACCTAGGCAGGCCTTCTCCTTACCTGTTCTACCTGGAACCTGGTCAAGCCCCTCTGGAGCACATCGAGGTGCAGTCGTGGCTGAGTTTCCTGCCTGTCTAACCTGGGAGGGCCCTTACCTTACCTATTCTGGGTCTCCGTCTCACTTCACCTGGTGAGTGCTCCAGGTGCTCCAGCTCTGTAGCTCTCTCTGGTCTTCTGCAAGGAGACCCTGGAAAGGAAATTGGGGGGGGGGGTGCACTTCTCTATTCCAGGAGCCAAGGCAGCTGCAGGGTCCAGGAATGGCAACGTCTCTTACCAACAATGGGTATGGAGGCTTGATCTCACTGGGAGCCTCCAGAAATGTTGTGTGAAATGAGCGCGAACCCCAAGTTTGGTGTGGAGAGGGAGTTTATTTCACACTAGTGGCTAGTGTTGGGTCCAGGCTTCCCAGAATCCTAAGGCGCACACAGGTGCCCACTTCCTCCAGAAGTTGCCAATCCTCTGACCCCTTCCCATTTACCTGAGGCCCCGCCCCATGGGTATAAAGGGTGGACCCCAGCCGCCATAACTCTCTCTGTGCCCCTCTCAGTCTGTGCCTCTCTCTCTCTCTCTCTGTCCCCACCCCCCCTGCCCCCTGCAATGCTGTCCAGTCTCACCACGTGTCTGCAGGTGGTTCAAGCTGGCAGTCCCACATGGAAGTAAAGCATGCTCCTGGAGTGACCCAGTTTCCTGCTTTTTTATACTTAATATTATTGGTGCCATGGACTCAGTCAGGGCTTGATGATTTTTATCAGGCAGAGCACTGGCTCGCTGGGTTTTGATCTGGCAGAGCACTCACCAGTTCTCACCCCAAAAAGGACCGCCTAACCTTTTTTTTAAATTTTTTTTAAATTAATTTTATTTCTTTTTGTATGTGTATGAATGTACTGTCTGCATGCAAGTTTGTGCACCCGTGTCATGCAATGCCGCGGAGGTCAGAAGAGGGTGTCGGATTCCCCTGGAACTGGAGTTCTCCTGGAATTGGAGTTTCAGATGGTTCTCGGCCGCCATGTGGGTGCTGGGGATCGAACCCGGGTCCTCTGTAAGAGTGGTCGGCGCTCTTAACCGCTAGGCCATCTCTCCAGCCCCTAACCTTTTTTTATGGAACCCCTGGGACAGACTTACTGCAGTGTATTTCTCCGGACAACCAGCTGCCACATTTCATGATGAGGTATCACTCTGCTCTCCCCTACTCTTCTCTCTCTCTCTCTCTCTCTCTCTCTCTCTCTCTCTCTCTCTCTCTCTCTCTCCCTCTCTCTCTCTCTCCACTTCATTCCCCTTGTACTTCCTCCCTTCTCCCTCTGCTTCTCTCAGCATTAGCCTTTCATTGTTTTGAATCCACAGGCAGACTGCCTCAAACTGGGTTCCCGTGCACAGGCGGTACAGCTCTCTGCTCTCCTACACTCACCTGCTTCCTTCCTTCTCTCTGACTTTGTCTTCCCTGCGATTCTTCCTTCATTTTAGCCTCCCGTTTCACTTCCCTGTTTTGGACCTCTGAGTGCCAGCACAATCAGTGCCCCCCCCCACCCCGTTTTTCCATCCAGATTGCTGTCCACCAGGATGCTGGGGACAGAATCCGGACCCGAATTTTGGCCTTCCCTGTGATGTGATTTTCAGGACGCTGACTTCACAGGCTTGCAGGCCCCATCTCAGAGAGCCCCACATTGGTCTCATAGACCTGGGGTCTCTGACTAGCACCCCTGACACTAGGGTGGATGCACCCTAGTCATCAGACGAACTTTGAGGCTAAATTTTAACTCCTTCCTCTCTAACTTCATTTTTAGCCTCCCATTAGAGGACTCTTTTCCTCCATGCCGTTCCCCCTTCTTTTGAGGCTAAACTACTTTACTTCCTACAGCTCTCTCTTCTCCCCAGTCGGCCGCACAGCTGCCCTGCCATGCGGTTTTTCCCCCTCCTCTGCACCACCATGACACACTCTGCTGCCACTACTGAGGGCTTTTTTCAAACATAAGGGAGCGGCAGCCACGCCCATTCCTCAGCAGCCATCTTGAGGCTGCCCCATTTCTACTGAGCCACAGCAAGACCACGTGGCAGGAAGCCTGAATTTACATCAGACTTTATAACTACATGCATTTCTAAATACAACAAGACCACGTGGCAGGAAGCCTGAATTTACACCAGACTTTATAACTACACGCATTTCTAAATACAAGACCACGTGGCAGGAAGCCTGAATTTACATCAGACCTTATAACTGCTTCCATTTCCAAATATAATCAATTTTCATTTTTAATTTCGTATNATAATCGTTGTAGGTCTTTTTGAAATGTTTTATAGAATTCTGCCATGAAACGATCTGGGCCTGGGCTTCTTTTTAGTTGGGAGGTTTCTTATTACATCTTCCATTTCTTCATGTGTTATGGGTCTGTTTAGGCTGTGGATCTCTTCTTTGTTGAGCTTTGGTGATTCCCAGGATTTCAGATATTCATCCATTTCTTCTAGGTTTTCAAACTTGGTAGAGTATTCAAACTTGTTAGAGTATTAGAATCTTTTGAGAAGCCTCTATATCTGAGATTAAGAAGATCTGCTGACCACACCCTGTCTCACTAGCATCCAGCTTTTCCCTCAGGCAGTAACCTTTCACTTGGCTGGGATCTTTTGATTTTTCCACTAACTAAATTTATTCTCATTAAATTAGCAGGTAATATACACAAGCCACCAGATTTTCCTGCTTACCGAGTCCACCATCCTTCACAAGTGTACAAGAACAACCTGTGCTGCAAAGCACAGTAGGGCATACAGTCTATTTCCAGCTAAGCAAATATCTTAAACTCCAAGTGATTCTTTGTAAATGTGATAATTGTCTACAGCCCTAGACAATGAAGGACAACTTTAGATAAAAGGGGATTTTCCCACTGTCCAGAGTTAATGGATACAGTTAGGTCATGTGTCTATCCAAACCTGTCTGTGTGTTATAACTGTTCTTCATTGTGTCTTCATAATTGTCATGTGTCCATGTTCTGTATTTTTTTTTAATTTTTTTTTATTAATTTTATTTCCGTATGTGTATGAATGTACTGTCTGCATGCAAGTTTGTACACCCGTGTCGTGCAATGCCGCGGAGGTCAGAAGAGGGTCTCTCGGATTCCCCTGGAACTGGAGTTCTCCTGGAATTGGAGTTTCAGACGGTTCTCTACCGCCATGTGGGTGCTGGGGATCGAACCCAGGTCCTCTGTAAGAGCAGTAGGCGCTCTTAACCGCTAGGCCATCTCTCCAGCCCAATGTTCTGTATTTTTTGTCAAAACAAAGTGGCCACTTCAAACTTGTTTTATTCTATGTTGCACACAAACAAAAAATTAAATTAAGTTTACTTTTGGCTTGCCTCTTAAATTTTTTTCAAAGGCCTGATTTGAACCCGGGTTCCTAGGTTTCTACACTGTTTATCTGAAGGTTTTATTTCTTATCTGTCCAAATTATTTTCCACAGGTATTACAACTAAAAATTTTCTTTTCCAGTTTTTTTCTTGTTTCCAGACGTCCAAAGACCTGATTTTTTGACACTTACAGCTTCAATAACAGATTTTTCTTTTCTTTTTTGGATTCATTCACACTGTGGTACTTGGACAGTGGTGCATTGCTTCCCCTGCAGTCCCTTCCCTCCAATGAAACAGCCTAAGTATCTTTGATATGGTCAGTTCTTTAATTATTATATATAATTCTGTTTTCCATCACTTGTTAAAGTATTTCAATAAGATCATAGTTTTAGAACCAAAGGTGCAAGATGTCATCTCAGCCTTGGCAGCGCAGTTAATCAGAGCTGCATGTATTAAATAATATTTCTTTTATTTTTTTAATTTATTTCTGTATGTGTATCAATGTACTGTCTGCATGCAGGTCTGTGCACCGGTGTCGTGCAATGCCGCGGAGGTCAGAAGGCGGTGTCGAATTCCCCTGGACCTGGAGTTCTCCTGGAATTGGAGTTTCAGACAGTTCTCGACCGCCATGTGGGTGCTAGGGATCGAACCAGGTTCCTCTGCAAGAGCGGTCGGCACTCCTAATTTCTAAAAGTGTTTTTTCCAGGGCTGGAGAGATGGCCTAGCGGTTAAGTGTGCCGACTGCTCTTGGAGAGGACCCGGGTTCGATCCCCAGAACCCACATGGTGGCTGAGAACAGTCTGAAACTCCAATTCCAGGAGAACTCCAGTTCCAGGGGAATACAACACCCTCTTCTGACCTCCGTGGCATTGCACGACACAGGTGAACAAACGCATGCAGACAGTACATTCATACACATACAGAAATAAATAAAATTTAAAAAAATTTAAAGGTGTTTTTTTCCAATGCATATGATGGTTCAATACAAACACTAGGATAAAAATCTCTTAAAGGAATGTGTGGATACATGTGTGTATATGTATGACACTGTTAAACAGGATATTAAGATCTGTCTGTGTATGATTACAATGCATGTGCTTCTGCTTAGCACAACCTTTGCAAAGTGTCATCGCCAAATTTACTTTATTAGAACCTTATTTATGAGTGTACGCATGAAGTACTGTCCACTTTTAAGAATTCTATAATGTAATTATGGCATATACAAGAAATTGTGTTCCACCTACCAGGCACTATATACCTAGTTACACCTTCAAATGAAACAGACATATATAGAGTTACCCATACATATGAAAATTGTTTTATATATCTGTTATATGTTGCACATGTTACTTTTAATATCTTTAAGAGAAATTAGGTTTTACTTCTGGTGACCACACAGACAGTCCGAATGTAACCAATTTGGGTGAGCCCTAAGTATTATCTGCCTGCTGCAGGTATGTGACAATGCCCCCCCACTTCCTTTTCCTTTTCAAAGCTATAATTCAAAATCTGGGGACAAGTGACATGGCCTTCATTTGAGAAGGTACTGGTTTTAACCTCTTTATTATCTTGCGTTTGTTTCGTGGGCTATGTTGTTAGAAACTTTTGCCTTGCATGGTTTAAATCATTGTACATTGAGTACCTAAATGACCTTCATAGACCTTAAAGAACAACTTGTACTGCATAGGTTTAATGTCAACTTGATACACCTGAGCTAAGAAACCTCAATAATTGCCTTCATTGGACTGGTCTGTGCCCACTGTGGGCAATGCCATTCTTGGCCAGATATTTCTATATTGTATACAATAGGCTGAACATAACCCAGCAACACAAGCCAGTAAATAGCATCCTTTCCTAGCCTGTGCTGCAGCCACTACCAGGCTCCTACCATGAGCTTTTATTATTGGTCAGAATATTTTTGCTACAGCAATTAAGAATTTATTAACAGTGCTTAAGTCAATGTTCAAGCTTTACTTAAGAGTTGTATGGTAATTAAAGTACCAAATTAATTCAAACAATCCTCTTGGAGGTTTAGCAACCACACTTAAAGCTCCAATCTGATTTGGCAAGAGGGATTTAAAGGGAAAATATTTTGGCCCCTACCCTCTGAGGTCGACTTGGGTCCTAGGGTTCTGCATCCACACGTTTGTGCATGTCCTGTGGCAGTGAGTCACCAGTCATCCCAAGCCAGGGAAGTCTTAGAGATTCACTTAAAAGGAATTTATCCTGCCAGTGTCCAAAGGAGGAAAGTCCATATAGAGGAGAAACTCCTCACCATTCAAAGGGAAGGTGTGGCCAAGCAAGGCCTGACTTTGTCCTCACATAGATGGAACTGGTGAAGAGAGTCAGGCGCAAGGCCTGAGTGACCCCTTAAGGACCAGAACCTCAACTGACCTTAACACCAAGACAAACTTCATTTATCTGAGCTAACTGTGTGGTTTTAAACACCCCAACAGGAAACTGTATTCTAAAGAAGAGAAAATGAAATACATTATTATCAGAGAGATAGGTGAGAGACCTACTGTGCCAAGTTATGAATCTACTGTGTTATGTTAGAAAACAGGTGAGCCGGTCATGGTGGCGCATGCCTTTAATCCTAGCAGCACTTGGGAGGCAGAGGCAGGTGGATCTTTGTGAGTTCAAGGCCAGCCTGGTCTACATAGTGAGTTCCAGGACAGCTGGGGCTAGAGGGAGACCCTGTCTTGAAAAGGCAAAAAAAAAAGAAAAGAAAAGAAAATAGGTGAGAGACCTACTGTGCCAAGTTAGGAATCTATTGTATCATGTTAGAAAATATCTCAGAGATAGGAGACAGATTTAGTGTGCCATGCCAGAAAATACCACCTTTCATAATCTCATGGTTATGGCTCTCATTCTGGAGCCCTGTGTATTAAAGCAGGCCATCATTCTAGAGCTCTACATACTAAAACTTTTTCCAATTTCTCAAACCAGGGTACACGTCCTTTTTCCCTCTGCATTCCCTAGACAGGGACCCTCCAATTGCTAATGCACCCAGTAGCCCCCTGTTGATACTGTGAAGTCCCTGCACTGGTATACTCATATAAGACTCAACTAGCTTGTCTTTTCAGTTGCAGAGAAAACGTCCACTAAAAGTACTGGCCACTATCGATCTGGACCAAACCCACCGGGCAGAGCACCCCAAGCAGCCAAAATGGGAAACCAGATTCTAACCCTCCAGTCTGACAGCTGTTCCCCAAGATCAGCTGTGAAGCAAATACAGAAGAGAGAGAACAGCACCCCGTTTCCTTATTATAAGCAAAAGGCAGGAATGTTAGTTCCAGGCTTCCCAGAATCCTAAGGGGCACACAGGTGCCCACTTCCTCCAGAAGTTGCCAATCCTCTGACCCCTTCCCATTTATCAGAGGCCCCACCCCATGGGTATAAATGGTGGACCCCAGCTGCCATAACTCTCTCTGTGCCCTTCTCTGTCTGTGCCTCTCTCTCTCTGTCCCCACCCTCCCTGCCCCCTGCCATTCTGTCCAGTCTCACCACATGTCTACAGGTGGCTCATGCTGCAGTCCCACATGGAAGTAAAGCATGCTCCTAGAGTGACCTGGTTTCCTGCTTTTTTATACTTAATTAGCCCGCCAGCATTGCCTGAACCCCAGCAATCATTCCATCATGGAGTCAGAAACCTGACGGAGTCTCTCAGTCCCTTTATACTCTGCAGCCAAACTTAAGCGAAAAGCATGTGACACACAAGTGATACAACAGGCACAGGCAAAGACAAAGACCACCGGAATGTGGCATCCTGGTTAACATAACAAATGTAACATTGTGGTTTAGAGATAGAGAAAACCAGTGAAGTGGAAAGCCTAGTCAAAAATCCAAAATAATCCCTTAAAAAGTAGATAATAATCATGTAAATAAAGTCAAACCCAAAGTAGTTTTCTTTAAAAGCCAGTAGATACATGCAGAAAAAATGTAAAAATTCTAAATAGCCATCTTTATTTTTTTTCAAAAAGCCTTCAGATGTGAAAAATAGCCATCTTTAAAAAACAGTAACTATACCTGTAAGGTTATGGCACACTCCCCCCAGAATGAAAGGCCATGAGGTCTAAGTTCTTCAGAGCAAAGTTTAATTCAGGGTAGCCGGGGCTAGGCTCAGGGGAGAGAGAGAGCCAATAGCGTCTGGCTTGGGAATTTAAGGGAGAATGTGGGAGTGGGATTCAGTGAGGGTGGGGTGGGTCAGAATCTGGAATCTGGCTTCCGAAGGGCGAGGCGGAAGATTCCTGAGTAGTTGGTGGTGGCCTGCTTTAACATAGCCAAAGGCTATGCCTGGTACAGCAGGTTCTTGAGCAACATGGATCTTAGGTGTCTCTGCATTCTGTTGGGCTTCTGGATCTCACAACCTGACATTCCAGCCTTTTGTTTCTATAGGGAAAAGGGCAGAGGTCTGTCTTCTGTAGCTGCTTCAGAGCTGATCAAGGGCGAAGTCCTGGGGAAACAGCTGTCAGGCTGGAGGGTTAGAATCCAGTTTCCCATTTTGGCTGCTTGGGGTGCTCTGCCCAGTGGGTTTGGTCTAGATCGATAGTGGCCAGTACTTAGTGGATGTTTTCTCTGCAAGTGAAAGGACAAGCTGGTTGAGTCTTGCATGAGTATACCAGTGCAGGGACCAACAGGGGGCTACAGGGTGTATTAGCAATTGGAAGGTCCCAGGCTAGGGAATGCAGAGGGGAAAAGGATGTGTACCCTGGTTTGAGAAATTGGAAAAAGTTTTAGTACACAGAGCTCTAGAATGAGGGCCAGCTTTAATATACAGGGCTCCAGAATGAGAGCCATAACCATGAGAATATAAAAGGTGGTATTTTCTGGCATGGCACACTAAATCTGTCATCTATCTCTGAGATATTTTCTAACTTGGCATAGTAGATTCCTAACTTGGCACAGTAGGTCTCTCACCTATTTTCTCTGATAATAACTTATTTCATTTTCTCTTCTTTAGATTACAGTTTCCTGTTGGGGTATTTAAAAACTACACAGTTAGCTCAGATAAATGAAGTTTGTTTTGGTGTTAAGGTCAGTTGAGGTTCTGGTCCTTAAGGGGTCACTCAGGTCTTGCACCTGGCTCTCTTCACCAGTTCCATCTATGTGAGGACAAAGTCAGGCCTTGTTTGACCAGAGCTTCTCTTTGAAGCATGAGGAGTCTCTCCTCTATATGGACTTTCCTCCTTTGACTGGACACTGGCAGGATGAAGTCCTTTTAAGTGAATCTCTAAGACTTCCCTGTCTTGGGATGACTGGTGACTCACTGCCACTGGACATGCACAAAATTCCGGATGCAGAACCCTAGGACCCAAGTCGACCTCAGAGGGTAGGGGCCAAAATCCATCAAGTCCCTCTTGCCAAATCAGATTGGAGCTTTAAGTGTGGTTGCTAAACCTCCAAGAGGATTGTTTGAATTAATTTGGTACATTAATTACCATACAACTCCTAAGTAAAGCTTGAACATTGACTTAAGCACTGTTAATAAATTCTTAATTGCTGTAGCAAAAATATTCTGACCAATAATAAAAGCTCATGGTAGGAGCCTGGTAGTGGCTGCAGCACAGGCTAGGAAAGGATGCTATTTACTGGCTTGTGTTGCTGGGTTATGTTCAGCCTATTGTATACAGTATAGAAATATCTGGCCAAGAATGGCATTGCCCACAGTGGGCACCGGCCAGTCCAATGAAGGCAATTATTGAGGTTTCTCAGCTCAGGTGTATCAAGTTGACATTAAACCTATGCAATAAGTCCTACAATTTGTTCTTTAAGGTCTATGAATGTCATTCAAGAAATCAAAGTACAATGATTTAAACCATGCAAGGCAAAAGTTTCTAACAATATAGCCCATGAAACAAACCCAAGATAATAAAGAAGTTAAAATCAGTACTTTCTCAAATGAAGGCCATGTCACTTGTCCCCAGATTTTCAATTATAGCTTTGAAAAGGAAAAGGAAGGGGGGCATTGTCACATACCAGCAGCAGGCAGATAATACTTAGGGCTCATCCAAATTGGTTACATTTGGACCATCCATGTGGTCACCGGAAGTAAAACCTAATTTCTCTTAAAAATATTAAAAGTAAGATGTACAAAGTATAACAGATATACAAAACAATTTTAGTATGTATGGGTAACTTTATATATGTCTGATTCACTTGAGGCTGTAACTAGGTATATAGTACCTGGTAGGTGAAACACAATTTCTTGTATATGTCATAATTACATTATAGAATTCTTAAAAGTGAATGGTACTTCATGAATACACTCATAAATAAGGTTCTAATAAATAAATTTGGCGATGACACTTTGTAAAGTTTGTGCTAAGCAAAGGCACATGCATTGTAATCATACAGACAGATCTTAATATGCTGTTTAACAATGTTATACATTTATGCACACATTCCTTTAAGAGATTTTATCCTAGTGTTTGTATTGAACCATCATATGCATTGGAAAAACCTTTAGAAACATTATTTAAAACATGTAGCTCTGGTTAATTGTGCTGCCAAGGCACCTTTGGTTCTAAAACTATGATCTTATTGAAATACTTTAACAAGTGATGGAAAACAGAATTATGTATATAATTAAAGAACTGACAATAGCAAAGGTACTCAGGCTGTTTCATTGGAGGGAAGGGGATTGCAGGGGAAGCAATGTGCCACTCTCCAAGTACCAGAGTACGAATGAATCCAGGGATTTTTTTAAAAGTGGTCTCTGGTCAGAAGGACAGTTACACAGCACAGGAGGAAAAAAATCTGTTAGTGAACATGTAAGGGTCAAAAAGATCAGGTCTTCAGACGTCTGGAAACAAGAAAAAACTGGAAGAGAAAATTTTTAGTTGTAATACCTGTGGAAAAATAATTTGGACAGAGAAGAAATAAAACCTTCAGATTAGAAACCTAGGAACCCGGGTTCAAATCAGGCCTTTGAAAAAAAAATTTAAGAGGCATGCCAAAAGTAAACTTAATTTTTGTTTGTGTGCAACATAGAATAAAACAAATTTGAAGTGGCCACTTTGTTTTGACAAAAAAACACAGAACATGGACATATGACAGTTACAAAGACACATTGAAGAATGGTGATGGGCTGGAGAGATGGCCTAGTGGTTAAGAGCACCGACCGCTCTTACAGAGGACCCAAGTTCGATCCCCAGCACCCACATGGTGGCCGAGAACCGTCTGAAACTCCAATTCCAGAAGAACTCCAGTTCCAGGGGAATCCGACACCCTCTTCTGACCACGGCATTGCACGACACAGGTGCACACACTTGCATGCAGACAGTACATTCATACACATACAGAAATAAATAAAAAAAATTTAAAAAAGAACGGTTATGACAAACGGTTATAACACACAGGTTTGGACAGACACATGACCTAACTGTATCCATTAACTCTGGACTGTGGGAAAATCCCCTTTTATCTAAAGTTGTCCTTCCTTGTCCAGGGCTGTAGACAACTATCACATTTACAAAGAATCACTTAGAGTTTAAGACGTATGCTTAGGTGGAAAATAGACTGTATGTCCTACTGTGCTTTGCAGCACAGCCTGTTCTTGTACACCTGCGAAGGATGGTGGACTGGGTAAGCAGGAAAATCTGGTGGCTTGTGCATATTACCTGCTAATTTAAAGAGAATAAATTTAGTTAGTGGAAAAATCAAAAGATCCCAGCCAAGTGAAAGATTACTCCCTGAGGGAAATGCTGGATGCTAGTGAGACAGGGTGTGGTCAGCAGACCTTCTTAATCTCAGATATAGAGGCTTCTCAAAAGATCCCAGCCAAGTCAAAGTTTACTGCCTGAGGCAAAAACTGGGTGCAGGTTGGGCAGGGCATGGTCAACACACCTTCATAATCTCAGACACAGGGGCTTGTATCCCAAAGCAGACAAAAATGGATTTCTGAATAAAATGGGGTTTATAAGGAAAAAACAATGAAATGGAAAATTCCAAAATCTGAAATAATCCCTTAAAATTTAGGCAAAAGTTTTGTGTGGTGCTGCTCATGAAGTGGCCTGCTTCTCACAGCTACTGACAGGCACCCTACTGGGTCATTAGAGACAAGGGAAGTCACCTTCCCAGATGAGCCTGCTGCTGGAGTCCTGATCCAGAGTCTAGTGTGGGGCTCTAAGTGGGTGTGAACATTAAAGTGACCCATCTCTGAGCAGTGGTCACCAGAGCAGTCAGGGTTCAAATGTGACTTGAGTCTGAAGCAAGTGCAGGTGGTGAGAGGTAAGAAATGGCCCTCCTATGACCAACCTCCAGCCCTGTCTGATGCATCACAAAAATCTCTAACCTGGGCTGGAGAGATGGCCTAGTGGTTAAGCGCGCCAACCACTCTTACAGAGGACCTGGGTTCGATCCCCAGCACCCACATGGCGGTCGAGAACCGTCTGAAACTCCAATTCCAGGAGAACTCCAGTTCCAGGGGAATCCGACACCCTCTTCTCACCTCCGCGGCATTGCACGATACGGGTGCACAAACTTGCATGCAGACAGTACATTCGTACACATACAGAAATAAATAAAATTAATAAAAATAAATCTCTAACCTGCCTTTTTCTCATCAGAGACTCAGAATAGGCTTTTAGTAAAAACAGCACAATTCCAGTCCCTTGTTCAGCCTTTCCATATCTTCTCTGCCTAGAAAACATCCACAGCTCCTCCCAGTGCAGGGACAGTAAGCCCCAGCCATCTCAAAGATGAACTTTCATCTTGCCCACATCCCTCTTACTGGCTCCAATATGCTTGATGCATCCTTTTACTCAAAAACAACTCTCACTCACACCTAAGGCCCAGCCCACTGACCAGATGGGATTGGGAGTAAGGCAGGGACCTTAAGCACCAGGGGGTCCCACTCTCTAGCCAGAGTTGTGTGTATGGTACACACCCCTGTGGCCAGGAGCTGTGAGTCCCTTGAGGACCTGCCCAATGCCAAGAACTATTTCAATGGAGACAGCTGCCTGGTATTTATTTTCTCTAACCCCATGTTATTTACTTCAGGTGGAAAATTACCAATAGTCACATACATATGTGTAATTTCCATGCATGTGGGAATTACCAACACTCACACATGCTTTCTCCTTTTTTTTTTTTGATCTTTTGGTCTTTTTGAGACAGGGTCTCCCTTTAGTCTCAGCTGGCCTGGAACTTGCTCTGTAGACCAGACTGACCTTCAGTTTACAAAGAACTGCCTGCATCTGCCTCCCAAGGACTGGGATTAAAGATGTGTGCCAGTCCCAAGGGGCAACAAAACTGCCCCACCCAAAACAAAATCCAGTCCAAGAATCCATTTCCAGTCCTGATTCTGGTCCACAAAGGCCTCAAAAAATTAGATAATTCCAAAGCAAGCAAGTTACCTTTTGAAAGTAAACACAAACCAAAATGGGATCTTTAAACAGTCAGCTCTGAGGCCGATTCCTATAGCAAAACCACAAGGCAGAGATGGCACTGGCACGTGCAGTGAGGCAGAGGAGAAGGCACAGTAAAAGAAAGAAAAAAGGCTACAGAGGGGAGAGGAAGGGAGGGAGGAGAGGAAAAAAAGATAAGTGAAGTCTTTTAGTCTCAGAAAGAATAGAGAGAGAGATGAGAGCAAAGGGCAAAGAATGCCTGTGCACACAAGCATTCTGACCATTTACCAGAGCGCTGGCAGAAGTCTCTCAAAGCTGAGAATTTGGAGATCTAAGGTACCTGTCTCAGGCCAGACAGTATTGTTAGCTAATTGGTATCCTGGCCAGATAGTGGAGCATAGTTTCTTAAGGACCTTAGGGTTGATTTCCTTGGAGAGGTTTAGTCCCCTTAAAGAGTGTAGGAGACACTCCAAGGGTGTGAGGCCCAGGGCCTCTCCTTTAGAGTGTGAGGCTCCCATATTGGGAGTCAAAGGATGAGGAAGAAGGGAGAGGGAGAGGGGGAGAGAGAGAGAGGGTCTGTAGGAAGGAAAATAGATTCATTTTAGTCTCAGCACCCACCAGAGTGCTAAGGTGCATCTGCCCTAGTTCTAAGTGGGTGCTCAGAGACCCTAGGTCCATGTGACCACTGTGGGAGTCTCTGAAATCGGGGCCTGCAGGTCTGTGAAGTCAGTGTCCCAAAAATCACAGAAGAGGCCAAAATTCGGGTCCAGAGTCTGTCCCCAACATCCCGGTAATAGACAGCAAACTGGACGGGGAAAATCAGAGGGAATCCCTGACTTAGCCAGCACTCAGGGATCCAAAATGGAAATGACTATAACGGGACAAGAGACTAAAATGAATGGAAAAAGAGGATCGGAGGGAAGGCAGATGGAAAGCAGTAGTTAGGATAGGAAGTGTCGAGGCAGAGAGGGCAGCTAGAGGGGGCAGAACATACACAGGGTTACACAGAAGGTAGGGTGGGAGATGGAATCTCCCCTCACTCAGGTGCCCGTCCGGCCAGCTGCCTGCAAGGCAACTTAGGAAGTCTTACCATGAGGACCACACATATAAACCCCGTGCTCGGTCATCACGAGTGTGATGAGTGCCCGATGAGGTGAAACGACTTCGTCAGAACCAGGGGTTGAGGCCCAATCAGATTCTGTAGCCCAAGAGCTATGGAACCATAACACGCACTCTTAACTCTCATGCACAGTTACACAGGAATAGAGTAGGGTAGGATAAGGAGAGGAGAGAAGGTACCTTTGGCCGAATACTGGTGGGTGCTGTTGTATCCAGCTTACCAGCTACCCCGAAGCTGCTCCAAGGGGCGGGGGGGGGGGAGGCGATCCAAGTCACTGGCACCAGAATGTAAGGTTATGGCATGCTCCCCCCGGAATGAAAGGCCACGAGGTCTAGGTTCTTCGGAGCAAAGTCTAATTCAGGGTAGCCGGGGCTAGGCTCAGGGGAGAGAGAGAGCCAAGCACAGAATGGCATCTGGCTTGGGAATTTAAGGGAGAAGGTGGGAGTGGGATTCAGTGAGGGTGGGGTGGGTCGGAATCTGGAATCTGGCTTCCGAAGGGCGAGGCTGAAGATTCCTGAGTAGTTGGTGGTGGCCTACTTTAACATAGCCAAAGGCTATGCCTGGTACTGCAGGTTCTTGGGCAACATGGATCTTAGGTGTCTCTGCATTCCAATGGGCTTCTGGATCTCACAATCTGACAATACCCATACAAAAAGTTAAAATGGAAAATAATTTCATTTAGAAACAGATCCAAAACAGTGATAAAATTGTAAAATTCCAATAGGGGAGATTTAGGATTCCTTTTTAATCTGACACAAAAATGCACTGAACTTCCTAAAAGGCATCAGGGACCCTGTTAGACTCGATTGCTTTTTGTATCATAATCCAAGATGAAAACTCGAAACAAAATAAATTGCAAAAGGATTAGAACATGTGATTATACATTTTTTAGTTTAGGGAATTCCCACGCCATGAGGTCAGATCAAGGTGGGACAAGGAAAGCAGGAAAAGGGGAGCTTGTGCAATGGCGGTGGCAGTGGGGGGCTTCCAAGGTGGGTTTTGTTTGTTTTTATTGTTGTTGTTGTTGTTGTTTTCATTTTAGTTCTGAGCCTTGTGGTGGAAACAGCCCTGAGGTGGTCCCATTTAGCAATCTAACTCCCAACAGCTGCAGGGAATTTTGGAACTAAATAAGTTCTCAGAATGGGGTGGGGGTGGGGGGAAGCCTGGATTTTGATGGTAATAGGATAAATCCTTACCAGCACTCCTCCACAAGCAGAAATCTCTTAAGGCTGTTTTTAGTGTTAGCATGCAGGGTACCTGCCTCAGGCAGAGAAAGCAGTAGACAGGGAGAGAGAGAGATAGAGGGAGGAATCAAAATGCACATGGAGAAGCTCACCCTTAAATAGTGGCATCTAAGAAGCTAAGAGATGTCTCTCCTAAAGTTCAGGAAATCAGGCAGAGCCCTGGGTCTGTGTCTAGCATCCCAGAGGCAGAAGTCAGGGTGGAGCAGAGCTCAGAACAGAGGACACAGGGACGGAAGGTGGAAGGCAGAAAGAGACCAGGGAGAGAGAGGCCAGGCAGAGAGAGTGGAGTGGAGAGATGGTAGTGAAGGGATAAGAGTTGATTCCAGACTTCTACTCTGGACAAAGGTTAAGCATTCACTTTCCCCCAGGCTAGAGTCCACCAGATGCATCCGAGGCTTGGGAGGTCCGGTGCGATAGACCAGGTTCCATTCCTGTCCCAAGACTGTGTCTAAAGATAACCTTTGGTATGTGGGAGCAGGCGGGCTGACCTAACCATGAGCTGTAGCCCTGCTATTATCCAATAAGGCTAGAAGTTACCCAAACCCCACTAAGATTCCCCTAGACCCCTGTATAAAAGGCCTGTGAGCCAACTTATCAGGGTCGGAGCCTTTTCCCTCCCACCCCAGCATGCTGGTTTACTTCCCCCACCCCGAAATAAAGTCTTGGTTTTCCATCCTTTGGTGTGTCTGGTGTGGATTCTCAAACCCTAACAGTAGCTCAAGGCAAATTGTATCTTGCGATTGCAAGCTGCTTCTCTGCAGGAATTAGATACTGACTATTCCCAAGTGGGGGTCATAAAAATAACCAAGTCTGGCACGATTACATTAAAATTAATGTGCATAATTAGGTTAGATCTATAAAGACACAAACCCCAGATAAGGACAGACACCAGGTCACTCTGGGACATTTACTTCAGGACTAGCCAGGGCTGAACAACCCCGTTGTTAACATGGCAGTCAGCAACAGCAACGGCCCCTTTAAATGTCTTGGGTGGGACCTCAGGTAAAGGGGAAGAGGTCATAGATTGACAATTTCTGGAGGAAGTGGTCATCTGTGTGTCCCTTGGAATGCTGGGAGAGCCAGACCTAACACCATCCTTGGAGTTATATAGCAAGTTTCAAGTTAGGGCTACATACAAAGACCCTGTCCAAAAAAAAAAGTGCATTTTGAGATCTGAGGGTAACCTGTTTTTTTGAATAATGAAGAACTTTTAAGATGTACAAAGTATCTGTTACCATGAAATGAGCCAAGGTGCTGCACTCAGCTTGGATGAAGCCACGTTCACTCTGACCACTCCTAAGCGCTCCCTCTGATCCACGTGGCTAAGAAAGTCCTCGCCTGCTCCAGATCCCGCTTCCTACCTTAAGTTGCTCTCTGTCTCTTCCCTGGCTGCAGCTGGCTGATCTATTTGGGGTTTTCCCAGAACTGAGTTGCCCTGTCTCTGCCTGGGAGGTGGTTGGTACAGTCCCAATAATGTATATTCTGAGAATGTTCTTTATTGTTATTTATTGTCATGGGTGGTGAGGGCTACTCATGTCACAGCAATTCATGTGAAGGTCAGGGGAAAACTCTCTGGGGTTGACTCTCCCCCTTTTCCTTTATATAGGTTCCAGGGATCAAAATCAGGTCACCAGGCTTGCACGCAAGTGTCAACCTACTGAGCCATCTCACCAGCCTTTGAAACCATTTTTTGCAAGGTGTTCTGTATGAATAAAACAAGGGGATGCCCCGGTGTACTTTCATAAAATCACCAACACTGGCTCAAGGTTGGGGTCCTGGGCTGAGGACCATGCTAGGACTGTAGTCTTGAGTTTATCTGTTTATCGGAGTTCAGTCCCCAGGGCCAATGACTCGTATATATGACCTGAGGATTCCCACAGAGATGGGGGGTTGCATTTCATTTTCTCAGCAGAATATATGTCCCTCCAGTGCTCTAAAATGTCAGTGTTTGTAATCTTCTGACATTCATAAAAGAGGCCGAGCCCTGTCCACTTCATCAAACTGGACTGCAACCTTCTACTGTGTCTCCAAGCTTAGCTACCTGCGAAGGCTAGCACAGAGTCACCTGCTGTGCACAACCCTCACTTCCTGAGTGCTCCCTTGTCACAAGTTGAAGGAGGTCACACCTGGAAGGATGTTGTTGAGAAAAGCAAACCCCAAAAGTAGCAAGGCTGAGCAGCATGAAGCATGCTGGCTCGTCACCCCAGGTGTGTGGTGGCAACCTTTACTGGCCTGTAAACACAGTCCAGGGGGAGCAGACCAATCCCAAAGAAGCAGGGTTCCAGAGCACTGGACAAAGGAGGTGCCATGGCCTGGGGGCCCTCACAGCTTCCTTTAAAGATGACGTAAAAGGGCCAGCCATGGTGGTGAAAGCCTTGAATCCCTGCACTCAGGAGGCAGAGGCAGGTGTATCTCAAGGCCAGCCTCATCTACAAAGTGAGTTCCAGGCCAGCTGGGGCTACAGGGAGACCCTGTCTTCAAAAATACAAAAAGAAAATCACATAAAATTTCCAGTGTGGTGGTACCAGCCTTTAATATCAGCACTGTGGAGGGAAGAAGAGGAGCCAGATCTCAGTGAGATGGAGGCCAGCCTGGTCTTCATAGTGAGTTCCAGGTCAGCTGGGGATATAGGGAGCTCTATGAAAAAAGAGGGCCGAGCATGGTGGGTGGCACACGACTTTAATCCCAGAACTCAGGAGACAGAGGCAGGTGGGTCTCTGTGAGTTCAAGGCCAACCTGGTCTACATAACAAGCTCCAAGCTAGCTGGGACTAAAGGGAGACCCTGTCTCAAAAAAGACCAAAAGCAAAATAAGAAAGAAAGAAAGAAAGAAAGAAAGAAAGAAAGAAAGAAAGAAAGAAAGAAAGAAAGAAAGAAGAAAGAAAAAGGAAGAAAGAAAGAAAGAAAGAAAGAAAGAAAGAAAGAAAGAAAGAAAGAAAGAAAGAAAGAAAGAAAGAGAAAGAAGATGGAGGGAGGAATGGGGAGGGAGGGAGGGAAGAGGGAAAGAAAGAAAAGAAACCACACCTGAGACTCTCCCTTAGGAAAATGGCCACCCAAGGGTCACCTGGCCTTTTGCCATAAACGCTTGCTGTCTGGGCTTTGTGCCTGCTGGTTCATTCATTCCGTGGCTGCAGCTGAACCTTGCAGTGACACTGAGACAGCCTTGAACCTCACCCACTAGGGACAGGGTGTGGTTACCCAGAATACAAGGAAGGAAGCAGCACAGAGAAAAAAAGATGTACTCAGTGTAAGGCTGTGGCCCACCTAAGCCAGGGATTCCAGAAAGACAACTGAGGCAGAAGTCTCGAGAAGTGATGGCCCTGGACTATGCTCCTGCAATCATACATCACCAGAGACCAGAACTAGGCCTCAGTCTCTCAAGAGACACTCCTACTGATACCAGCCACAGGCCCACCTACGCCCTACCCCCAGTTCCTTGCCCCCACGTCCTCATAAACTCACTCCCTTGGGTGGCTGGGTTTAAAACTGCCACTTTGGGGACATTCTGTCACTGGTCATCCTAATTCTGAGACAGGCAGGCCAGCTGCCATGCCTGAAATAAGCCCGACTTCCTTTTCATCAGAGTCCTGAGTATTTCTCCTTTCTGCCTGCTGGGTCTCCCCTCAGTAAGATCCTAACATCTGGTGTCGAGACTCTGGCCGCCTTGGGTCAGGCGTGGCTGATGGACTCCCATCAAACCAGCTGCCAGGTACAGGCTCTGCACCACCATGGATCTGACTTTATGCAGAGGTACGGCTTTTCCCTTGCATAACTCCTTTGTTCTCTCTCTGTCTCTCCTCCTCTCTCTGTGTCTGTTCCTCCTCCTCTGAACCTGGTCACTCCCAGGCCCATTCACAGCCACCGAATTCCTCTAAAACCCTGTCATTCCCAGACTGCCATTCATGACCACTGAATTCCTCTGGTTTCCACTGCCGCTGAGCTGCTGGTGTGGTTACTGAGTGAATTCAAGCCCACCTGAGAGACAGACCTGTCTCTCCAATGCTCTCAAATCCTTTGTCTATCTCTCTCTCTGTGCCCCTCTGTCTTTTTCTCTCCCTCTCCTTCTTCCAAACCCAGGCTCTCAAATCTCCCTCTCTCTCCAAGTCTCTCTCTCTCTCTCTCTCTCTCTCTCTCATTCTTGCTCTCGCTCTCACTCTCTCTGAGTCTCTCTCTCTTTCTCTATCCAAGTCTCTCTCTCCAAATCTCTCTTTCTCTCTCTCTCTCTCCAAATCTCTCTCTCCTCTCACTCACTCACTCTTCCTCTCCTTCCCTTTCCCTGTGGTTGGTCACCCGTCCAGAGTCACTTGTAGACCACTGAGTCCACTCACTTGCTCACTGCTCAAAATCGTTCTGGAGCATCAGGTGATTCTCTAGCCTCCGAGAGGCCTTCTCCCCCCGTCGGCCAGTGGACACACCAAACGCTTGGAGAACTTGTTTGGGAATACCAGCCAGGCAGGGACACCTCTTGGATGGTCACTTCCTTCCATTACTGTGACTTTTGCTCCATTCTCTTCCTCCTCATCATTTACTTCCTGTGATTTCTTGCAACCTTACAGCCTTTAGCTTAGGTACTTTATGAGAGCCTCATCTTAGAGGCTCTGAAGACAAGAGGTGTTTGTTCCCTCCACCCTCACGGGCTGCAGGTGTCAGAGGGCACCCCCCAGGATGTGCAATGGCCTCATAGGGAAAACCCTACAAATATACCCCATTCCTGGGTCAGAAGGAGCTTTTGGCTTTACCAGGAATGCACACATAAGGGCTGATATTCCATTGTCTTGAGCCCCCTCATGTTTCCTTAAACAAGCAGGACAACCCTGAGACCCAGTGAGAGAAGATGGTCTCTGTGTGAAAGCTGAGCAAGTCCATCCCCAAAGCAGCACATAAACCTGGTCCAAAACACAAAATTCCCAGCTAGTATAGAGAGGTTTGCAGTCCTCTTCCTCCTCCTCTCTCTTCCTCCTCCTCTCTTCCTCCTCCTCTCTCTCCCTCCTCCTCTCTTCCTCCTCCTCTCTCTTCCTCTTCCTTCTCTTCTTCCTCCTCCTTTCACTTCCTCCTCCTCTCTCTTCCTCTTCCTTCTCTCTTCCTCCTCCTCCTTTTCACTTCCTCCTCCTTCTCTCATCCCCTCTTCCTTCTCTCTTCCTCCTCCCCTCTTCCTCCTCCTCTCTTCCTCCTCCTTCTCTCTTCCTCCTCTCTCTCTTCCTCTTCCTCCTCTCTTCCTCCTACTCTCTCTTCCTCCTCCTTCTCTCTTCCTCCTCTTCTTCCTCCTCTCTCTTCCTCCTCCTCTCTCTTCCTCCTCCTCTCTCTTCCTCCTCCTCTCTCTTCCTCCTCCTCTCTCTTCCTCCTCCTCTCTCTTCCTCTTCCTCCTCTCTTCCTCCTCCTCCTTCTCTCTTCCTCCTCCTCTCTCTTCCTCCTCCTTTCTAATGAGTTGCCTTCCAGGGCACTTCTCTTCCTTCTGCTTCTACCTGTTATCTTAACAACTTGCCCTCCTGAAACTCGTTACCTCATCTCCCTCTTCTACCTCCTTATCCAGACTAGCTCTTTTTCTCCTTTTCTACCTTCAACTATGGGTTCCTCCCATTCCAAGCAGTCGTCTCTGACTCCCTTGGAGTGTCTACTCCACTCTCTACAACCTCTGGGACTATGACAGACACTTAAACCTACACACCTAAAATTCCTTTGCACTGCTGCTTAGCTTCAGTATCCTCTGGACAATAAGTCTAAATGTCCACTAGATGGCACTCTAGACTTCCAAATTCTTAAAGATCCTAAAACCACTGGTAAATGATTTCCTTCCGAAGTTCCCTTTCCAGCAACATCTTCTGTCTAGGAATGAAGAGATATAGAAGACATTGCTTCACTTTCACAGTTGCAACAGGTTGTGTGTGACATGGGCTCCCTTGGTTTGAGACCATTCTTTGCTTTGCTTTCCTATTTGGGGTTTACATATCCCAACCCCCATTTCATTGGTTTTTCTCTAGCCTTTTAAATTTAATTCCTCTCTCTCTCTCTCTGGGGCTGCAGAGATGGCCCAGTGGTTAAGAGCGCCAGTTGCTCTTGCAGAGGACCCAGGTTTGATTCCCAACACATACATGGCCGCTAAGAACCGTCTTTAACCCAGGCATGGTGGTGCACGCCTTTAATCCCAGCACTTGGGAGGCAGAGGCAGGCGGATCTCTGTGAGTTCAAGGCCAGCCTGGTCTACAGAGTGAGCTCCAGGCCAGCTGGGGCTATAGAAAAACCCCTGTCTCAGACAAATTTTTTAATTCCTCTCTTTTGGCTTGATCTCACTCAGCAGCACACTCACCTTTAAAGAACTGGTTTTAGGATTTTCACTCACTACACATTTATTTCCAGGTTTTCTGTCTCCTAAGGACCCTCAGTTCTGCACATGTCCAATTCCAGCCTGACAACCCCAACCCCTCCCTTCACCCCTGGTGTCACCGTCACCCCCAAACCTCAAATCTAAGGCTTTCCCCTCCATGTTTTTCCTCTTCATCTATCCACTGCCTATATGACCATCATTTTCTCTTTTTTAATTTTAATTTACTGTCTTATTTTGTGTATGAATGTATTGCCTGCATGTGTGTGTAAATGCACCTGCATCATGCAATGCCCACGGAGTCAGAAGAACGTGTCACATTCCCCTGGAACTAGACTTATAGACAGTTGTTAGCTGCCATGTGGATGCTGGGACTCAAACCCCGGTTCTCTGCAAAAGCACTCAGTGCTTGTAACCACTGAGCCATCTCTCCAGCCCCAACCATCATTTTCTTAAGTCATTTAAAACTCCCTGTAATGTCATGTTTTAATGTTACCATGTGTTAACATCTAATGTATTTCCATGCAGAGAAACTGCAGAGAGATCCCACATAATTATATTGTCTTTGTCTTCATGTGTTACTTGTCTCAAAACAATTTTAAGCTGTGGCCACCAAGTTTTCCTTTTTCATTGTGTGCATAAGAATTATTATTTTAGCCGGGCGTGGTGGCGCACACCTTTAATCCTAGCACTTGGGAGGCGGAGGCAGGAGGATCTTTGTGAGTTCAAGGCCACCCTGGTCTACAGAGGGAGTTCCAGGACAGCTGGGGCTACAGGGAGACCCTGTCTCAAAAAGACCAAAAAAAAAAAAAAAGAATTATTATTTTAAAATTTATTCTGTTAGCTGGGAGTGGTGGCGCACGCCTTTAATCCTAGCACCTGGGAGGCAGAGGCAGGCAGATCTTTGTGAGTTCAAGGCCAGCCTGGTCTACATAGTGAGTTCCAGGACAGCGGGAACTACAGGGAGACCCTGTCTCAAAAAAGACCAAAAAAAAATTTTTTATTCTGTCATGCCTAATCAAAATAAATACTAAATCCACATGGAACTCTACCAGTCCAACAGAAGATTCCTACAATGAGATCTCCCTGGAAGGAAACCAAGATACAAACCTTAGAAGGACAACTGTAGACATATTCAAAGAAATCAAACAATATAAAGAATAAATCAGAGAACTAAGAGGAGAAAATTAAAAACTCAGGAAGGACTTAGAAAGAAACAATGATAAACACTGGAAAGAACTAGAGGGAGAGAATGACAAACTCCAAAAAGAACTAGATGAAGAGAAACACAAAATCCAAAAAGAACTAGAAGAAGAGAAACACAGACTCCAAAAAGAACTAGAGGGAGAGAAAGACAAATTCTGGACGGAAGTGGAAACTGAAAAGATCCCAGGCTGAAATGAAAAAAGAATACCAGCAAAGCAAGGAGCTACAAGGAGAGAATGACAAGCTCCAAAAGGAAATGGAAATACTAAAGAAATCACGGGAAGAAAGGACAAGTGCACAGAGCTTAGATCGGGGATTTCCCAGGACCACCTGAAGCACAGGTAGGAGCAGGGCGTTTCAGACAGGCGGATTGTTGGATAATTCTATCACTGGGTTGTTGGATAATTGTTTTGTTGGTTTGTTGGATAATTAAATCATTGTCTTGCGTGGCTGTAGGGGTGGAGTCACCCTGCTAGGTGGTATAAAAGGTGGGCCTGCTGCCACTGTGAGACTCGAGTGCACAGAGCTTAGATTGGGATTTCCCAGGACCACCTGAAGCATGGGCTAAGCAAGGCATAACCCCCACCCCCACCAACTGGAATTGTTGAGGGAATATCCAAGTGGATTCTTTGGAGAACCTTCAGAACAGAAAGAGAAGAGCGAGTTAGACTTCGAATATATAAACAAAATTGAAAGCCTAAAACCTAGACAAGTCAACAATCAATAAACAAGGAGAGAAAAAAAAAAAAAACGAAGGCATCTGAAGGAGGCAAGCAAAGCAACCCTTCAACACAAGTGAAGAGGCATTTGTGGGGGCTGGAGAGATGGCCTAGTGGTTAAGAGCGCCGACCACTCTTGCAGAGGACCCGGGTTCGATCCCCAGGACCCACATGGCAGCTGAGAACCGTCTGAAACTCCAATTCCAGGAGAACTCCAGGTCCAGGGGAATCCGACACCCTCTTCTGACCTCCGCAGCATTGCACGTCACAGGTGCACAGACTTGCATGCAGACAGCACATTCATACACATACAGAAATAAATAAAAAAAATATTTTTTTAAAGAGGCATTTGTGATTCGCATCAGAATACAGGCAAAGGGAAACCTGCATGCCAGGGACACAATGAAGGACAACATGGGAAAGGTGCAGGTTAATTCCACACCAAACTCTACCAACCCTGTGGGAGATTCCTACAGTGGGATCCCCCTGGGGGTGGCCCAGGAAACAGATTTTAGAGGAACAATTGCAGACATGTAGGCATTCTTTTGGCAGAAGCACTTAAAAAGAGTCAGCAAACAGCCCCCAAGCCTTGACCCCTGATGTTATCCTAACAAACCTGTGAGGCCTGGACTGTCTTTGATCTCTTAGGGAAAAAGCTTTGATCTGGAATATAGCCTGGGGTTCCACTTGCCCCAACTGCCTGTTCCAGCCCCCAATTTGTGTGTGTGTGTGTGTGTGTGTGTGTGTCCCAGCCCATGCAAGGATCTGTATAAAAAGCCTTGAGTTACAACATTAAAGTTGAGTCTTTCCTCCTGGCCTCTCTCTGAGTCTGTTTTCTGTTTCTCTCCGGGTGACTTCTCATGGTTCCCTCCCACTCCTTGCCAGAGCTTAAGCCTGGAATTGTCAGTCTGCTGGCCAGGGACAATTTGGAGGCTTGCAGCCTTGCAGAGCTGTGAGCCTGGTCCAGGGAGGAAGAACATCAAGTGGACTGCAGCACATGCATAATGAACATTTAAAGGACCACCAGATGATAATATTTTAGATGACACAGACATATTCAAAGAAATCAAATAATATAAAGAACAAGTCAGAGAACTAAGCAGTGAGAATGAAAACTCAAGAAGGACCTGGAGGGAGAGAATGACAAACTCCAGAAGGAAGTGCAAACAATGAAAAAGGAAACCGGCCAGTGAAGCAAGGAGCTATAGGAGGAGATTGAGAGGCTCCAAAAGGAAGTGGAAATACTAAAGAAATCACAAGATGAAATGAAAAAGGAAATCTAACACTCATCCAATCAAGAGGAAAGGAATGGAAAAAACCTCAGAAGTAGAATGGAGGAAGCAGAACAAAGAATATCAGACCTGGAAGATAACACAGAACAACTAAAAACCTCAAGTAAAGATTATGAAAAATTTTTAAATACACAAAAGTGGAACAATGAGGGACTGTGGGACACTATGAAAAGATCAAACTTCTGCATCATAGGGATAGGGGAAGGAGAAGAATCCCAAGAGTGTGGTATTGATCAGATCTTCAATAGAATAATAGATGAAAATTTCCCCAAACTAAAAAAAGACAAACCAATACAAATACAAGAAGCACATCGAACTCCAAACAGACAAGATCAAAAAAGAAACTCTGCACACCACATCATAGTTAAAATGCTAGATGCCCAAAACAAAGACAAAATTCTGAAAGCCACAAGAGAAAAACAAGTTACATATAAGGGGAAACCCATCAGAATTACAACTGACATCTCAGTGCAAACAATGAAAGCAAGAAGAACATGGAGCAAAGCATTCCCAGTGTTAAAGGACTATAGATCCCAACCCAGGTTACTATATCCAGCAAAAATGTTGATTACAGTCGAAGAAGAGAGAAAATCTTCCGTGAATTAAACAAGATGATAGAATACATTCCTGGAAAGCCAACCCTTTAGAGAATACTTGAAACAATTCAATGGACAGAAAAAAGGAGCGACTATCCCCAGGCACCTAGAAAGAGAAATTAATAAAAACATAACTGCAGAAGTAGAAACTAAGACTAAAAAAATGCAAATGGATAATAAGGTGAAAGGAAGCAACACACATCTTTCAATTATAACCTTAAATATTAATGGACTAAACTCCCCAACCAAAAGACATAGACTGGGAGATTGGATTAGGAAAAAGAACCCATCTATATGCTGTCTACAAGAAACCCATCTCACTCTCAAGGATAGGGACCAACTTAAGGTGAAGGGATGGAAAAAATATTCCAAGCAAATGGTACCAAAAAGAAAGCAGGTGTTGCTATTTTAATATCAGACAAAATAGTCTTCAAAGTAAAAGAAATCAGAAGAGACAAAGAAGGCCATTACATCTTTGTCAAAGGAACAATTGACCATGAAGATTTCACAATCATGAATATATATGCACCAAACTCTGGTGCACCAAACTTTTTTTTCTTTTTTTTTTAATTAATGGTTTTATTTCCATCTTTAACACTAGCAGGAGTCCAAAACAGGTGACATCCATGGGTATAGTTCATGTAACAAAGAAAGTTCAACTATATACATTGAGCAAAGGAAAGGAGGGGGTTTTTTTGTTTTGTGTCAACCTTTTCCTATGGTACACACACATTCTGATTAGGAGAGCTAAACACATCCTTTTCTCAATTTAGGATGAAGTAATAAGCTTATGACCAACTTCATAAACTGTCTTTGAGTAAACAAAAAAATTTTTTTCTTTTTTTTTTTGGTCTTTTCAAGACAGGGTCTCCCTGTAGTCCCAGCTATCCTGTAACTCACTCTGTAGACCAGGCTGGCCTTGAACTCACAAAGATCCGCCTGCCTCTGCCTCCCAAGTGCTAGGATTAAAGGCGTGCGCCACACGCCCGGCTGGAGTAAACAAAATTTTAAGTAGGTATCACCATATTTACTGGTGAACTGGCTGCATGATCACCTTGGCTCCTTGAAGTCTGGCTATCAGAGCTAACAAGATCAAGCCCATGAACCCACAGGGAACTCAATGGCTGTGACATCAAAGGGGAGGGCAGACACTCCACAACAATAAGAGCTAATGTTCCTACCCTCTTTGAGTCCATGTAGAAAATTACTCTCATTCAAACTAAGTGGAAGTCAAGCCATTAAAAAGTCAGAATGAAGAATAAAACTATTTTTTTTCACATAGAGGAGGGACACTCCTACAGCTCTATTTAAAATGAATTCTGAGCCGGGCGTGGTGGCACATGCCTTTAATCCTAGCACTTGGGAGGCAGAAGCAGGCAGATCTTTGTGAGTTCAAGGTCAGCCTCGTCTACAGAGTGAGTTCCAGGACAGCTGGGGCTACAGGTAGACCCCGTCTCTAAAAGATCAAAAAAAAAAAAAATGAATTCTGTGCTGAGTCCCTGCTCCTTCAGAAAGGTAAACTGAAGGTCAGTTATTGCTAGCAAAGCCCCAAGTGGTCTCTTTCCCACCTTGAAGATGTTTCACACAAAAAGGCTACTGGTTTGGCTTGAAGCCCTCTGAGGAAGTAGTATCCAGCTGGAGGAAACAGGGGTGCCCCACAGAGGGTCTCTTGATTTGCAGAAAATACTGCACATCAATGCTAAGGTGCAGACAGAATCACACAGCACCTCTGACTCTCAAGGGAAGGGAACAAAAAGCCCAGTAGATGGGCTTTGCAGGGGCAGCTCCTGCACTGGGACCCTTGGACCAGGTGGACCATGTCTGGCCAGGTCACTGTGTGGCAGGCAGAATAATTAACTGCAAATTCCTGGGAAGGTCCTGCACACACAAGAGTTGGGGCACTTTCCCAAAAGGGAAACTTCTTGGCAAACATAAACAGGCAGGAGCCACAATGCTCAGCTCCACTAGGTCTGACTCATTTTTCTCCTATTCTGGGAGACCACCCAGGAGCAGAGAAGCCAAGCTGGCCCAGGAGGACCCCTCCTCAAATTGGAGATAACAGAGCCAGGCGTGGTGGCGCACGCCTTTAATCCTAGCACTTGGGAGGCAGAGGCAGGCGGATCTTTGTGAGTTAAAGGCCAGCCTGGTCTACAGAGCGAGTTCCAGGACAGCTGGGGCTACAGGGAAACCCTATCTCGAAAAGACCAAAAAGAAAAAAAGAAAAAAAATTGGAAATAACAAAAGGATCTAAGGGGTTTGGAAACAAATGAGCAGTTTACACATCAGATGTTGGTCTTCAAAGTCTTTTTGAGCTCAGGAAACTGGAGGCAGATACAATGTGGAGGGGCATCCATTGGTCTCTTCTGAGCAGCCCTGAACATTTCATATATAAATGGGGTGGTATCATTTATGGATGACCTTTTTCCTACAAGTTGGGCAAGTGTTAGCATTCTTAAGGGAATCACAGAGGCACTGGCTACAGAAGACGTGGCCACATTCTGTAGTAACAATGAGGCGCCCATTCTGCACAATCTCAGAGTATCCATCCATGCAGATTGGACAACTGACAGTACCAGAGGGCCTGAGTCCTGTAGCTCCTTCATCCTTGGTGCTTCAAGGAGTGTGGGTGGTTGTGTACACATCTGTCTCTAGACAGTTCCTTGTCATCACTGCTCACCACATAGCTGTCAGCATGGTCTTGGCGCAGCCTCCTTGCATTTCTCCTTGACCGCCTCCTCTCTTCAACAATCACAACAGAGTCATTGTGAGTCAGGTCCACAACCACAGGCTCTAAAGATTCACAGGTGAGGTCCATGATTTCATCTCCAGCAGTTTCCACAAGTTCTGTGGGTTCTGCTTCCAAGGAAATCTCAGGAGTCAAAGTTGTTTCCCTAGCTCACTTCTGGGTTTGTCTGGAATTTACTGCTCCACCACACCACTTTCTTTGAGGATTTCTTGTACTCATTGTGCCTTCTGGCTCCAACCCACAGAAAAGGAAGTGATCTACACCAAGTTACAGGGAAGTAGAATATTCTCAGTCTCTCATGCCCACTCAATATTCAGCTTACAAAGAATCTGGAGCCAACTAGATGCCCAGTATTTCCAAGGTCTGGAGTCAGCTTCTCCTGCATCACCATCACCCTCAAGCCACACAAAACTTTATAAAGACAATTCTCCAGGACCAGATTAACCCAGCACACTCCTAGTAGGGGACTTCAATACCCCACTGAGCTCTTTGGGCAGATCAACCAGACAAAGAATAAACAGAGAGATATCCAAACTGAATGATACAATACACCAAATGGATCTCACAGACATCTACCGAATATTCCACCTGAATACCAGAGAATACACTTTCTACTCAGCACCCCACAGAACATTCTACAAAATCGACCACACACTAAGGACACAGAAAAAAACCTCAACAAGTACAAAAAGATTGAAAAAAATGAAAAAGGAAATGGAACATTCATCTAAACAGGAAAAGATGGGAAAAGTCTCAGAAGCAGAATGGATGAAGCAGAAAATAAAATATCAGACCTGCAGGACAACACAGAACATCTAAAATGCTCAAGTGAAGATTATGAAAAAAATTTTTAAAACACAGGAGTGAAATAACCAGGAAATGTGGGATACTATGAAAAAAAACAAATTTCCACATTATAGGGATAGAGGAAAGAGAAGAATCCCAAGAAAACAGTATTGACCACATCTTCAACAGGATAATAGAAGAAAATTTTCCAAAACTGAAAAAAGACAAACTTATACAAATATAAGAAGCATATAGAAGAAACTCCCCACATTAAAATGCTAGATGCTCAAAACAAACACAAAATACTGAAAGCCACAAGAGAAAAACAACAAATTATGTACAAGGGGAAACCCATCAGAATTACAGCTGACTTCTCAGTGCAAATTATGAAAGCCAGAAGAACACGGACCAAACTATTCCCTGTGCTAAATCACTTTAGATACCAATCCAGATTACTATACCCAACAAAAATGACAATTATAGTTGAAGGAGAAAGAAAAATCTTTCATGACACAAAAGAGATGAAAGAATACATGTCAAAAAACCAACACTTTGGGGGCTGGTGTGATGGCTTCATGGTTAAGAACACTGACTGCTCTTGCAGAGGACCGAGGTTCATTCCCCAGCACCCACATGGCAGCTGAGAACTGTCTTTAACTCCAGTTCCAGGGGAATCCCACACCTTCTTCTGACCTCCTCAGCATTGCAAGACACGGGTGCACAAGCCTACATGCAGACAGTATACTCATATACATAAAAAATAAATTAAAAAAACACTTTAAAAAATACTTGAAACAATCCAAAGAACAGAGAAAAGGAGCAACTATCTCCAACCAACTAAGGAGAGAAACTAATAAAAGCATAACAAAGTAAATACAAACCTAGACCAAGAATGCAAACCAAGAATAAGTTGAAAGGAATCAACACACATCTCTCAATAACGACCTTAAATATCAATGGGCTAAATTCCCCAATCAAAAGACATAGACTGGGAGAATGGATTAGGAAACAGAATCCATCCATATATGCTGCCTACAAGAAACCCATCTCGCCGGGCATGGTGACATGCACCTTTAATCCTAGCCATTGGAGGCAGAGACAGGAGGACCCTTGAGAGATTGAGGTCAACCTGGGCAATGTTCCAGGCAGGCTATGACTAGTGAGACCCTGTCAAAAAAACAAATATAAAAATGTGTAAAAAAAAATTAGGCTGTGCATGGTGGCACACGCCTTTAATCCTAGCACTTGGGAGGCAGAGGCAGGTGGATCTTTGTGAGTTCAAGGCCAGCCTGGTCTACAGAGTGAGTTCCAGGACAGTTGGGGCTACAGGGAGACCCTGTCTCAAAAAGACAAAAAAAAAAAGAAACCCATCTCACCCTCAAAGATAGACACCAACTCAAAGCGAAAGGACAGAAAATATATTCCAAGAAAATGGTACCAAAAAAGCAAGCAGGAGTTGCTATTTTAATATCAGACAAAACAGACTTCAGAGTAAAGTCAATCAGAAGAGACAAATAGGGCCATTACATCCTTATCAGAGTAACAATGAACCAGGAAGACATCACAATCCTAAATGTTTATGCACCAAACTCAGGTGCACCGAACTATATAAACACAATTATGTGGGTCCTCAATACACAGATTAATCCCAACACACTAATAGTGGGAGACTTCAATACCCCACTTAGCCCCTTGGATAGATCAACTGGACAAAAAATAAACAGAGAGATATTGGAACTGAACAATACAATACAACAAATGGACCTCATGGACATCTACCAAATATTTCACCCAAACACCATAGAATATACTTTCTACTCAGCACCCCACGGAACATTCTCCAAAATTGACCACATACTGGGACTCAAAAGAAACCTCAACAAATATAAAAGGATTGAAATAATCTCATGCATTCTATCAGACCACAGTGCAATAAAGCTCAATATGAACACCAGAATAAGCCCGACTAGCTACAAGAATATATGGAGACTAAACAACACAATCCTGAATAATGAATGGGTCAGAGAAGAAATAAAGGATGAAATAAAAGTATTCATGGAACTAAATGAAAAAAGGACAACACAACACAAAAAAACCTGTGGGATACTTTAAAAGCAGTCCTGGGCTGGAGAGATGTCCTAGCGGTTAAGAGCGCCGACCGCTCTTGCAGAGGACCCGGGTTCGATCCCCAGCATCCACATGGCGGCTGAGAACCGTCTGAAACTCCAATTCCAGGAGAACTCCAGTTCCAGGGGAATCCGACACCCTCTTCTGACCTCCGCGGCATTGCATGACACGGGTGCACAGACTTGCATGCAGACAGTACATTCATACACATCTAAAAAAAAGAAACCCATCTCACCCTCAAAGATAGACACCAACTCAAAGCGAAAGGACAGAAAATATATTCCAAGAAAATGGTACCAAAAAAGCAAGCAGGAGTTGCTATTTTAATATCAGACAAAACAGACTTCAGAGTAAAGTCAATCAGAAGAGACAAATAGGGCCATTACATCCTTATCAGAGTAACAATGAACCAGGAAGACATCACAATCCTAAATGTTTATGCACCAAACTCAGGTGCACCGAACTATATAAACACAATTATGTGGGTCCTCAACACACAGATTAATCCCAACACACTAATAGTGGGAGACTTCAATACCCCACTTAGCCCCTTGGATAGATCAACTGGACAAAAAATAAACAGAGAGATATTGGAACTGAACAATACAATACAACAAATGGACCTCATGGACATCTACCAAATATTTCACCCAAACACCATAGAATATACTTTCTACTCAGCACCCCACGGAACATTCTCCAAAATTGACCACATACTGGGACTCAAAAGAAACCTCAACAAATATAAAAGGATTGAAATAATCTCATGCATTCTATCAGACCACAGTGCAATAAAGCTCAATATGAACACCAGAATAAGCCCGACTAGCTACAAGAATATATGGAGACTAAACAACACAATCCTGAATAATGAATGGGTCAGAGAAGAAATAAAGGATGAAATAAAAGTATTCATGGAACTAAATGAAAAAAGGACAACACAACACAAAAAAACCTGTGGGATACTTTAAAAGCAGTCCTGGGCTGGAGAGATGTCCTAGCGGTTAAGAGCGCCGACCGCTCTTGCAGAGGACCCGGGTTCGATCCCCAGCATCCACATGGCGGCTGAGAACCGTCTGAAACTCCAATTCCAGGAGAACTCCAGTTCCAGGGGAATCCGACACCCTCTTCTGACCTCCGCGGCATTGCATGACACGGGTGCACAGACTTGCATGCAGACAGTACATTCATACACATCTAAAAAAAAGAAACCCATCTCACCCTCAAAGATAGACACCAACTCAAAGCGAAAGGACAGAAAATATATTCCAAGAAAATGGTACCAAAAAAGCAAGCAGGAGTTGCTATTTTAATATCAGACAAAACAGACTTCAGAGTAAAGTCAATCAGAAGAGACAAATAGGGCCATTACATCCTTATCAGAGTAACAATGAACCAGGAAGACATCACAATCCTAAATGTTTATGCACCAAACTCAGGTGCACCGAACTATATAAACACAATTATGTGGGTCCTCAACACACAGATTAATCCCAACACACTAATAGTGGGAGACTTCAATACCCCACTTAGCCCCTTGGATAGATCAACTGGACAAAAAATAAACAGAGAGATATTGGAACTGAACAATACAATACAACAAATGGACCTCATGGACATCTACCAAATATTTCACCCAAACACCATAGAATATACTTTCTACTCAGCACCCCACGGAACATTCTCCAAAATTGACCACATACTGGGACTCAAAAGAAACCTCAACAAATATAAAAGGATTGAAATAATCTCATGCATTCTATCAGACCACAGTGCAATAAAGCTCAATATGAACACCAGAATAAGCCCGACTAGCTACAAGAATATATGGAGACTAAACAACACAATCCTGAATAATGAATGGGTCAGAGAAGAAATAAAGGATGAAATAAANCTACGGTGCATCTGCCTTAGTTTTAAGTGGGCGCTCAGAGACCCTAGGTCCGTGTGACCAGTGTGCGGATTCTCTGAAATTGGGGCCTGCACGTCTGTGAAGTCAGTGTCCCAAAAATCACAGAAGAGGCCAAAATTCGGGTCCAGAGTCTGTCCCCAGCATCCTGGTAATCGATAGCAAACTTGACAGGGAAAATTGGAGGGACTCCCTGACTTAGCCGGCACTAAGGGATCCAAAACGGAACTGCCCTCTAACGGGACAAGAGACTAACATGCATGGAAAAAGAGGCTCGGAGGGAATGCCAGATGGAAACAGATAGTTAGTGTAGGAAGTGTTGGGGCAGAGGGGGCAGCTAGATGGGGCAGGACATACATAGGGTTATACAGAAGGTAGGGGTGGGAGCTGGAATCTCCCCTCACTCAGGTGCCCTCCGGGCCAGCTTTGCCTGCAAGGCAAACTTAGGACGTCCTTACCTTGAGGACCACCCATATTAAACACCGTGGCTCGCGTCATCATGTGTGTGATGAGTGTCTGATGAGGTGAAACGACTTCGTCAGAACCAGGGGTTGAGGCCCAATCAGATTCTGTAGCCCAAGAGCTATGGAACCATAACACACACTCAACTCTCACACACAGTTACCACAGGAATGGCGATAGGGTGGTAGGGAGAGGAGAGAAGGTACCTTTGGCCGAATACTGGTGGGTGCTGTTGTATCCAGCTTACCAGCTACCCAGAAGCTGCTCCAAGGGGCGCGGGGGGGGGGGGGAGGCGATCCAAGTCACTGGCACCAGAATGTAAGGTTATGGCATGCTCCCCCCGGAATGAAAGGCCACGAGGTCTAGGTTCTTCGGAGCAAAGTCTAATTCAGGGTAGCCGGGGCTTAGGCTCAGGGGAGAGAGAGCGGAGCCAAGCACCGAATGTCATCTGGCTTGGGAATTTACGGGAGAAGGTGGGAATGGGATTCAGTGAGGGTGGGGATGGGTCGGAATCTGGAATCTGGCTTCCGAAGGCTGAGGGGCGAGGCGGAAGATTCCTGAGTAGTTGGTGGTGGCCTACTTTAACATAGCCAAAGGCTATGCCTGGTACTGCAGGTTCTTGGGCAACATGGATCTTAGGTGTCTCTGCCTTCCAATGGGCTTCTGGATCTCACAATCTGACAATACCCATACAAAAAGTTAAAATGGAAAAATTAAATTTCATTTAGAAACGATCCAAAACAGTGTTGATAAAATTGGTTAAAATTCCAACAATAGGGGAGTTTAGGATTCCTTTTTAATCTGACACAAAAATGCACTGAACTTCCTAAAAGGCATCAGGGACCCTGTTAGACTCGATTGCTTTTTGTATCATAATCCAAGATGAAAACTCGAAACAAAATAAATTGCAAAAGTATTAGCCAAGTGATTATAATTTTTTAGTTTAGGGAATTCCCACGCCATGAGGTCAGATCAAGGTGGGACAAGGAAAGCAGGAAAAGGGGAGCTTGTGCAATGGCGGTGTTCCTTTTCTCGGTTCCGGTTGCCTTTTCTTGGTGGCAGTGGGGGGCTTCCAAGGTGGGTTTTGTTGTTTTATTTGTGTTGTTGTTGTTGTTTTCATTTAGTTCTAGCCTTGTGGTGGAAACAGCCCTGAGGTGGTCCCATTTAGCAATCTAACTCCCAACAGCTGCAGGGATTTGAGAACTAAAAAGTTTCTCAGAATGGGGGGGGTGGGGGCGAAGCTGGATTTTGATGGTCTAATAGGATAAATCCTTACCAGCACTCCTCCACAAGCAGAAATCTCTTAAGGCTGTTTTTAGTGTTAGCATGCAGGGTACCTGCCTCAGGCAGAGAAAGCAGTAGACAGGGAGAGAGCGAGATAGAGGGAGGAATCAAAATGCACATGGAGAAGCTCACCCTTAAATAGTGGCATCTAAGAAGCTAAGAGATGTCTCTCCTAAAGTTCAGGAAATCAGGCAGAGCCCTGGGTCTGTGTCTAGCATCCCAGAGGCAGAAGTCAGGGTGGAGCAGAGCTCAGAACAGAGGACACAGGGACGGAAGGTGGAAGGCAGAAAGAAAGAAGGACCAGGGAGAGAGCAGAGGCCAGGCAGAAGAGAGTTGGAGTGGGAGAGATGTAGTGAAGGGGAAAGAGTTGATTTCCAGACTTCTACTTCTGGACAAATGTTACGCATTCACTTTCCCCCAGGCTAGAATCCACCAGATGCATCCGAGGCTTGGGAAACAGGTCCGATAAAGAAAAATTCCCCTAAACTTGGTTCTGTTCCTGTCCCAAGACTGCGTCTAAAGATAACCTTTGGTATGCAGGGGCAGGCGGGCTGGACCCAAATGAGCTTAGCCCTGCTATTATCCAATAAGACTAGAAGTTAATTTACCTGCTAAAATTCCCCTAGACACTGTATAAAAGGCCTGTGAGCCAACTTATCAGGGTCGGAGCCTTTTCCCTCCCACCCAGCATGCTGATTTACTTCCCCCCCCCAAAATAAAAGTCTTGGTTTTCCCTCCGTTGGTGCGTCTGGTGTGGATTCTCAAACCCTAACAGTAGCTCAAGGCAAATTGTATCTTGCGATTGCAAGCTGCTTCTCTGCAGGAATTAGATACTGACTATTCCCAAGTGGGGGTCATAAAAATAACCAAGTCTGGCACGATTACATTAAAATTAATGTGCATAATTAGGTTAGATCTATAAAGACACAAACCCCAGATAAGGACAGACACCAGGTCACTCTGGGACATATTTACTTCATGACTAGCCAGGGCTGAACAACCCCGTTGTTAACATGGCAGTCAGCAACAGCAACGGCCCCTTTAAATGTCTTGGGTGGGGACCTCAGGTAAAGGGGAAGAGGTCATAGATTGACAATTTCTGGAGGAAGTGGTCATCTGTGTGTCCCTTGGAATGCTGGGAGAGGCCAGAACCTTAAACACCATCCTTGGAGTTATATAGCAAGTTTCAAGTTAGGATACATACAAAGGACCCTGTCCAAAAAAAAAAAGTGCCTTTTGGAGATCTGAGGGTAACCTGTTTTTTTGAATAATGAAGAACTTTTAAGATGTACAAAGTATCTGTTACCATGAAATGAGCCAAGGTGCTGCACTCAGCTTGGATGAAGCCACGTTCACTCTGACCACTCCTAAGCGCTCCCTCTGATCCACGTGGCTAAGAAAGTCCTCGCCTGCTCCAGATCCCGCTTCCTACCTTAAGTTGCTCTCTGTCTCTTCCCTGGCTGCAGCTGGCTGATCTATTTGGGGTTTTCCCAGAACTGAGTTGCCCTGTCTCTGCCTGGGAGGTGGTTGGTACAGTCCCAATAATGTATATTCTGAGAATGTTCTTTATTGTTATTTATTGTCATGGGTGGTGAGGGCTACTCATGTCACAGCAATTCATTGTGACGGTCAGGGTGAAACTCTCTGGGGTTGCCTCTCCCCTTTTCCTTATAAGGTTCCAGGGATCAAAATCAGGTCACCAGGCTTGCACGGCAATTGTCAATCCTACTGAGCCATTCACCAAGCCTTTGAAAAACCATTTTTTGCAATTGTTCTGTAGTGAATAAAACAAGGGTGATGCTGCCCGGTGTACTTTCTAAAATCACCAACACTGGCTTCAAGGTTTGGTCCTGGGCTGAGGACCATGCTAGGACTGTAGTCTTGAGTTTATCTGTTTATCGGAGTTCAGTCCCCAGGGCCAATGACTCGTATATATGACCTGAGGATTCCCACAGAGATGGGGGGTTGCATTTCATTTTCTCAGCAGAATATATGTCCCTCCAGTGCTCTAAAATGTCAGTGTTTGTAATCTTCTGACATTCATAAAAGAGGCCGAGCCCTGTCCACTTCATCAAACTGGACTGCAACCTTCTACTGTGTCTCCAAGCTTAGCTACCTGCGAAGGCTAGCACAGAGTCACCTGCTGTGCACAACCCTCACTTCCTGAGTGCTCCCTTGTCACAAGTTGAAGGAGGTCACACCTGGAAGGATGTTGTTGAGAAAAGCAAACCCCAAAAGTAGCAAGGCTGAGCAGCATGAAGCTATGGCTGTTCGTTCCCCCAGGTGTGTGGTGGCAAACCTTTACTGGCCTGTAAACACAGTCCAGGGGGAGCAGACCAATCCCAAAGAAGCAGGGTTCCAGAGCACTGGACAAAGGAGGTGCCATGGCCTGGGGGCCCTCACAGCTTCCTTTAAAGATGACGTAAAAGGGCCAGCCATGGTGGTGAAAGCCTTGACTCCCTGCACTCAGGAGGCAGAGGTCAGGTTTTATCTCAAGGCCCGCCTCATCCTACAACGTGAGTTCCGGCCAGCTGGGGCTACAGGTGAGACCCTCTGCTTCAAAAATACAAAAAGAAAATCACATTAAAATTTTCCAGTGTGGTGGTACCAGCCTTTAATATCAGCACTGTGGAGGGAAGAAGAGGAGCCAGATCTCAGTGAGATGGAGGCCAGCCTGGTTCTCATAGTGAGTTCCCGAGTCATCTGGGGATATAGGGAGCTCTATGAAAAAAGAGGGCCGAGCATGGTGGGTGGCAAAGACTTTAATCCCAGAACTCAGGAGACAGAGGAAAAGGTGGGTCTCTGTGAGTCAAGGCAACCGGTCTACATACAAGCTCCAAGCTAGCTGGGACTAAAGGAGACCCTTGTCTCAAAAAAGGACCAAAAGCAATAATAAGGAAAAGAAAGAAAGAAAGAAAAGAAAGATAGATAATGAAAAGCGAAACGAAAAGAAGATAAAGAAAGAAGAACGAAAATAAAAGAAAGAAGAAAGAAAGAAGACAGAGAAAAGGAAAGAAAAGAGGAAAGAGAAAAGAAAAGGGACAGAAAGGAAAAGAAAGAGAGAAAGAAAGGAAGGATAAGCATAGAAAGAAAGAGAAAGAAAAGAAACTACAGAAGGAAGGAAAGGATAAGAAAAGAAAAGGAAAGAAAGAGGAAAGAAAGAAAAGAAAGGAAAGGGAAATTGAAAGAAAGCAAAGCAACAACGAACGAAAGAAAGAAGAAAGAAAGGAAGAAAGAAAGAAAGAAAGAAAGAAGAAAAAAGAAGAAATGAAAAGAAAGAAGAAAAAGACAGAAAAGAAAAGAAAAGAAGAAGACTTTTCCTCTGAAAGTAAAGAAGACACAAGAAAGAAGAAAGAATAGAGAAGAAAGAAGAAAGAGAAAGAAAAGATAGAGGGGGAAAAATAAAGAAGATAAGAAAGAAAGAAAAAGAGAAGGAAAAGGAAAGAGAAAAGGAAAAGAAAGAAAGAAAAAGAAATAAAGAAAGAACGAAGAAGAAAGAAACGAAAAAAGAAAGAAAAGAAAAAGAGAAAAAGACCAGAAAGAAAAGAAAAGAAAGAAACGCAAATGAAAGAAGAAAGAAAAGAGAAAGGTGGTTGTGAACGAAAAGAAGAAAGAGAAAGAGAGAAAGAAAGGAAAGAAAAGAAGAAAGAAGAAAAAAGAAGAAAAGAAAAGAAAAGAAAAGAAGAAAAAGAAAGATAAGAAGGAGAAGAAGAAAGAACGAGAAAAGAAAGAAAAGAAAGAAAGAAAAGAAAGAAGATAGAAAAAGAAAGAAACGAAAAGAAAGAAAGAAGAAGAAAAGAGAAAAGAAGAAAGAAAAAGAAAGGAATAAAAAAAGAAAGAAAGGAAGACAGAAGAGAAGAAGAAAGAACGAATAAGATAAGAAAGAAAAGAAAGAAAAAAAGAAGAGAAAGAAAAAGAAAGAAGAAAAAAATGAAAGAACGAAAAGACAGAAGAGCAAGAAAGAAAGAAAGAAAACGAAGAAAGAAAGAAAGACGAAAACAGAAAAGGAAAGAAAATAGATAGAAAAGAAAGAAGAAAGAAAGAACAGAAAGAAAAGAAAGAAAGAAACGAAGAAAGAAAAGAAGAACAGAAAGAAACGAAAGAAAAACGGAGAAGAAAGAAGAAGAGAAAGGAAACGAAACAAGAAAAGAAAAGAAAGGATGAAGAAGAACGACGGAAGAAAGAAAGGACAAAGAAAGAAAAGAAAAGAGAAGAACGAAAAAAGAAAAGGAAAGAAGAAAGAAAGAAAGAGAAATAGAAGACGAACAGACGATAAAGAAAGAAAACGGAAAGAAAAGAAGAAAGAACGAAAGAAAGGAAAGGAGAACGACGAAAGAAAGAAAGAAAGAAAGAAAGAAGAAAAGAAAGAAAAGAAAGATCCAGACGAAAGAACAGAAAAAGAGAACGAAAGAAGAGAAAAGGAAAGAAAGAAAAGAAGAAAGACAGAAAGAGAATTAAGAGACAGATAGAAAGAAAGAAAAGAAAAAGGAAAGAAAGAAAGAAGACAGAAGAAAGAAAGAAAACACAAAAAAAAAAAAAAAAAAAAAAAAAAAAAAAAAAAAAAAAAAAAAAAAAAAGAGAGAAAAGGAGAAGAGAGAAAGAAAGGAAAAAAGAAGAAGAAGGAGAAAGAAGATAAAGAAAGACATAGAAAAAGAAAAAAAAAGATATAAGAAAGAAAGAATAAGAAAAGAAGAAAGAACGGAAAGAAAAGAAAGAAAGAAAGAAAGAAAAGAATGAAAGAAAGAAAAAAAAGAAAGAAAAGAAAATAGAGAAGAAGAAAGAGAAAATGAAAGTAGATCCTACAGGGAAAAACAACAATATTAACATGATAAAAAAAAAACAAAAAAAATCAAAAAAAACAAAGAAAACAAAAAAAAAAAAAAGAATCTAAAAAAAAGTAAAAAAAAAAAATAACCAACATAATTATAACAAAAATAAAACAAAAAATAATAAAGAGAAAAAAACAAAGAAAAGAACGAAGAAGAACAAGAAAAAGGACAAGAGAAAGAAAGAAAGAAGAAAGAAAGAAAGAAAGAAAAAAATAAAAGAGAAAAAGAAAAGAAAGAAGAAAGAAAAAGGCAAGAGAAAGAAAGGAAAGAGAAGAAAGAACAAAAAGAATAAAAAAAAAGACAGAAAAAGAAAAGAAGAGAAAGAAAAGAAAAGAACAAGAAAGATCAAGAAGGAAAAGAGAAAGAAAGGGGGGAAAAGAAGAAAGAAGCCGAGAAAGAGAAGAGAGAATAGAGAGAGAAAGAAGGAATAAAGAACAAAGAAAGAAAAAAAAGAAAAGAAAGAAAAAGAAGAAAAAAGAAAAAGAAACAAGAAAAAGAAAGAAAGAAGTAAACAAAGAAAAGAAAGAAAGAAAGAACAGAACGAGAGAAGAAGAAAGAAAGAAAAAGAAGCAAGAAAGAAAAGAAAAAAGACAAAAAGAAAATAGAAGTAAAGAACAGAAAGAAAAAAAAGAAGAGAGAAGAAAGAAAGAAGAAAGAACAGGAAAGAAAGAAAAAGAACACAAGAAAGAAGAAAAAAAAGAAATAGAAGAAGAAAAGAAAAAGGAAGACAAGAAAAAAGGAAGCAAGAAAAAAAGAAAGAAAAGAAAGAAGAATACCGAAAGAAAGAAAAGAAAGAACGAAAGAGAAAGAAGATGGTGAGGGAGGAATGGGGGGAGGGTGGAGGAAGAGGGAAAGAAAGAAAAGAAAACCAACTGAGCCTCTCCCTTAGGAAAATGGCCACCCAAGGGTCACCTGGCCTTTTGCCATAAACGCTTGCTGTCTGGGCTTTGTGCCTGCTGGTTCATTCATTCCGTGGCTGCAGCTGAACCTTGCAGTGACACTGAGACAGCCTTGAACCTCACCCACTAGGGACAGGGTGTGGTTACCCAGAATACAAGGAAGGAAGCAGCACAGAGAAAAAAAGATGTACTCAGTGTAAGGCTGTGGCCCACCTAAGCCAGGGATTCCAGAAAGACAACTGAGCAGAAGTCTCGAGAAAGTGATGGCCCTGGCACTATGCTCCTGCAATCATTACATCACCCGGACCAGAACTAGCCTCCTCTCTCAAAGAGACACTCCTCTTGGTACTGGCCACAGGCCCACCTACGCCCTACCCCCAGTTCCTTGCCCCCACGTCCTCATAAACTCACTCCCTTGGGTGGCTGGCGTGTTTAAAACTGCCACTTTGGGGGACATTCTAATGCAGGTCATCCTAATTTCGAACTGCAGGGCCAGCTGCCATGTACTGAAATAAGACCGAACTTCCTTTCATCAGGTCCTGAGTATTTCTCCCTTTCTGCCTGCTTGGTCTCCCTCAGTCAAGATCCCTAACATCTGGTGTTGTCGAGACGCTGCCCCGACTTGGGTCAGCGTGGTGATGGAACTCCCATCAAACCAGCGCCAGTTAAGGCGCCTTGCACCAACATGCGAGTACTTTATGCAGAGGTACGGCTTTTCCCTTGCATAACTCCTTTGTTCTCTCTATGTACTTCATCCTATCGCGACTGTGTCGGTTCAATACTCATCGAACCTGGTCACTCCCAGGTCCATTCACCGCCACCGAAATTCCTCTAAAACCCTACTGTCTTGTTCATTCCCAGGGTAATGCAATTCATATGACCATGAATTCTGAAATTCCTCTGGTTTTCCACTGCCGCTGAGTGCTGGTTTGGGTTACTGTGTGAATTCAAGCCCACCTGAGAGACAGACCTGTCTCTCCAATGCACTCAAATACTTTGTCTGTCCCTCTCTGGACCCTCTGTCTTTTTTCTACCTTCTCCTCTTCCAAACCCTAGGCTCTCCAAATCTCCCTCTATATAAAAGTCTCTCTCTCTCTATCTCTCTCTCATTCTTGCTCTCGCTCTCACTCTCACTCTGAGTGCTATCTCTATGGCTCATCCACGGTCCTCTCTCTCCAAAATCTATCTTTCTATCTCTTTCTCGCAAAAATCTTCTCTCTCTCCTCTCACTCACTCACTCTTCCTCTCCTTCCCTTTCCCCTGTGGTTGGTCACCCGTCCAGAGTCACTTGTAGACCACTGAGTCCACTCACTTGCTCACTGCTCAAAATCGTTCTGGAGCATCAGGTGATTCTCTAGCCTCCGAGAGGCCTTCTCCCCCCGTCGGCCAGTGGACACACCAAACGCTTGGAGAACTTGTTTGGGAATACCAGCCAGGCAGGGACACCTCTTGGATGGTCACTTCCTTCCATTACTGTGGACTTTTCTCCCATCTCTTCCTCCTCATCATTTACTTCCTGTGATTTCTTGCAAACTTACACCCTTTAGCTTAGGAACTTCATGACTGCCTCCTTACAAGAGGCCCTTGTTCCCCACACCCTTACAGGGTACAGGTGTCAGAGGGCACCCCCCAGGATGTGCAATGGCCTCATAGGGAAAACCCTACAAACATACCCAGTTCCTGGGTCAAAAGGAACTTTTGGTTCATTTGGGAAGACACACATAAAGGGCTGATTTCCCAGTGTCTCCAGCCCCCTCACATTTATTTTTCAAAGAAAAAAAATCTACCTTTAAAAAAAAAAAAAAAGGGAGGAGAAGAGGGGAGCGCGGGGGAAAAGAGGAGACAAGGAAGAACAAAAGACAGAAAATGAAAAAAGGGGAAAAAACAAAAAAGGTAAAATCGCAGAGGAGAGAGATGGGGGCAAGGAAGGAGGACCAGAAGACCGAGCCGAGGAGATAGAAGAGCATGGAGGAAGAAGAGAGAGAAAGGAATGAAGGAAGAAAATGGAAAATGAAAAGAAAAGAAAAAAAAAAGGAGAGGAGGAAGAAGAAGGGAACGGAAGATAATAGAGAGGAAGAGGAAGGCGAGAGGAAGAGATTCGAAGGGGAAAGGACGGAAGAAGGAGAGAAATAAAAAAGAGGATAGGAGAGAGGAAGACAGCAAAGAGGGAAGAGAAGAGAGGAAGAAGAAGGGATGAGATGTAAGAAGCGAAGTGAGAGACTAGAGAGGAAGAAGAAGCGAGAGGCCGGAATAAAGGAGAGCGTACGACGAGGAGGCCCGCCAGAGGATAGGACAGGAAGCCGACGATTGCGGAAATGAGACTTCGATAGTACTAATAAGTATCTATTAATCAATATATCTCTTACCTCTCCTCTTATCACTCTTACTCCTACTCTTCCTCCTTCCTCATTTCTTCTCCGCATCCTCTCTATTCCTCCTCCTTTATAATCGAGTTTCCTTCCAGGGCATTATTTCATTTATGATCTACGTTATCTTAACAAACTTGCCCTCTGAAACTCCAGTTTACCTACATCTACTCTTCTAACTCCTTATACCAGAATAGATCTTTTCTCCTTTTCTACCTTCAACTATGGGTTCCTCCCATTCCAAGCAGTCGTCTCTGACTCCCTTGGAGTGTCTACTCCACTCTCTACAACCTCTGGGACTATGACAGACACTTAAACCTACACACCTAAAATTCCTTTGCACTGCTGCTTAGCTTCAGTATCCTCTGGACAATAAGTAAATGCCCACTAAGTGGCACTCTAGACTTCCAAATTCTTAAAGATCCTAAAACCACTGGTAAATGATTTCCTTCCGAAGTTCCCTTTCCAGCAACATCTTCTGTCTAGGAATGAAGAGATATAGAAGACATTGCTTCACTTTCACATTTGCAACAGGTGGTGAGTGACATGGGCTTTTTCCCCCCCTTGCGTTTGAGCCCATTCTTTGCTTTGCTTTCTATTTGGGTTTACATATCCCAACCCCCATTTCATTGGTTTTTCTCTAGCCTTTTACATTTAATTCCTCTCTTCTCTCTCTTGGGGCTGCAGAGATTGGCCCATTGGTTAAGAGCGCCAGTGCTCTTGCAGCGGACCCCAGGTTTGATTCCCACACACTTACATGGCGCTAAGAAACCGTCTTTAACCCAGGAATGGTGGTTGCACGCCTTTAATCCCAGCACTGGGAGGCAGGAGGCAGGCGGATCTCTGTGAGTTTCAAGGCCGGCCTGGTCTAACAGGATTGAGCTCCAGGCAGCCCTGTGGCTATAGAAAAAACCCCTGTCTCAGACAAATTTTTTAATTCCTCTCTTTTGGCTTGATCTCACTCAGCAGCACACTCACCTTTAAAGAACTGGTTTTAGGATTTTCACTCACTACACATTTTATTTTCAGGTTTCTGTCTCCTAAGGACCCTCAGTTCTGCACACATCCAATTCCAGCCTGACAAACCCCAACCCCTCCCTCCTCACTCCTGGTGTCACTGTCACTCCCAAACCTCAAATCTAAGGCTTTCCCCTCCATGTTTTTCCTCTTCATCTATCCACTGCCTATATTGGCCCATCATTTTCTCTTTTTAATTTGTAATTTACTGTCTTATTTTGTGTATGAATGTATTGCCTGCATGTGTGTGTAAATGCACCTGCCATCTGCATTGCCCACGGAGTCAGAAGAACGTGTCACATTCCCCTGAAACTCGACTTATAGACAGTTGTTAGCTGCCATGGTGGATTCTGGGACCTCAAACCCGGTTTTCTCTGCAAAAGCCTCATTTCTTGTAACCACGGAGCCATATCTCTCCAGCCCAACCTCATTTTCTTAAGTCATTTAAAACTCCCTGTCATGTCATGTTTTCATATATTTCTGCGTGTTAACATCTAACGTATTTCCATGCAGAGAAACTGCAGAGAGATTCCCACATCATTATATTTGTCTTGTCTTCATGTGTTATCTTGTCTGCAAAAACAATTTAAGCTTGGCCAACCAAGTTTTCCTTTCTTTTCATTGTGTGCATAAAATTATTCTTTTAGGTCCCCCGGGCGTGGTGGCCGCACACTTTAATCCTCGCACTTGGGAGGCGGGGCAGGAGGTTCTTTGGAGTCAAGGCCCCACCCTGGTTACAGAGGAGTTCCAGGACGCTTGGGGCTACAGGGAGACCCGTCTCAAAAAGACCAAAAAAAAAAAAACAAAAAAAAGATTTTTTTTTATTATTTTAAAATTATTCTTTACTGGGAGTGTGGCGTAACGCCTTTAATCTCTAGCACCTGGAGGCAGCGAGAGGCAGGCGATCTTTGTGAGTTCAAGGCCAGCTGGTCTACATAGTGAGTTCCAGGACAGCGGGGAACTACCGGAGACCCCTGTCTCAACAAAAAGACCAAAAAAAAATTTTTTATGCTGTCATGCCTAATCAAAATAAATACTAAATCCACATGGAACTCTTACCAGTCCAACAGGAATTCCTACAATGAGATCTCCCTGGAAGGCAAACCAAGATACAAACCTTAGAAAAACAACTGTAGACATATCAAAGAAATCAAACAATATAAAGAATAAATCAGAGAATAAGAGGAGAAAATTAAAAACTCAGAAAGGACCTAGAAAGAAACAATATGAACACTGAAAAGAACTAGAGGGAGAGAATGACAAACTCCAAAAAGAACTAGATGAAGAGAAACACAAAATCCAAAAAAGACCTAGACGAAGCGACAACACAGACTCCAAAAAGAACTAGAGGAGAGAACGACAAATTCTGGACGGAAGTGGAACTGAAAAGATCACAGGCTGAAATGAACAAAAGAAAACAAAGCGGAGCTAGAGGAGGAGAATGACAAGCTCCAAACGACATGTATAATACTAAAAGAAATCACGGGCAGACAGGACAAAGTGCTCAGAGCTTAGATCGGGGATTCCCAGGACCACCTAAGCACAGGTAGGAGCAGGGCGTTTCAGACAGGCGGATTGTTGGATAATTCTATCACGGGGTTGTGGATTATTGTTTTGTTGGTTTGTTGGATAACTAAATCATTGTCTTGCGTGGCTATGGGGGTGGTCACACTGCTAGGTGCGTATAAAGGTGGGCCTGCTGCCACGTGGACTCGAGTGCACAGAGCTTAGATTGGGTTTCCCAGGACCACCTTGAAGCATGGGCTAAGCAAGCATACACCCCCACCCCCCCCAACTGGAATTGTTGAGGGAATATCCAAGTGGATTCTTTGGAGGAACCTTCAGAACAGAAAGAGAGAAGAGCGGATTTAGACTTCTAATATATAACCAAAATTGAACGCCTAAAACCTAGACAAGTCAACAATCAATAAACACGGAGAAGAGAAAAAAAAAAAAAAACGAGGCAGGCATCTGAAGGAGGCAAGCCAAAGCAAGCCTTCAACACACAAGTGAAGAGGCATTTGTGGGGGCTGGAGAGATGGCCTAGTGGTTAAGCGCCCGACCATTCTTGCAGAGGACCCGGGTTCGATCCCCAGGACCCAAACATGGCAGTGAGAACCGTCTTAAACTCCAAATCCAGGAGAACTCCCGGTCAGGGGAATCCGCACCCTCTTTGACCTCCGCAGCATTGCACGTCACAGGGTGCACAAGCCTACATGCCACGACAGTTCATTCATACACTTACAGAAAATAAATAAAAAAAAATATTTTTTTTAAAGAGCATTTGTTGCTTGCATCAGAATACAGGCCAAAGGGAAACCACATGCCAGGGACACAATGAAGGACAAACATGGGAAAGGGCAGGTTATTAATTCCACACCAAACTCTACCAACCCTGTGGGAGATTCCTACAGCTGGGACTCCCCCTGGGGGTGGCCCAGTGAAAGGAAACAGATTTTAGAGGACAATTTGAGACATGTAGTCATTCTTTTGGCAGAAGCACTTAAAACGAGTCAGCAAACAGCCCCCAAGCTGAGACCCCTGCTGTTATCCTCACAAACTGTGGGCCTGGGCTTTCTTTGATCTCTTAGGGAAAAGCTTTGATCTGGAATATAGCCTGGGGTTCCACTTGCCCCAACTGCCTGTTCCAGCCCCCAATCGTGTGTGTGTGTGTGTGTGTGTGTGTGTGTCCCAGCCCATGCAAGGGTTTATATAAAAGCCTTGAGTTTACAACATTAAATGAGTCTTTCCTCATGGCCTCTCTTTGAGTCTGTTTTCTGTTTCTCTCCGGGTGACTTATATGGTTCCCTCCCACTCCTTGCCATAGCTTAAGCCTGGAATTGTCAGTCTGCTGGCCAGGGACAATTTGGAGGCTTGCAGCCTTGCAGAGCTTGTGACGGCCTGGTCCCGGGAGGAAGAACACAATGTGGACTGCAGCCACATGCATAAGGCATATTTTAAAGGACACCAGATGATAATATTTTAGATGACACAGACATATTCAAAGAAATCAAAAAATTAAAGAACAAGTCAGAGACTAAGCAGTGAGTGAGAATGAAAACTTCAAGAAGGACCTGGAGGAGAGAATGGGGACAACAAACTCCAGAAGGAAGTGCAAACAATGAAAAAGGAAACGGCCAGCAGTGAAGCAAGGAGCTATAGGAGGAGATTGAGAGGCTCCAAAGGATAGTGGAAATACTTAAAGAAATCACAAGAGAAATGAAAAAGGAAAATAAACACTCATCCAATCAAGACGTAAAGGATGGAAAAAAACCTCAGAAAGTAGAAATGAGGAAGCAGAACAAAAGGAACTCAGACCTGAAGATAAACACATAGAACAACTAAAACCTCAAGTAAGATTATGAAAATTTTTAAATACCAAAAGTGGAAACATGAGGGACTTGGCACTATGAAAAAGATCAAAAATCTGCATCATGGCTAGGGGAAGGAGAAGAATCCCAAGAGGTCAGTATTGATCAGATCTTCAATAGATCATGATGAAATTTCCCCAAAACTCTTAAAAAAAAGACAAAAAACATCACAAATACAAGAAGCACATCGAACTCCAAACAGACAAGACTAGAAAAGAAACTCTCCACCCACATCATAGTTAAAATGCTAGATTTCCAAAACAAAGGACAAAATCTGAAAGCACAAGGAAAAACAAGGTCCATATAAGGGGAAACCCATCAGCATTACAACTGACATCTCAGTGCAAAAAATGAAAGCAAGCAGAACATGGAGCAAAGCATTCCCAGTGCTAAAGGACTATAGATCCCAACCCAGGGTTACTATAGATATCCAGCAAAAATGTCGATTACAGTCGAAGGAGAGAGAAAATCTTCCGTGAATTAAACAAGATGATGAATACCTTTCCTGGAAAGCCAACCTTTTTATAGAATACTTGAAAACAATTCCAATGGACAGAAAAAAAGGAGAAACTATCCCAGGCACCTAGAAAGAGAAATTATAAACACCTAACTGCAGACGTAGAAAACTAAGACTAAAAAAATGCCAATGGATTAATAAGGTGAAAGGAACGCAACACCACATCTTTTCAATTATAACCTTAAATATTACTGGATTAAATTCCCCAATCAAAAAAAAAATAAAAAAAAAAAAAAAAAAAAAAAAAAAAAAAAACCCATCTATATGCTGTCTACAAGAAAACCCATCTCACTCTCAAGGATAGGGACCAACTTAAAATGAAAGGATAGAAAAAAATTTTCCAACAAATGGTACCAAAAACGAAGCAGGTGTTGTATTTAATATCAGGAAATAGACTTCAAGTTAAAAGAAATCAGAAGAGACAAAGACGGCCCTTACATCTTTGTCAACGGACAATGACCCATGAAGACTTCACAATCCGAAATATATGACAACCCACAACACTCTGGTGCACCAAACTTCTTTTTTTTTTTTCTTTTTTTTTAATTAATTGTTTTATCTTCATCTTTAACACTAGCAGGAGTCCAAAACAGGTGACATCCATGGGTATAGTTCATGTAACAAAGAAAGTTCAACTATATACATTGAGCAAAGGAAAGGAGGGGGGTTTTTTTGTTTTGTGTCAACCTTTTCCTATGGTACACACACATTCTGATTAGGAGAGCTAAACACATCCTTTTCTCAATTTAGGATGAAGAAATAAGCTTATGACCAACTTCATAAACTGTCTTTGAGTAACCAAAAAATTTTTTTCTTTTTTTTTTTGGTCTTTTCAACGACCGGGTCTCCCTGTAGTCCCCGCAGTCCCTGGTAATCACTCTGTAGACCAGCTGGCCTTGAACTCACAAAAGGATCCGGCCTAGGCCCTCTCCTTCCCAAGCGCTAGGATTATAAGGCTTGCCGCCACACGGCCCGGGTGAGTAAACAAAATTTTAAGTGGGTATCACCTTATTTACTGGTGAACTGGCTGCATGGTCACCTTGGCTCCTTGAAGTCTGGCTATCAGAGCTAACAAGATCAAGCCCATGAACCCACAGGGAACTCAATGGCTATGACATCAAAGGGGAGGGCAGACACTCCACAACAATAAGAGCTAATGTTCCTACCCTCTTTGAGTCCATGTAGAAAATTACTCTCATTCAAACTAAGTGGAAGTCAAGCCATTAAAAAGTCAGAAGAAAAATTAACATTATTTTTTTTTCCCATAGAGCGCGGGACACTCCTACAGCTCATTAAAAAGCAAATTCTGAGCAGGGCGTGGTGGCACATGCCTTTAATCTAGCACGTGAGATGCGCAGAGGCAGGCATATCCTTTGTGAGTTCAGGTCAGCCTCGTCTAGAGTGAGTTCCAGGACAGGCTGGGGCTTTACAGGTAGACCCCGTCTCTAAAAGATCAATAAACAAAAAAAAATGAATTTGTGCTGAGTCCCTGCTCCTTCAGAAAGGTAAACTGAAGGTCAGTTATTGCTAGCAAAGCCCCAAGTGGTCTCTTTCCCACCTTGAAGATGTTTCACACAAAAAGGCTACTGGTTTGGCTTGAAGCCCTCTGAGGATAGGAAGGGGGGGGGTGGGGGGGGGTGGGGGGGGGGACGTTAGTATCCAGCTGGAGGAAACAGGGGTGCCCCACAGAGGGTCTCTTGATTTGCAGAAAATAACTACACATCAATGCTAAGGTGCAGACAGAATCACACATCACCTCTGACTCTCAAGGAAAGGAAAAAAAGCCCAGTTAGATGGGCTTTGCAGGGGCCGCTCTGCACTGGGGACCTTTGGGACAGGTGGACCATGTTCTGCCAGGTCCCTGTGTGGCCAGGCAGAATAATAACTGCCAATTCCTGGGAAGGTCCTGCACACACAAGAGTTGGGGCACTTTCCCAAAAGGGAAACTTCTTGGCAAACATAAACAGGCAGGAGCCACAATGCTCAGCTCCACTAGGTCTGACTCATTTTTCTCCTATTCTGGGAGACCACCCAGGAGCAGAGAAGCCAAGCTGGCCCAGGAGGACCCCTCCTCAAATTGGAGATAACAGAGCCAGGCTCTCGGTGGCGCACGCCTTTTAATCCTCGCCCTGGGAGCCAGAGGCAGGCGGAACTTTGTGCAGTTGTTAAAGGCCCGCCTGGTCTCCCGAGCGAAGTTCCAGGACAGCTGGGGCCCAGGGAGACCCTATTCGAAACGACCAAAAAGAGAAAAACAAGAAAACAAATTGGAGAAATAACAAAAGGATCTAAGGGGTTTGGAAACAAATGAGCAGTTTACACATCAGATGTTGGTCTTCAAAGTCTTTTTGAGCTCAGGAAACTGGAGGCAGATACAATGTGGAGGGGCATCCATTGGTCTCTTCTGAGCAGCCCTGAACATTTCATATATAAATGGGGTGGTATCATTTATGGATGACCTTTTTCCTACAAGTTGGGCAAGTGTTAGCATTCTTAAGGGAATCACAGAGGCACTGGCTACAGAAGACGTGGCCACATTCTGTAGTAACAATGAGGCGCCCATTCTGCACAATCTCAGAGTATCCATCCATGCAGATTGGACAACTGACAGTACCAGAGTCCTATAGCCCCTTCATCCTTGGTGCTTCGAGGAGTGTGGGTAGTTGTGTACACATCTGTCTCTAGACAGTTCCTTGTCATCACTGCTCACCACATAGCTGTCAGCATGGTCTTGGCGCAGCCTCCTTGCATTTCTCCTTGACCGCCTCCTCTCTTCAACAATCACAACAGAGTCATTGTGAGTCAGGTCCACAACCACAGGCTCTAAAGATTCACAGGTGAGGTCCATGATTTCATCTCCAGCAGTTTCCACAAGTTCTGTGGGTTCTGCTTCCAAGGAAATCTCAGGAGTCAAAGTTGTTTCCCTAGCTCACTTCTGGGTTTGTCTGGAATTTACTGCTCCACCACACCACTTCCTTTAGGATTTCTTGTATCATTGTGCCTTTGCTTCCAACCCAAGAAAAGGAAGTATCTACCCCAAGTACAGGGGAAGTAGTAGAATATTCTCACGTCTTTCATGCCCACTCAACAATATTCAGCTACAAAGAACTGGAGCCAACTACCTTCTTGGATGGCCCAAGTTATTCCAAGGTCTGGAGTCACTTCTCCTGCATCACATCACCTCAAGCCACACAACACTTTATAAAGACAATTCTCCAGGACCAGATTAAACCCAGCACACTCTAGTAGGGGATTCAATACCCCCACTGAGCTCTTTGGGCAGATCAAAACCAGGAACAAGAATAACCAGAGAGCTATCCAAACTGAATGCTACAATACACCCAAATGGATCTCACAGACATCTACCGAATATTCCACCTGAATACCAGAGAATACACTTTCTTACTCAGCACCCCACAGACCATTCTACAAATCGACCCACACATAATGACACAGAAAAAAAACTCAACAGATACCCAAAAAAATCTGAACAACAATGAAAAGGAAATGGAAAATTCATCTAAACAGGAAAAGATGGGCAAAAGTCTCAGAAGCAGAATGGATGAAGCAGAAATTATAATATCAGACCTGCAGACAACACAGAACAACTGAAATGCTCAAGTGCAGATTATGAAAAAAATTTTAAAAAAAAAAAAAAAAAAAAAAAAAAAAAAAAAAAAAAAAATATAAAAAAAAAAACAAATTTCCACATTATAGGGATAGAGAAAAGAGAAGAATCCCAAGAAAACAGTATTGACCACATCTTCAACCGGATAAATAGAATAGAAATTTCCACAAACTGAAAAAAAGAAAACTTATACAAATATAAGAAGCATACAGAAGATCTATTAGGACAAGAACAGAAACTCCCATATCATAGTAAAAACAAACAAACAAAATACTGAAAGCCACAAGAGGAAAAACAACAAATTTATGTACAAGTGGAAACCCATCCGCATTACAGCGACTTCTCAGTGCAAATTATGAAGGCAAGAAGAACACGGACCCAAACTATTCCCTGTGCTAAATCACTTTAGATACCAATCCAGATTACTTAACCAACAAAAAATGACAATTATAGTTGAAGGAGAGGAGAAAGAAAACTCTTTCATGACACAAAAGAGATGGAACGGAATACATGTCAAAAAACCAACACTTTGGGGGCTGGTGTGATGGCTCAGTGGTTTAAGAACATCTGCTGCTTTTGCATAGGGCCTGGGTTCGATCCCCCATACCCACTGGCAGCTGAGAACTGTCTTTAAACTCCAGTTCCAGGGCATCCCCCACACCTCTTTTGCCCTCCTCAGCATTGCAAGACAGGTGTGCACAAGCCTACCCATGCAGGACAGATACCATAATACTAAAAAAAAATTAAAAAACACTTAAAAAATTTACTTGAAAAACCCAATCCAAAGAAAGAGAAAAGGAGCAACTATCTCCAACCAACTAAGGAGCGAAGAAACTAATAAAAGCATAACAAAGTAAATACAAACTGACCAAGAATGCAAACCAATGAATAATTTGAAAGGAATCAACACACCTCTCTCTAACGACCTTAATATTAATGGTCTAAATCCCAATCAAAAGACATAGGGCCTGGGAGAAAGGATTAGGAAACAGAATCCATCCACCTCTGCTGCCTACAAGACACCCATTCGCCGGGCATGGTGACATGCACCTTAATCCTAGCCATTGGAGGCAGAGACAGGAGGACCCTGAGAGATTGAGGTTAAACCTGGGCAATGTTCCAGGCAGGCTATGACTAGTGCATACCCTGTCAAAAAAACAAATATAAAAAATGTGTAAAAAAAAATTAGGTGTGCATGGTGGCAACCGCCTTTATCCTAGCACTTTGGAGGCAGAGGCAGGTTGGATCTTTGTGAGTTCAAGAAAGCCAGCTGGTCTACAGAGTGAGTTCCAGGACAGTTGGGGGGCTACAGGGGACCTGTCTCCAAAAAGACAAAAAAAAAAGAAACCCATCTCACCCTAAAGAATAGCCCCAACTCAAAGCGAAAGGACAGAAACTATTCCAATAAAATGGTACCAAAAAAAGCAAGCAGGAGTTGATTTTTTAATATTAGACAAAACAGACTTCAGAGTAAAGTCAATCAGAAGAGACAAATAGACTCATTAAAATCCTTATCAGAGTAACAATGAACCAGGAAGACATCACAATCTAAATGTTTATGCACCAACCTCAGGTGCACCAAACAATATAAACACAATTATCTGGGTCCAACAACGATTAATTCCCAACCCCACTAATAGCTGGGAGACCTTCCAACCCCACTAGCCTTGGATAGATCAACTGCGACAAAAAATAAATATAGAGACATTGGAACTGAACATACAATACAACAAAACTGGACCCTCATGACATCTACTTAATATTCTGCCCAAACACCATAGAATATATTCTTTCTATCAGCACCCCACGGAACATTCTCCAACAATTGACCACATACTGGGAATCAAAAGAAATCTCAACAAATAAAAAGGTTGAAATAATTTCGTGCATCTTATCAGACCACAGTTGCAATAAAGCTCCATATGAACACCAGAATAAGACCAACAATGTACAAGAAATATGGAGACTAAACAACGCAATTCTGGATAATGAATGGGTCAGAGAAGAAATAAAGGTTGAAATAAAAGTATTCACTGGAACTTAAATGAAAAAAGGACACACCAACAAAAAAAACCTGTGGGATCTTTAAAAGCAGTCCTGCGGCCGGAGAGATGTCCTAGCGGTTAGGCGACGACCCCGCTCTTGCAGATGACCGGGTTCGACCCCCAGCATCCACATGGCGGTGCTGAGAGAACCGTCTGAAACTTCCAATTCCAGGAGAACTCCAGTTCCCAAGGGGAATCAGAACCCTCTTCTGACCTCCGCGGGGATGATGACACGGGTGCCAGACTTGCATGCAGACAGTACCTTCATACACACCCGAACTAATAAAATTAGTAACATAAAAAATAAAAAGGCAGTCCTACGAGGGATACTGTCTAGCCTAAGTGCCCCCATTTAAGGGAAGACGTAAATGATCTAACCAATACAGCTATAAAAAAAAAAAAAAAAAAAAAAAAAAAAAAAAAAAAAAAAAAAAAAAAAAAAAAAAAAAAAAAAAAAAAAAAAAAAAAAAAAAAAAAAATGAAATAGAAACAAAGAAAAATACAAAAAAAATTCAATGAATCCAAATTGGGTTCTTTGAAAGTATAAACAAGGTAGACAGACCTCGAGCCCAGTTAAACCACAAGAAAGAAAGAGCAACTCCAAATTAATAGGATGTGGGATGAAAAGGGAAACATAAAAAATTGAAATAACTACAAAGACAAAGACAAAAAACAGAAAAAAGGGACATTCATTGCAAACATGAAGTAAAGAAACGATCCGGGACCAATCAGGTGAGATACTTCAAAAAATTTATATTCTACTCGTTTGAAAACCCAAGAGAATGGCTATGAATATCTGAAATCCTGGGAACCACCAAATCTTAACCAAGAAAGAAGGGAAGACAGTTTAAACAGACCCCATAACATTTGAGAAAAATTAAAGCAAAATTAAAAAAATAAAAAAACTCCCAACAAAAAAAAGCCCAAGCCCAGAAGATTTCACAGCAGAATTACATAAAAATATTTAACGAGGTCTTACAAACCCTTTACTACTCAAAAATGTTCAGACGGAGGCTACAGAGGGAAATTCTCCCAAAAACTCCTTCTATGAGCTGGATCACCTCTAATCACCAAAACCCAGGCAAAAAAGACACAACCAAAAGAAACTTATAGACCCAATCATTAATGAACACAGATGGGGCTGGAGCGATGGCCCTAGCGGTTAAGAGCCCCGAACACTCGTACAGAGGACCCAGGGTCGCTGCCCAGCCACCCACAGGGCGGGTCCGAGAAGCAACGGCGGAAACTCCACGCCAGGAGAAGCGAGACTTCGTTTCCGGGGGAGTCCGAGACCGTCTTCTGCCCGCCGCGGCATGGCATGACACGGGTGCCACAAACTTGCATGCAGCCCAGTACAGGCATACACATAAGAAATAAATACAATGCCGGCGGTGGGGGCGCACGCCGTGATCCTAGCCCTTGGGCGGCAGAGGCACGCGGATCTCTGTGGAGTTCGAGGCCCGCCTGCTCTACAGAGTGAGCAGAGCGAGCTCCAGGACAACAGCTGGTATTAAAAGGAAGACCCTGCCTCAAAAAAAAAAAAAAAAAAAGAAAGAAAGAAATAAATAAATACAAAATAAAGAACCGATGAAAAATTCTCAACAAAATACTGACAAAATCGCATCCAGCCCCACCTCACCAAGAACATCCATCCTGATCACGTTGCGCTTCCTACCAGCGATGGAGGGCTGGTTCAACTAGGTAATATATAATATTCATAATACACATAAAAGGACTGAAAGCAAAAACCACACGATCAGCGCAATTACTGCAGAAAAGCCGCGGACAAAATCCAGCATCGCTTTCATGTTTAAAGTGCTAGAAGGAATTAGAATGGAGGGAACAGGCCTAAATCTAAGCACAGCAGATACAACACCACCCACAGCCCCACAGATCCTAAGGGAGAACAAAGGAGAACCATGCCGGAAAGGCAGGGGGGGGACCGGACAAGGCTGCCAATATCACCCCGCCGCTTCCACATAGTCCTTGACATTTTGGTAGGGCAAGACGACAAGAGAAGGAATTAAAGACTACTAATCCTACAAAGAGGAGTTAAGTTCAAAACTACGCTCGTGGTAGGATGACCTGATAGTTTACTAAGGGATGCTTTAAAAACTCCACCAGAAAAACTACAGGAATCGATTAAGAGTTTTCAGTAACGTGTGCAAATACAAAATTACCTACAAAGGAGTAGCCTTTTTTTCCACCAACAACAAGCAACTGAAGAAGGGAAGATAAGAAAGACCTTCCTCTCATAAATTAGCCTCAAAAAAAAAAAAAAAAAAGTACCTGGAAACAAATCTAACCAAAGACACCAAAGATCTCCACAACAAAATTTTAAGCCTCTGAAGAAGGAGACTGAAAATTACATCAAAAGATGGAAAGAGCTCCCATGTTCATGGATTGGAAAAATTAATATAAGTAAAAATGTCCATTTTACCCAAATTGATATACAGATTCAATGCAATCCCAATAAAAATCCCCATGAGTTTCTTCACAGACTTGGAAAAAAATCCTTAAATTCATATGGAAAAACAAAAGACACCAAATTGCTAAAGCAATCCTAAGTGAAAAGTGCAATACAGGGGGGATCTCTATACCAGACTTCAAGCCATACTACAGGGCTATAATCATAAAAACAGCCTGGTACTGGCACAAAACAGACCCATTGACCAATGGAACAAAATTGAAGATCCAAACGAGCTCATACAGTTTCAGCCACATCATATTTGACAAAGGGGCAAAAAAAGCTCAATGGAGGAAGGATAGCATCTTCAGCAAATGGTGCTAGCAAAACTGGATCAACATTTGTAGAACAAAATTAAACCCCTACCTCTCACCCTGTACAAAAATCAACTCCAAGTGGATCAGAGATCTCAACCTGAAACCCAAAACCCTGAAGTTGATAGAAGAAAAAGTCAGCAGCATCCTACAAGACATAGGCGTAGGAAAAGACTTTCTAAATCAAACAGCAGCTGTATAGGAAATAAGGACAACAGCTGAGAAGTGGGACCTCATCAAACTCAAAAGCTTTTGTACAGCTAAAGAAACAATCAAGGAAGTGAAGAGAAAACCCACAGAATGGGAGGAAATCTTCATCACAGATAAATCTGACAAAGCATTAACATCCAGAATATATAAACTACTTAAAAAACAAAGAAGAAAACAAATGACCTACTCAAAAGATGGATAAAGAGCTAAACAGAGACTTCACCCAGGAAGGAAGTAAAGATGGCTGAGAAACTTCTTAAAAAGTGTTCAACATCATTACTAATTAAGGAAATGCAAATGAAACCACACTAAGGTATCATCTCACTCCAATAAGACTGGCTAAGATCAAGAAAACAAAGGACACCAAATGCTGGAAGCCCTGAAGGGAAAGAAGAGCTGCAATTTTCTACCCAGTGAGTTTCAAGTTATTTCTTTGATTGTAAGCAATATCTTGCTATTTTGCTTATTTGAGTATGTAATATACCAAGGTATTTGATAAATTGACAAAATTAGGGCAAATTTTACCTGCCTCTGCCCCTGTCTCATTCTACCATGTTCTAGAGTCCTGTCCCTGAATGCCTACTTAAGTCTTGCCTCTCCACAGGCTCCTGTCTTCCCTTCATTTCTTCTATATGAAGCATTAGACCCCTCCTCTGCCACCTGCTTTCATCATACTAAATTACTGGTTTAAGACCATCGGCCTGTCATCTCCACCTTCCCCTGCTCCAACTTACTGTGTGAGTGGACGTTAAATCATCTTCCAGAAGGTGACTTTGGATGCTGTGATGGACCTAATGTTAATTTCACAGATACAAATATACACATTTGCTGGGCGTGCACAACCATGCCTTTAATCCCAACACTGTGGAGGCAGAGGCAGGCGGATGTCTGTGAGTTCAAGGTCAGCCTGAGCTACAGAGTGAGTTCCAGGACAGCTGGGGCTACAGGGAGACCCTGTCTCAAAAAGACTAATATTTTTTTTCTGATTTGAAATTTATTTATTTATTTATTTATTTATTTTACACATAAAAATTTTTTATTTTTATTTTTTTTCACATAAATTTATTTATTTATTTTTAACAAATCTAGACCCATGTTCCCGCTCATTCCCCCACCCCACCAGAGCTCGTGCATTCTGCCAAACATGCTATCCATCTCTTAGTCTTTCTCAATATTTTCCATGGGGAAGTTGACTGTTTTGAGCAGAAGTTCACTGTTTCAGTCAGTTCTTTGATGCAGTATTTTCTGTTGTTGTTGTTTCCAAAATGCATTATGCCCAACTGCTTTGTACAAAAGCTCAGGGGGCCCTACACAAGAAATACTTACAACTGGGTAATTGGCACTAGCATCCACAGATGAGGGATACCATTCGTCGTTTGTTTTTCTGGGACTGTGTTACTTCACTCAGCATGATGTCCTCTAGCTCCAGCCATTTTCCTGCAAAGCTCGTGATGTCGTCTTTCTTTACTGCTGCATAGAACTCCATTGTGTAGATGTACCACATTTTCTCTATCCACTCGTCAGTTGAGGGGCATTTAGGTTGGTTCCAGCTC
>VZQC01012362.1:1032604-1057005 GCA_009823505.1 Rhizomys pruinosus
GGGGGGGGGGCTCTTCAGCCCGCGCCCCGGCACCTGCCGCTGGGCTCAGGAGATCTCAAATCTCAAGAGTCACACAAGCGTGCCTTTAATACCGGCTGGGAGGATAACTCCGCCCCCACAGCCACTAGATCTAATCAAGCCAAAGACCACACCTTTAATCCCAGCTGGGAGGATAACTCCAACCTCACAGCCACAGAGGCCAATCAAACCAAAGACAGCAGGACCAAAGGATCAACAGTCAGCTCGCCAAGACACCCAGTTCCTACCTGTCTCCCCCTCTTCCTGCCGCTGGGCTCAGGAGATCTCAAGACTAAAATTTTTAAAAAGAGTATGATCAGAAAGAAAGAGAGTGCAGGGAAATGAGGCATGCGTGGGTAGGCAGGCAGCCAGCCTTGGGAGCAGCCAACCTCAGGCCCAGGGCATGCCAGGTCCTAAAAGATTCAGTGAGTGCTGGACCATGTGAGAAGCCTTCTTACACAAGAGGAATATTTTCCTGACCATAGATACTTCTATAGTGATCGAAAAACTCTAAACTCAGAACTTGGCATGTAAGAAAGAAAAGATGGCAACGACGTGGCTTTGGGCACCAGAGAACTGGTGGGGGGCGGCTCTCAACACAGGAATGTGCAGCGTGACTTGGTAAACAGGAAGAAAAGCAAGTGGGGTGCAAAGATGACGCCTGGAGTCAGGTCAGCCTGGCTTCCCACCCACACACGCCCCAAATTAAGTGGAGCTGCGGTGGTCTCAGTGCTCACCCATGTGTATGCCCTGCCCCTGGACGTGTCCCCCGGGGGGGCCACATGGTGGGCGTAGCCAGGAGGAGGTTGTGGCCACCCCACTGTGCTGCATCCTAGTGTACCTCTGTTCCCAGCGTGGGGCTGGATAAATCCATTATGGCTGAGTATAAGAGAGCTGGCTTCTTTCCCTAATAACCCAGGAGGTCAGTTTCACCCCCAAAACCTAGAAGGCCGCAGGAGATGGGAGCCACTCCCGCATACCATACCAGACATCAGGCACCTACAGCCTAACCCTTAGAAGTGTGTAGCTTGAAGAGCAGCGTTACCAGGCCATGTCCCTCCTGAGGCATGTCTGCCCTGTCTTTCGGAGGCAAATGGTGCAAGCCATAAGTTCATCTCAGAGGGCAATGGGTTTTCCTGCCTTGAAACAGCCATTGATTCTCCTCTGTCCCACCCACCTCCTGGTCAAAGAGCTCAACACAACTATGTAAGTGCTTAAAACGCCTGCAATAAATGAGTTTTGCTCGCTGATGCAACTCCCACATCTTTCTTCTCATTTGTTTGGGTCCATCGCCATCTCGGGGACCATCCTCTGCTCCCTCTCACTCCCCTCCTTGTGGCCCCCAGCAGTCAACCCACTGCTGGGCATGACTGCCATACCTAGGGCCAAGAGGCTGGTGACCCAGGAGACAGGAACCTCACAACACGGAGGAAGCCAACAGCCAGAGGCTAGACCTGCAAACAGCCTCCGTATAGCACCCATGGTCTGCTGGCCAGCACCACCATCCAGTGCTTGTTGAGACCTAGTGCAGTTCATAACTGCAGCAAGAACCTGAGACGTCTACAGATTACAGGAAATAAGCTAGATAAAACACTGAGGAAAGCTGTCGTGAAGCTGGGGAACATTCCAGCTGCCACGCAGAGAGGCCCATGAGTTAACTGCTGTGTGCTGTGAGGACCTAGCTTCTGCTTCACCTACAGTAAAAGCCTGAGGGTCACCAACCTGTTAGAGAATGCTGGGGATTTCCCAAGACCACCTGAAGCACAGCTCTCTTCACAATAGCAAGGAGCTGGAACCAACCCAAGTGCTCCACAACTGACGAGTGGATAGAGAAAATGTGGTACATCTACACAATGGAGTCCTATGCAGCGGTAAAGAAAGATGACATCGGGGCTGGAGAGATGGCCTAGCAGTTAAGAGTGCCAACTGCTCTTGCAGAGGACCCGGGTTTGATCCCCAGCACCCACATGGTGGCTGAGAACCGTCTTTAACTCCAGTTCCAGGGGAATCTGACACCCTCTTCTGACCTCCGAGGCATTGCACGACACGGGTGCACAAACCTACAAGCAGACAGTACATTCATACACACAAAAAATAAATAAATAGCCGGGTGTGGTGGCGCATGCCTTTAATCCTAGCACTCAGGAGGCAGAGGCAGGCAGATCTTTGTGAGTTCAAGGCCAGCCTGGTCTACAGAGTGAGTTCCAGGACAGCTGGGGCTACAGGGAGACCCTGTCTCAAAAAGACAAAAATAAATAAATAAATAAATAAATAAATAAATAAATAAATAAAAATTAAAAAAAAAGAAAGATGGCATCATGAGCTTTGCAGGTAAATGGCTGGAGCTAGAAGATATCATGCTGAGTGAAGTAACACAGTCCCAGAAAAATAAACGATGAATGGTATCCCTCATCTGTGGATGCTAACACCAATTACATAATTGTATGGCAAACTGAGAAACGTCAATGTGATATGAAAACAACTGTGCTCTTATATTGTGAACCCCTTAAAAAATAAAATAAATTAAATAAACCTTAAAAAAATAAATAAAATAAATTAAAAAAAAAAAAAAGAGAATGCCTTGGCCCTCAGTGGGTGAGTATGCCAAGTGAGGCCGGAAAGTCAACATGTAACCTGCATCTACTCGGGCTGTGAATGGCTTTGAAGAGGAATCCCAAGCATTTCTGATCACAAGAGAAATTCCTGAGCAGTATGTAAGAGAAACACGGAAAATACACAGAAAAACTCCAAGAAACCTGGTATGTTCTGACCCAAAACCATGTACAAAGGACAGAGAATCGGCCACTGCTTTGGCCCATCCGTGTGTAAGAATTATAGATCACTAATATCCTAATGAGATATGACTTATTGACACCCAGTTCAGATCTGTTACGTAAGATGGAGCTTTCCAAATGCTACTAGAGGTCATAAATTTAGGGTGGTGTTGGATGGAAAGGTGGGGGTGGAGATGTGGAAGGAGTTGAAATACGATCAAAACACATAGTATTAAATTCTTGGCTCAATAATTTAAAAAAAAGAGTATGACACTTCAGGCATGATGGCCCACACTTGTAACCCAGCAACTCGAGAGCCTTTTCTCCTCTCTAGGACTCAGTCTTCTGCACCTTTGTCCAGAAACACAGGGAAGCTCAGCTGGGTTGACAAGCATGTCGGGGGTAAATTCTGTGACTGACCGTCCCTGTGGGGTTACAGCTGTCCTGAACAAAGATGTCGTCACTAGCTGTGGGCCATGAAGCCTACATAGGGAGAATCCCCTGACACGAGTAGGTGAAGAAGGCCTCCACCAGCCCAGCCCTGGCTCGCTCCTCTGGGGAAGCACATGCCCAACAGGAAAAGCCAGCTGGTAAACCAGTCAGCACCATGCCCCACGGCAGGCTCTGAGCTTCCCCGAGACCCAGGGCAGTTCTCAGTGCACCGCAGTTTTAGGCGTCCATTGGCGATGAGGAGCAGAAGATCAGGTCACTTGAGCCATTCTGACGGAGATTCCGTCTACTCCTGAGGGAGGTAGAGGAGTCCGTGTACTCTGCCCAGAAGCCCGCAGCCTTGAGGCCCTACAAACCAAGACCTCCAGAAAGAAAGGTGGAAACAGTGCGAATGTCAGTCAGGGGGGAACAGAAAAATGTGGCCTATCCGTAATGTGGGGCAGTCTTCAGCCACAAAGAAAGCATGGAGTACAGTCCCGTGGATGATGCTGAGTGACGGGGGCTAGCCGACTCGGGTGGATTCTGTTCATCTGGCAGACTAGACAAAGCCTCGGTACAAAAACAGATGAGTGGTTGCCCAGGGATAGAGGTAGCGGGGCTAGTGGTGGCCACTTCACAGGTCTGAGTCCCCTTAGGAGACACGTGCTGGAGTTGCACGGATGTGCTGCGATGGCCGTGCAGTACTGAGATGTGCTTAATATTCTGGGTAGCATACTTTTTGTCTGAGATGAAATCTTGTTCTATATCCCATGCTGGCCCCCAACTCTCCATCTTCCTGCCTCAGCCTCCCAAGAACTGGGGTGACAGGCTGGTACCACCAGACCCAGCTGGCTGTACATTTTAAATACCTCTCATGTGTGCTGTTTGGGCTTTATCTCAGGGAGAACAGAGAATCCTCCAAGTGGGGAAGGCCGAGCTTTGTTCCTTTTCCACGTTCCAGTGGCTTCCTTTTTCCTGTCCTTTCTGCCTAGTCCTCTTCCGTGTCTCATCACTGGCTGTGCCCTTCACCTCACCAAAACCCTTAGTAGAACGTCGTTCTTCACCCATGTCACCTGTGACCTTCCACAGGCAAATTTCCAACAGCCTCACCCTGGTGTCATTCTCAGATGCTTTGCTGGCTCCTCCCTGTCCCGTTCTGCATTCTGTCACCTCACTTCCCTTGGAACAGAGTCTGACTTTTTTGTGTGTCTTTTTGAGACAGGGTCTCCCTGTAGTCCCAACTCTCCTGGAACTCACTCTGTAGACCAGGATAGCCTTGAACTCACAGAGACCCACCTACCTTTGCCTCCTGAGTACTGGGATTAAAGGCGTGAGCCACCATAGTCTGACTTTTATGTCACTTTCTTTCAGACCCAGTAACCCCTGCTACAAAATCATTTCAGGAAGACACTGGAGGAGGCCTTTGGAGATCCCTGCCTGGCCCAGCAGGGACCTGGAAATGCAGGAACAAAGCCTTCTGAAAGCTGCATGGCCTGAAGGAAAGTTCCAGTTCCAGCTACTCAGCGGACATTACGAGACAGGGGACAGCACCGCACCCAGCAGAAGAAAGCGCATCCCGCCATGGGCTCCACTGTTGTAGACTATCCTGCATCAAGCCACTGTCAAAGCACATGCAAAAGCAGGGCATACGACCAAGTCTTGTGGCTAGTCTCTGTTGGTTCCGTTATGTTGGAATCCAGACAGTGCTGGAATAGAGCCTGTGGACTGGGCCCTGAGGATGGGCATTTAGGCACAGGATCCAGCCAGGAAAGCCTTCCATGGAGATTAGTTCGGACATGACAGAGGAGCACCTCCCTCAACACGCAAGATTTCTGGCCCCGTGTGGTGGCGCACGCCTTTAATCCCAGCACTTAGGAGGTAGAGGCAGGTGGATTTCTGTGAATTCAAGGCCAGCCTGGTCTACGCAGTGAGTTCCAGGCCAGCTGAAGCCACAGGGAGACCCCATGTCAGGCCAAAAAAAATAACAAAAATACAAGATTACTTATTCCCTGACATTGTTGGTGTCTACAGCTGCTATGATTTGTATTTCTGCACTTGTTACATAAAATTCTCACTGAGTTATAGAACATTTCGGTGGAGAGATTTTGATAACTGAAAAGTAAACCTAGTGTGCACTCTGATTTTTTTATAAGTCTTGTGTTTCAAAACTGTTTTCTTCTGTATTGAGTTTCAGATTCAGTACGTGTCCAAACGGTCAGGCTTAGGAATTACCTCTCCCCCAAAAAAGCTTTTAACTCTCACTAAACAAGTTTATATAGTAAATCACTCTACGAGATTATCAAAACCTTATTTTTTTATTTTATTTTATGTGTATGAGTGTTTTGCCTGCATGTATGTGAGTGTATCCATGTCATGCAGTCCCCATAGAGGCCAGATGGCACAGGAGTACATCTTCAGACCCACTGGAACTAGAGCTATGAATGGCTGGTAGCTGCCATGTGGGTGCTGGGATTCAAACCTCGGTCCTCTGCAAAGGCAGCCAGTGCTCTACCATTGAGCCATCTCTCCAGTCCAAAACTTTATAATTTTTTTTTCAGTTCTTAGCCTCAGCCTTTAACGGCTGCACTATCCCCACAGCCCAACCTTATAATTTATAAATGTTTTAAATATGTTTTTTTCATAACCTTAAATATATATATATACATATTTTTTAGAGGACTACATGGCTCTCTTTTTTTTTTTTTTTTTTTTTTTTTTAGAGACAGGGTCTCCCTGTGGCCCCAGCTGTCCTGGAACTCACTCTGTAGACCAGGCTGGCCTTGAACTCACAAAGATCCGCCTGCCTCTGCCTCCCAATTTTTTTTTTTTTATTTTATGTGTGTATTGCCTGCATGTGTGTAAGTGCACCCATATCATGTAATGCCCGAGAAGGTCCGAAGAGGGCGTTGGATCCCCTGGAACTGGAGTTACAGAAGGTTGTTAGCTACCATGTGGGTGCTGGGATTCAAACCCAGGTCTTGTGCAAGAGCAGCCAGTGCTCTTAACAGCTGAGCCGTCCATCCAGCCCAGTTTTCAAATTCTTAATGTATTTGTAGATAACATTATGTGCATATGGATTTAGGCGTTCTGTTTTTAGAGACAGTCTCACTATTTAACCCTGGCTGCTTTGTTTTGTTTTCGTTCTTACTTATAGGTAAGAAAGGTAAAAGTCAAAGTATCAGAGAAGAAAGATGTTGGTGAGGGGCAAACTCAGATCTGGGCCACCCAAACACCTGCAACAAAGCATCTGAGATAAACTTACGAGTTTTGATTTAACCCACGGGTTCAGCCCGTGGTTGCATAACACCATTGCCTTCAGGCTGTGGGGAGGCAGAACATGGAGGGAGCCTGCGTGGAACAAAGCAACTTACCTTATGAAGTTCAGGAAGCAGAAAGAGGGGAAAGGGCTAGGGGTACCAAGATCCTCTTCAAAGAGATAACCCCAAGGGATCTCTCTTCCTCCCAGCTCTCCGAAGGTCCCAGCCCATCCTGATATCACCACAAACTAGTAATCAGACCTTCACCTTACTCACTCAGACCCAAACTCAGCCCGGTAGTTCAGTTCGCAGAGCACTTGCCTAGCAAGCAGGAAGCCCTGGGCTCAGTGCCCAGCGTCACATAAGCCAGGTGTGGTGGCACCCATATGTGATCCCAGCACTCAGAAGGTCATGTTCAGCTACACAGAAAGTTCACAGCCAGCCTGACTTAGATGAGACCTTGTCTAAAATTTTAAAAATACAGAAATTTCTTATAGTCTGGAGGCTGGAGAATCCAAGGTCAAGGGTGCACATCTGACAAGGACATTATCGATGTACTAGGACATAGTAAACAGCATCAAATAGTCAGGAGACAGGGAAGCGAGCCAAACCCATTCTTTATGAAAACTTTTTATTTGTGGCAGTCTTACTTTAAAGTCTGGGCTGTCCTCAAATTCATGGGAACCCTCCTGCCTCATCCTCTTGAGTTCTGAGAGTAGAGCTGAACCACCACGCCCAGCTAAGCCTTTCACTGGTGAATCTCATCCAGTGAGGGCAGAGACTTGATCTGAACTGTCCTCAACACACTGCGGACCGCTTCCAAAACAGGAGCCTTGGGACACAGACCACAGCAGCTGCCAGCTGCTTTCCCATCCTTTCTACTCTCTCCCTAGATGTGAGCACCCGGGTTTCCCTAACATAATGTCAGACCACACAGCAAGGCTGGGAGCCATTTCTTTGGCTGCATCTTCTGATGTGCTGCCCTCCTAGGAAGGCAACATCATTCTGTGCTAACTCAGTCCTGCATGGTTACAGAACTGTGCAGGAGCCCCGTCCCATAGGCCTCACTGTATCAGCATCTCTCTTGCCCTCAATCATCACAAGGTGGGAATGTCACCAGACAGTCCCCATCCACCAACTCACCAAGTCATGCTGGCCAGTCCACCGTGGCTCACTGTCTAGCCTGTGTCACCAAGTCGTGCTGGCCAGTCCACCATGGCTCACTATCTAGCCTGTGTCACCAAGTCGTGCTGGCCAGTCCACCGTGGCTCACTATCTAGCCTAACCTCACTAAGTCCTGCTGGCCAGTCCACTGTGGCTCACCATCTAGCCTCTGTCACCAAGTCATGCTGGCCAGTCCACCATGGCTCACCATCTAGCCTCTGTCACCAAGTCATGCTGGCCAGTCCACCATGGCTCACCATCTAGCCTCATGGTTCCCAGCATCAACCTTCCCGTTTCCTCGCCTCTCAGCTGCACAGCCTGCAGCTGGGCTTCTGAAGTCAGCCAAGGAGAAAGTGGGAACACTTATCAGGGAAGATCGGATCTTCACGGTACAGAGTCGTCCACACTGTCCTACGCTCGTGCACAGTGGCGACGCTGCGTAGGGATTACATCACCCAAGGATGATGGAACATGCAGTAGGTGTCTCTGGGACCCTCCATCAAGGGCTCAAGCTTCCGATTCTGGTGTTCTGGAGAGTTCAGTTCATGCCAGGTACTTCACACACACTGAGTGTTGTGTTCTCACAAAGCCCCTCTGAACCACCGGCTGATTTCATCCATTTGGAAGGAGTGAGGCAGCAATTCTGTCTGGATTTTGCTGGGTATTTTATTTTGGGGGGCAGTAAGACAGGGTCTTACTATGGCTGGCCTTGAACTCACAGACATCTGCCTGCCTCTGCCTTCCCAGTACTGAAATTAGTAATATATCCTAGCTAGCGGGGGTTAAATTTTTATAGGGTCATGGACACAGCTCCACTAGACAGATGTCCACTGTCTCCTAATACCCCTCAGTCCAAAACAGAGGCCACGACTGGCATGCTGTGGGCCAGTCATGGCTGCCTGCAGCTCTGTCTGCCCACCCAGCCCACTGCCAGTGTCAGGGCAGGGCCTGCTACCCAGTCATGGCTGCCTGCAGCTCTGTCTGCCCACCCAGCCCACTGCCAGTGTCAGGGCAGGGCCTGCTACCCAGTCATGGCTGCCTGCAGCTCTCTGTCTGCCCACCCAGCCCACTGCCAGTGTCAGGGCAGGGCCTGCTGGCCAGTCATGGCTGCCTGCAGCTCTGTCTGCCCACCCAGCCCACTGCCAGTGTCAGGGCAGGGCCTGCTACCCAGTCATGGCTGCCTGCAGCTCTGTCTGCCCACCCAGCCCACTGCCAGTGTCAGGGCAGGGCCTGCTACCCAGTCATGGCTGCCTGCAGCTCTGTCTGCCCACCCAGCCCACTTCCAGTGCCAGGGCAGGGCCTGCTACCCAGTCATGGCTGCCTGCAGCTCTGTCTGCCCACCCAGCCCACTTCCAGTGCGAGGGCAGGGCCTGCTACCCAGTCATGGCTGCCTGCAGCTCTCTCTCTGTCCACCCAGCCCACTGCCAGTGTGAGGGCAGGGCCTGCTACCCAGTCATGGCTGCCTGCAGCTCTGTCTGCCCACCCAGCCCACTTCCAGTGCCAGGGCAGGGCCTGCTGTCCCAGTCATGGCTGCCTGCAGCTCTGTCTGCCCACCCAGCCCACTTCCAGTGTGAGGGCAGGGCCTGTTCTCCCAGTCGCTGTGTGATGACACTGCTGGGCCCTGAAGCTCCGACACCTGCCACAGGCTTCATGCTGTGTTCTCTCTCCCTGTGCCACCTCTCCAGATAAACGTTTTCCTGCAAGGGTTGGATGAAGCAGAGGTCCCGGCTGACCCACAAAGAAGCAGGAGGATAGGAGACCAAGTTTAGCTATACCAGAGCCAGGTTCTGGCACTACCTGCTCCGCAGCATAACCCAGCCGGTCCAGGTTCTGGGACTACCTGCTCCTGCAGCATAACCCAGCCGGTCCAGGTTCTGGGACTACCTGCTCTTGCAGCATAACCCAGCTGGTCCAGGTTCTGGGACTACCTGCTCCGCAGCATAACCCAGCTGGTCCAGGTCTGGGACTACCTGCTCCGCAGCATAATCCAGCCGGTCCAGGTCTGGGACTACCTGCTCCACAGCATAACCCAGCCGGTCCAGGTTCTGGGACTACCTGTTCCGCAGCATAACCCAGCCGGTCCAGGTCTGGGACTACCTGCTCCGCAGCATAACCCAGCTGGTCCAGGTCTGGGACTACCTGCTCCGCAGCATAACCCAGCTGGTCCAGGTCTGGGACTACCTGCTCCGCAGCATAACCCAGCCGGTCCAGGTTCTGGGACTACCTGTTCCGCAGCATAACCCAGCCGGTCCTGGTTCTGGGACTACCTGCTCCGCAGCATAACCCAGCTGGTCCTGGTTGACACAGACCCCAGGAGGCCCAGAGTTAGGGAGGACTCAGAAAATGGACGGACGGACACACAGGCTCACAAATTTTTCCGAGTTTGAAATGAAGAAGCTACGTTAGAACACACTTGCAACCAGGCTGATGAAGAGCTGGGCTCTCGCCTTTATTCCTATTGTCACAGCACACCTAATCAGTAGAGGAGGCAGGTGAGGAGACAAGAACCACAAGATGAAGGAGAGCTTGGGAGAGATGAGAAGGGAAACAGAGACAGGAAGCAAAGAGGATGAGGAACAGTGGAGGGTCAGAGCCAAGAAGACAAAGAGGGAGACAACGAGGGGCGGCTGGAAAGAGATGGGGGAGACAGAGGCCTGAGCTTAGAGGTATGGGAGTCCTTGGGAAAAGGCAAGCAGAGACTAGAAAGCCTCCTGAGAGCTGAGGACGTCACCCTCATTTGGAGCCCGGGGAGTCTCTGCTGGAGAAGCTGGGACCAGTGCTGGAGGTAGGTTGGGCACTAGATGCCTGGGCACTAGCTCCCTGATCATCACTGGAGTTAGGGACTCCACTCAACTCAGACCCCGTGCTCTGGCTGGGCATGCCCCCTGCCACGCTCTCTTGGCCTAGGCTGGTCTCCACGTAGCCAGTAGACCCCAGATAGCTGCTAGAATTGGCTGGTTTGAGACCCCCATGCCCTACCCCAGAGCTGGCAGGGGCCAAGGTCACGGGGCCCGCACCAGAGCCTGATTCGCCAAAGGTGACGTGGCTTACAGAGCCAGTGCCACGCCCTCGGCTAGTCTTCTGGCTCAGGATGGACTCAGGGACTGTTACGCTCTTCTTAGGGACCCCCAGGGCAGGGTTTGAGAGGGAGATCTGGGTGTTGGAGAAGGTCGAGCTTGCGTTGCTGTCCTTCGGGGGCTCAGGTGGGCCCTGGAGCTCCATCTGAGGATGGGTGCCATTAGGACCCTGCTGGCAACAGAAGTCCTCGTCCCCACCCTGGGACCGCACACTCACCAACTTCATCACTTGACTCAGCAGCTCCTCCCTGCTCATGGGGTAGTCGTCTTTGACAACCAGACCTGGGGGGTCCTCTCTAGGGTGGAAAGAAGATGGGGAGTAGTCTTGAACCTCTGCCCACCACAGACCCCAGCTGCCCCACGCCTGCACCTTCCCCTTGGCATGCACCAGTATCCCCATCTTCCAACTCAACTCCAAGCACCTCACCTGCTGCCCCCCCATTGTAGGCCATGGCTACAAACTGGACCTCAAACCATTCACCCAATTCCCTCCCTTCACTACCCTGCCCCAAGCCTCACAGGTTATCAGGAGGCTGGAGTGGGGTCAACTTCTTTGGAGGGTCCTCTTGACTCCGGCCCAGGGCCAGAAGGGCAGCATCACTCAGTGAGGTCCGGTTCTGAGGGTGTGGGAGCCCAGGGTAAGTACGGGCTTGGCCAGGCATGGCCCTGGCACCCAACGCCTCCCCCACCCACCTGGACCTCGAGGAAGGCCTGCACTGTGAGGAGCTGCACCAGCCGCTTCTCGATGGTGCTCAGGAAGAGGCCCATGTCCCTGTCCCGCATGTAAGTCTTGACACCAAGGAGATCTTTGATGATACTGCTGTCACAGTGAACCTTCTCGAAGAGAAGCTGGACATCTGGACCCAGGAAGGGACATGTCGTCAGGACACCTGCCCCCTCTGTTCACTCAGGACAGGACAACAACCTGTCTCTAGGGAGGGGTCAAGGCTCAAAGACTGAAATGGGTTGGCCTAGTTCAGACAGCCAAACCCAGTGCCTGCCTAGCCTCAGGCCTCCGCAGGAAGAAGGGAAACCTTGGTGGCAAACCTCAGCTAGAAATAAATCTAATTTATCTGGGTTCAGAATCCACCCAGAATGCACATACCCTGGAAGACACACTATTGTCAGCCCAGGGGCACCAGCCCCCGTGTGGCCACTTGTAAATCAGACTATTGTTATGAAGGTGGAGGCATCAAAGCTGAGTCACAAACCTACGTCCAGCCTCCCACGGACCACACCACCAGCTGCTCACACCAAGCCTATGTCCAGCCTCCCATGGACCACGCCACCAGCTGCTCACACCAAGCCTATGTCCAGCCTCCCATGGACCACGCCACCAGCTGCTCACACCAAGCTTATGTCCAGCCTCCCACGGATCACGCCACCAGCTGCTCACACCAAGCCTATGTCCAGCCTCCCACGGACCACACCACCAGCTGCTCACACCAAGCCTATGTCCAGCCTCCCACGGACCACGCCACCAGCTGCTCACACCAAGCCTATGTCCAGCCTCCCACGGACCACGCCACCAGCTGCTCACACCAAGCCTATGTCCAGCCTCCCACGGACCACACCACCAGCTGCTCACACCAAGCCTATGTCCAGCCTCCCACGGACCACACCACCAGCTGCTCACACCAAGCCTATGTCCAGCCTCCCACGGACCACACCACCAGCTGCTCACACCAAGCCTATGTCCAGCCTCCCACGGACCACACCACCAGCTGCTCACACCAAGCCTATGTCCAGCCTCCCACGGACCACACCACCAGCTGCTCACACCAAGCCTATGTCCAGCCTCCCACGGACCACACCACCAGCTGCTCACACCAAGCCTATGTCCAGCCTCCCACGGACCACACCACCAGCTGCTCACACCAAGCCTATGTCCAGCCTCCCACGGACCACACCACCAGCTGCTCACACCAAGCCTATGTCCAGCCTCCCACGGACCACACCACCAGCTGCTCACACCAAGCCTATGTCCAGCCTCCCACGGACCACACCACCAGCTGCTCACACCAAGCCTATGTCCAGCCTCCCACGGACCACACCACCAGCTGCTCACACCAAGCCTATGTCCAGCCTCCCACGGACCACACCACCAGCTGCTCACACCAAGCCTATGTCCAGCCTCCCACGGACCACACCACCAGCTGCTCACACCAAGCCTATGTCCAGCCTCCCATGGACCACACCACCAGCTGCTCACACCAAGCCTATGTCCAGCCTCCCACGGACCACACCACCAGCTGCTCACACCAAGCCTATGTCCAGCCTCCCATGGACCACGCCACCAGCTGCTCACACCAAGCCTATGTCCAGCCTCCCATGGATCACACCACCAGCTGCTCACACCAAGCCTATGTCCAGCCTCCCACGGACCACACCACCAGCTGCTCACACCAAGCCTATGTCCAGCCTCCCACAGACCAAGCCACCAGCTGCTCACACCAAACCTATGTCCAGCCTCCCACGGATCACACCACCAGCTGTTCACACCAAGCCTATGTCCAGCCGCCCATGGATCACACCACCAGCTGTTCACACCAAGCCTATGCCCAGCCTCCCACAGATCACACCACCAGCTGTTCACACCAAACCTATGTCCAGCCGCCCACGGACCATGCCACCAGCTGTTCACACCAAGCCTATGCCCAGCCTACCACGGATCACACCACCAGCTGTTCACACCAAGCCTATGTCCAGCCGCCCACGGACCATGCCACCAGCTGTTCACACCAAGCCTATGCCCAGCCTACCACGGATCACACCACCAGCTGTTCACACCAAGCCTATGTCCAGCCGCCCACGGACCATGCCACCAGCTGTTCACACCAAGCCTATGCCCAGCCTACCACGGATCACACCACCAGCTGTTCACACCAAGCCTATGTCCAGCCTCCCATGGATCACACCACCAGCTGCTCACACCAAGCCTATGTCCAGCCTCCCACGGACCACGCCACCAGCTGCTCACACCAAGCCTAAGTCCAGCCTCCCATGGACCATGCCACCAGCTGCTCACACCAAGCCTATGTCCAGCCTCCCACGGACCACACCACCAGCTGTTCACACCAAGCCTATGCCCAGCCTACCACAGATCACACCACCAGCTGTTCACACCAAGCCTATGCCCAGCCTACCACGGATCACACCACCAGCTGTTCACACCAAACCTATATCCAGCCGCCCACGGATCACACCACCAGCTGTTCATACCAAGCCTATGTCCAGCCTCCCACGGACCACACCACCAGATGCTCACACCAAGCCTATGTCCAGCCTCCCATGGACCACGCCACCAGCTGCTCACACCAAGCCTATGTCCAGCCTCCCACGGACCACACCACCAGCTGTTCACACCAAGGACCCATCCCTCCCCACTAGCTTTTTAGACGTTTCGCTGCACCGCTGGGTACTCTTTAAACACACATCTTGTTTCTCTGTTTTGTGTTTAACTTCCTAAAAGGGATCTTAGCTGCTTTGCTGATAACAGAAATCCACTGGAAATGAACTAAACATCCTCTATAAACAGACAGGTAGCTGCAACTGCCAAAGCACTGGAGGAGAACCATGATTCGTGTGTTGGAGTCCACATCTCCCCAGTCCCTCAAAATGGGGTCCACATCTGGACTACTCATATATTCCCAATGGAGAGTGTTGAAAGGAGCAATCTGTTTAGAGAATTAATTGTTCAGTATTTTCCAATAAATCTAAAAGTATACCATCTATGATCCAACAAGAACACTATTGGGAACTCATGACTGATGGCTGGATGACAAGTAGGTAAAATCCACATGGGATAGACTGAGGAAGAAGTGCAGGCCAGCCAAGCAGTGTGTCCTAGTGGCCAGCCCTCCACAGGCCCACTGCACCCTTCTGCGTGAAGAAGCTGGAGCTGAGAGAGGGAACCCAAAGGCCCTTACCAACTTTGAGCTTTTCCAGCCGAGCTCGGAGGACCTGGACACGAGCCTCCAGCTGCTCAGACTCGGCGCTCGCCTTGTCCACCTGCTGCTGCAAGACCTTGCACTCCTCCTCCTGCTGCAAACGCTGGTTATCCTGACTGGCACGCTCCCTGATGAGGGCTTCCTGTATCTACAAGAACAGGGACTGGATATCAGTGGCTCCAGGCCGAAGGAAAGGACATGGGAGTTGGGAGAAGGGGAGGAGGGAAGGCCTCGCTCACCTCCTTTATTTCTTCCTGGAGGTGATGCAGCTCCGAGTTCTGCTCATTGATGAAGTTAAACTCGGCAAATTTGCGGTCCTCCACTACGAGAGACCAGGTGCAGAGGGTTGGAGGTGGAGAAAACCAAACGAGAGCACTCACTAAAGGTAGGGAAAGACAGAGACGACAGCAGAAAAACAGAGACAAAGACGAACAGATAAAAACACAAGACACAACTGGAGAAATGGCTCAGCAGCCAGGAGCACCTGCCACCCTTCCGGAGAACCGGAGAGGGGCTGGGTTCAGTGCCCAGCACCGTGTCAGACAGCTCACAACTGCTGTAACTCTAGCTCCAGGGATCCAATACCATCTTCTGCCTCCACAGACAGACAGACAGACAGACAGACACACACACACACACACACACACACACAAATAATAAAAATAAATCTTTAGGCCAGGCGTGGTAGTGCACACCTTTAATCCCAGCACTTGGGAGGCAAAGGCAGGTGGATCTCTGTGAGTTCAAGGCCAGCCTGTCTACATAGTCAGTTCTAGGCCAGCTGGGGCTACAGGGAGACCCTGTTTCAAAAAGACCAAAAAAAAAAAAAAAAAAATCTTAAAAAAAAAAAAGCACAAGGAAACAGAAATTATCAAGTCAGGCTGATTGTGATGGCTATACCCCAGAGGGACAGCAATGCACTGAGATGCAAGGAGAAGAGAGCTGGGAAGACCTAGAAATACACAGCAGAGAGAAGCAAGCAGACAGCAAGCAGGGCCGAGGAGCACGTGGAAAACAGGACAGCCAAGGGAGAAGAGGAGCCATGGAAAGGAAGAAACAGCGCTACAGACCAGAGGGAACAGACCAGAGGGAACAGACAGAGCACAAAGACCAGGGCACCAAGCACAAAGAACAGGGAAACAGAGGGGTAGGGGGCCTGGCCCAGGACACATGTCAGGGGCTGCTAGAGTCCTAGCCTCGTCCTTCCACCCACTGCTCTCTCACGCTCTAGGTACTTCTCCACCAAATGGTCAGGGTCACTCTCGCCCGTCATCTGGGACAGTTTGTTCAGAGCGTCCTCATACCGCAGCACCAGCTTCTCTTGGGAGGTCTTCCGGAGTCCTTCTGCAACCTCCCAGGCTAAGGGCAACACAAAGCTGTGCTAGGCTCCAGGGACGCACTACAGGGCGCAGCAGCACAAGCTCACCCACCCCGCCCGGCCCCGCCCGTCACTAACCGCGCCCTCCCTGCCAGGCTTCACCCCTTCCTCTTCCAGCAGGCCCCTCCAGCCCCATGCGCCTCCGGAGTCTCTAGCCCAGGAGTGTTGGCCTCACCCCGCTGCTCCTGCTTGTGCAGTACGCCAGAATCAAGCTGTCGGTCATTGTTCTTGAGCTTCAGGAAGTGGTGCAGCCGCTCCAGATGCGCTATCTGTCGCTCCAAGGTCTGTACCTCAGTCTCACTCTGAGCCCCCTCCTTCTCTGCACGCTCCTGTACCAGGCCCATTTTGGTCTTGGCCTCCTCCCTGTAGAGTTCAGTAGGCACTAGTGGATGGGAGACTGGTCCATCCCGGGTCAGCCTGCGAGGCCCAGGGACCAGCACTGCTTTACACTCTTTAATGATGAATATCTTGTATAATTGACAAAGAAAGGCAATCGGGAGGGAAGGTGGGAGGGAGTCCTAAGGAGGACACAAAGGTCCTGGGGAGAAAGTGGGCAGAGCAGAGCTGGAAACATACACAAAGCAGGGGACAGCAGGGGGAGGCTAAGAGGCAGAGCTGCTGGCAGAGAGCCCCCAGCCTGAGGGCCACTGTCTGTCTGTCTGTCTGTCCCTGCAGTCAACATGGCTGAGGAGCCAAAAGTTCTCCATGGCCAGATGCCTCCTGGGTCTGTGACCCCTGGCAACCAACCTTGAGCACATCTTCACACATGACGCTTTAACAGATGAAACTTGCCATTCACACATGCAAGGATCAGGGCCCAGCCACAGAGGGGAAGAACTACTTGGGGCCTTCCTCCCGCTTGGCCCTGGCACCTGCATATTGTCTGGGCCTACCTGGCAGTGTAGGCGGAAGTGGAGGACATGCTGAGAGCGCTGACCTTTTCCCGAAGCAGGTGGATCTCCTGCAGGGACACAATGAGCAGGCTTCCTCCATATCTCCACAGTAGTGGTGGTCCTGCACCTCCTACTTCCTCCATGTCTCCCACAGTAGTGGTGGTCCTGCACCTCCTACTTCCTCCACATCTCCCACAGTAGTGGTGGTCCTGCACCTCCTACTTCCTCCACATCTCCCACAGTAGTGGTGGTCCTGCACCTCCTACTTCCTCCACATCTCCCACAGTAGTGGTGGTCCTGCACCTCCTACTTCCTCCACATCTCCCACAGTAGTGGTGGTCCTGCACCTCCTACTTCCTCCACATCTCCCACAGTAGTGGTGGTCCTGCACCTCCTACTTCCTCCACATCTCCCACAGTAGTGGTGGTCCTGCACCTCCTACTTCCTCCACATCTCCCACAGTAGTGGTGGTCCTGCACCTCCTACTTCCTCCACATCTCCCACAGTAGTGGTGGTCCTGCACCTCCTACTTCCTCCACATCTCCCACAGTAGTGGTGGTCCTGCACCTCCTACTTCCTCCACATCTCCCACAGTAGTGGTGGTCCTGCACCTCCTACTTCCTCCACATCTCCCACAGTAGTGGTGGTCCTGCACCTCCTACTTCCTCCACATCTCCCACAGTAGTGGTGGTCCTGCACCTCCTACTTCCTCCACATCTCCCACAGTAGTGGTGGTCCTGCACCTCCTACTTCCTCCACATCTCCCACAGTAGTGGTGGTCCTGCACCTCCTACTTCCTCCACATCTCCCACAGTAGTGGTGGTCCTGCACCTCCTACTTCCTCCACATCTCCCACAGTAGTGGTGGTCCTGCACCTCCTACTTCCTCCACATCTCCCACAGTAGTGGTGGTCCTGCACCTCCTACTTCCTCCACATCTCCCACAGTAGTGGTGGTCCTGCACCTCCTACTTCCTCCACATCTCCCACAGTAGTGGTGGTCCTGCACCTCCTACTTCCTCCACATCTCCCACAGTAGTGGTGGTCCTGCACCTCCTACTTCCTCCACATCTCCCACAGTAGTGGTGGTCCTGCACCTCCTACTTCCTCCACATCTCCCACAGTAGTGGTGGTCCTGCACCTCCTACTTCCTCCACATCTCCCACAGTAGTGGTGGTCCTGCACCTCCTACTTCCTCCACATCTCCCACAGTAGTGGTGGTCCTGCACCTCCTACTTCCTCCACATCTCCCACAGTAGTGGTGGTCCTGCACCTCCTACTTCCTCCACATCTCCCACAGTAGTGGTGGTCCTGCACCTCCTACTTCCTCCACATCTCCCACAGTAGTGGTGGTCCTGCACCTCCTACTTCCTCCACATCTCCCACAGTAGTGGTGGTCCTGCACCTCCTACTTCCTCCACATCTCCCACAGTAGTGGTGGTCCTGCACCTCCTACTTCCTCCACATCTCCCACAGTAGTGGTGGTCCTGCACCTCCTACTTCCTCCACATCTCCCACAGTAGTGGTGGTCCTGCACCTCCTACTTCCTCCACATCTCCCACAGTAGTGGTGGTCCTGCACCTCCTACTTCCTCCACATCTCCCACAGTAGTGGTGGTCCTGCACCTCCTACTTCCTCCACATCTCCCACAGTAGTGGTGGTCCTGCACCTCCTACTTCCTCCACATCTCCCACAGTAGTGGTGGTCCTGCACCTCCTACTTCCTCCACATCTCCCACAGTAGTGGTGGTCCTGCACCTCCTACTTCCTCCACATCTCCCACAGTAGTGGTGGTCCTGCACCTCCTACTTCCTCCACATCTCCCACAGTAGTGGTGGTCCTGCACCTCCTACTTCCTCCACATCTCCCACAGTAGTGGTGGTCCTGCACCTCCTACTTCCTCCACATCTCCCACAGTAGTGGTGGTCCTGCACCTCCTACTTCCTCCACATCTCCCACAGTAGTGGTGGTCCTGCACCTCCTACTTCCTCCACATCTCCCACAGTAGTGGTGGTCCTGCACCTCCTACTTCCTCCACATCTCCCACAGTAGTGGTGGTCCTGCACCTCCTACTTCCTCCACATCTCCCACAGTAGTGGTGGTCCTGCACCTCCTACTTCCTCCACATCTCCCACAGTAGTGGTGGTCCTGCACCTCCTACTTCCTCCACATCTCCCACAGTAGTGGTGGTCCTGCACCTCCTACTTCCTCCACATCTCCCACAGTAGTGGTGGTCCTGCACCTCCTACTTCCTCCACATCTCCCACAGTAGTGGTGGTCCTGCACCTCCTACTTCCTCCACATCTCCCACAGTAGTGGTGGTCCTGCACCTCCTACTTCCTCCACATCTCCCACAGTAGTGGTGGTCCTGCACCTCCTACTTCCTCCACATCTCCCACAGTAGTGGTGGTCCTGCACCTCCTACTTCCTCCACATCTCCCACAGTAGTGGTGGTCCTGCACCTCCTACTTCCTCCATATCTCCCACAGTAGTGGTGGTCCTGCACCTCCTACTTCCTCCACATCTCCCACAGTAGTGGTGGTCCTGCACCTCCTACTTCCTCCACGTCTCCCACAGTAGTGGTGGTCCTGCACCTCCTACTCCCTCCACATCCCCCACAGTAGTGGTGGTCCTGCACCTCCTACTTCCTCCATGTCTCCCACAGTAGTGGTGGTCCTGCACCTCCTACCTGAGACCCTCCTCCGAGCAGCTCCAGGGGAGGGTTTCCCAAGAGGAAGCTCAGAGCGATGACTGGGACACTATGTAGGCATGGGAGCCAAGCTCAACTTCCCCCTGGGATTTGAGAACCTGCTTAGGTTTCATCACTATGCTGGGATTTGGGTATGTTGTATCCCCCTGCCCCAAGATCCTTGTGGGGGGTGGGGGCAGGGTTGTTTGGTCCCAAGATGGCAATGCGCATAGATGCTGGGACTTCTAAGAGGTAAGACTTACTGTAAGGTAATGAGGTTGCTAAAGGCACTAACCTCAGAAAACTGAAGCTCTTCCTCTGAGTCCATCCCTACCCTTCCCCTTGATAAGACATTTCCCTCAAGCCTGCATTCCAGGCATGAAGTTGTCTGCCACTGTGCGCTGCACCAAGAGAGCCCTAGCCAGAGGGATGCTATGCAGCTTGGATTCTCTGCCCCCACCACTGCATGCTGAATAGGCCTCTTTTCTCTATGAAGTACAGGCCAGGCTAAGGTACTTTGTTATGTGGCCAGACTAAAACAGACTGACCCCCACCGTTCTGTTTCCTGGCTCCACAGAAGTAGCCACATGTTGTAGATAGAAAGGCATTCTTTCAAGAGAAAGGAACCACAGAAATTTTACACATCTGTGTGAAGATACATAAACACACACACATGGAAACACACACGCACACACTTTTGCAGAAAGAACGATTCACCAGAAACTAAGAAAATATACAGGGCAGTTAGAAATGAGGAGGTAGAGTTGTGACGATGTTTCCTGGGATAGGTTTTGGAAGTCAGTTGGACTGGGTTGGGTTGGGTTTGAGGTTGGGTTTGGGAGTTGGGTTGGGGTTTTGTTTGGGAGTTGGATTGGGTTGGGTTTGGTGGCAGAGAGTCTTGGCAGGGACTTGGGCATGAGCTACAATCATATCCCTAGTCCTTGATTTTCTGAGACAGATTCTTGATCTGTAGCCCTGGCTGGCCTGGATCTGCCCACCTACCCCTGTTCCCGTATGCTGGGAGGATTATGCCACCCCAACCCTTCTGGAACAATTTTCATTTGGTCTGTTAATATTTTACACATTTTTAAGGGAAATTAAGTCAACAAAGACAGGAAAGAAAACTAAAAACAAACATAGCTGGGGCTATACTTCAGCAGAGCAACTGCCTAAAACGGCCCTGAGTTCAAACACCACCACAAAATTAAAAAAATAAATAAATAAAACTGAATACAAACAAGCAAATGAACCTGAGTTACAAATGAAGAATATATCCACACAGATGGTCTGTGAAGAAGAAAGAGGGGGCTGGGGAGATGGCTCAACAGGTAAGAGGGCTGACTGCTCTTGCAGAAGACCCAGGTTCAATTCCCAGCACCCGCACAGGAGGATACAGGACATGGGAGGACACGGGAGGACATGGGAAGACACAGGAGGACATAGAAGGACACAGGAGGACACAGGAAGACACAGGAGGACACGGGAGGACACAGGAGGATACATGAGAGTCCATGGCACTGCCGTGGGATCCGAGGGCTCACAGAAACACAGCTGCAGAACATGGCCGCACAACCCTAGGTCTCTCCAAAGAGCAGAAGCAATGGAAACCATCACAATGGGGACTCTCCATGCCAGAATCTTGTCTTCCCAGTGCCTACCCCTTCTCTAGAGAAAAACAAAAGAACAAATAAACACAGGAATTCTGGAGACATGGCTCAGCAGTTAAAACTGCATATTCACGTCTTGCAAAGGACCTCAGGTCCCAGCACTTATATTAGCCTCTAACTCCAGCTCCACACAGACATACACACACACACACACACACACACACACACACACACACACACTCTAACTCCAGCTCCAGGTGATCCAATGCCTATGACCTGTACAGGCACCTGCTCTCGCATGCACAGACACATGCACACACAGACACACATGCGCCAACTGCACTTGCATGCACAGATACACAAACACACACACACACATACACACACACACTTAAATGTTTAAAAAAATGAAATCTTTTAATCTCAGCACTTGGGAGGCAGAGGCAGATGGATCTCTGTGACTTCAAAGCCAGCCTGGTCTACACAGTAAGTTCCAGGTTAGCTGGGACTACAGGGAGGCCCTGTCTCGAAAAGACCAAAAAGAAAAAAATTAAGTATTTTTAAACAGAAAACAAGATTTGGGGAAATGGAAAAGTGCAGGAATGCAGCAGAAAAAGTAGAAGACCTCTTTACTTCCTCTGACAGAAAATAAAGAAGCGAAGAGGATGGATGGGGAGGAGGGAGATGCACCAAAGGACAGGCCGCCATGGGCCAAGCATGCATGCATGCATTCGTTCGTCAGCTGGTAAATGCAGAAATCACTGCTTTACAGTCAGGGCTGTATGAATTATTCAGGCAAGGATGCTAATCAGCACTGAGACCATGGGGAGGAGAAACTGAACAGGATGTTTACACAGTCTCAAAGAATCTCCTACAGAGAGGACAAGTGATCAAAGACGGCACCGCCAGACCTCTGCTATCAACCTCACCACCAAAAGCATGGGTCTTGCTGCTTCTTAAAACTGCCTGCCTCCCACAGAGTAAGGGGCAAAGCAGTTGGTCCACACTGAGGATCCTCCCAAAACAGCCAGCTGGGACGCTTCTGAAATGCCAGGTCATAGAGATGGGGGGAGACAGAGACACGGAGAGACATATAGGCAGACAAAAAAAGAGAAAAAGAGACGGAAACCAAGGGACAAGAAGAGAGATAGAAATACAAGAAAAACACAGATCTTAGCCAGGGATGATGGCTTACATTTATAATCTCGCACTAGGGAGGCTGAGGCAGGACTGCCAGAAATCCAAGGCAAACCTGGGCTATGAAATGAGACCCTGTCTCGAAAACCTGAAGGGAGGTTAGCAGAAGAAAGAAAGGGAGAGGGGGAGGGAGGGCTGGAGGGCTGGAAGGAAAGTGGCTCTTCAGAGAGTCTTGAAGGCACTCAGATCTCAAGACATATGAGTGACCTGGCCGGCTCGCCAGCTGCTCTGGATGACAGTATTCAAAGTGAGACTGCTGTCCACAGGGACAGGAATGGGACTTGAGCCCCCACTGTAGGAATAAGAGGTCCCCATCTCCTACCCCTGCTCTGTGGTATGTTTGTTCCCTAGCAGCCCCACTGTGGGCACACAACTGGAGCAACACAGATAACAGGGGCAGGTCCCCTCGCCCCAACCTTCTTCAGCTTGCGGTCCATGTTCAAGTAGCGACCCCTCTCGATGCGCAGTAAGTCCAGCTCCTCCCGCAGAGCTGCATTCCGCGCCAGCTGGCCATCGAAGTGACAGGTGACCTAGGGTGTCAGGTGAGCACTATGTGAGAGGTGACCTAGGGTGTCAGGTGAGCACTATGTGACAGGTGACCTAGGGTGTCAGGTGAGCACTGTGTGACAGGTGACCTAGGGTGTCAGGTGAGCACTATGTGACAGGTGACCTAGGGTGTCAGGCAAGCACTCTGTGAGAGGTGACCTAGGGTGTCAGGTGAGCACTCTGTGAGAGATGACCTAGGGTGTCAGGTGAACACTATGTGACAGGGGACCTAGGGTGTCAGGTGAGCACTATGTGAGAGGTGTCCTAGGGTGTCAGGTGAGCACTGTGTGACAGGCGACTTAGTGTATCAGGTGAGCACTATGTGAGAGGTGACCTAGGGTTTCAGGTGAGCAGAGAGGTGACCTAGGGTATCAGGTAAGCACTGTGAGAGGCCTGGGGCCTTTCAAAGGTAGAGACTAGTGGGTTCCCTCTTAGGGTCCTGACACCAATCCACCCCAGGATCCTTTGGTCTCCTTCTCATGCGACCCTCAAGCCCACAGGAGTTCATCCTCCTGACACCCACCACCCTGGCCTGCGATCTGCCTGGAGAGCATATGGCTGCTTACCCTGTCCAACTCGTCTTCTAGGATCTTGATCCTTCTCCGGATCTTCACCTTCTGATCTTGGACGACACTAGGAGCTGTGGCATCCTTACTCTGGGTCAACAGGCGGTTCTCCCACTCCTGGATCTGAGGAGAACAGGACCTGTCACATGCTTAGGAAATCTGCGTCACCACTATCTCGTGCAGTTCTCCCACTCCTGGATCTGAGGAGAATAGCACCTGTCACGTGCTTAGGAAAGCTGAGTCACCAGTAGCTGGTGTCCTGCAACACCAGCACCCTTCCTCCGCTCTGCAGCACCCAGCTCAGCCACTAGACCCTTGTCTGGACAACCAAGGGGACTACTGCCCCCACTGAGCCAGCTCCACTTCTCTCTACATGAGACCGCAGGATGGGCTTGCTGTAGTCATGGTCCCCAGGAGGAGAAGAACACTAGGACTGAGGTGATCAGGTAGAAGTGGTCCTGAGACCTCAACGTGAAACCCCATACTCTGAGGGCGATAGAAGAAAAAGTTGGCAGCAGACTACAAGACATAGGCATAGGAAAAGACTTCCTAAATCAGACAGCAGCAGCACAAGAATTAAGGTCTACAATTGACAAATGGGACCTCATTAAACTCAAAAGTTTCTGTACATCAAAAGAAACAATCAAAGAAGTGAAGAGAAATCCCACAGAGTGGGAGGAAACCTTCACCACAGAAACATCGGACAAAGCATTGATTTCCAGAATATATAAACTACTCAAAAAACAAAGAAGAAAGAAAACAAATGACCCACTCAATAGATGGAGCAAAGAGCTGAACAGAGACTTCACAAGTGAGGAATTAGAGATGGCTGAGAAACACCTTAAGAAGTGTTCAACAT
>VZQC01012362.1:1059318-1130204 GCA_009823505.1 Rhizomys pruinosus
GGGGGGGATGGAGAGATAGCTCAGCAATTAGGAACACTGACTATTCTTTTTTTGTTTTGTTTTTTTTTGTTTTTACGTGTTTGAATGTACTGTCTACATGCAGGTCTGTGCACCCGTGTTGTGCAATGCCGCGGAGGTCAGAAGAGGGTGTCGGAGTCCCCTGGAACTGGAGTTCTCCTGGAATTGAAGTTACAGACGGTTCTCAGCCGCCATGTGGGTGCTGGGGATCGAACCCGGGTCCTCTGCAAGAGCGATCGGCGCTCTTAACCGCTAGGCCTTGCTATTCTTGCAGAAGACCAGGGTTTGAATCCCAGCACCCATATGGCAGCCAACAACCATCGTAGCTCCAGTTCCAGGGATCCAACACCCTCTTCTGCCATCCATGGGCATTGCATGACATGGGTACACTTGCATACATGCATGTAATACATGCATATACATAAAATAAAAATAAAGCAAAAAATAAAAATAGGCCAGGTGTGGTATGCATGGCTTTGATCCCAGCACATGGGAGACAGAGGCAGGTGAATTTCTGGGAGATCGAAGCCAGCTTGGAGATTGAAGACAGCCAGGACAGCTGTCTCAAAAAAAACAAATAATAATAATAAAATTTAAAAATTAAAATAAAAACTGTACTTAAAGAGAATTAAGTATGGGGCTGAAGAGATGGCCTAGTGGTTAAGAGCGCAGACTGCTCTTGCAGAGGACCAGGGTTCAATCCCCAGCACCCACACGGCGGCTGAGAACTGTCTTTAACTCCAGTTCCAGGGGAATCCGATGCCCTCTTCTGACGTCCGCAGCATTGCACAACACGGGTGCAAAAACCTACATGCAGACAGTACATTCATACACATACAAAAATTTAAAAAAATAAAAAAATAATTAAGTACAAACACTTTCAATCTATGTATATAACTTTTAAAATGGCTTCAAACTTAGACACAAACACTTACTGGACAGCTCTTCCATACTGGCATGGTGGTGTCCCTTTAGTCTGCAGTCTACTAAGACAGGTATTACTGACATGACCCAGTCAATGAGGGAGCCATCACCCTGCAATATTCTGCCTGCCAGCAACACACCTGGGACATGACTCAGCTGGGTCACTTGCAGACCTCCACCACTACAGGCACCTGGGGATGGCTCAGCTGGGTCACCTGCTGTGCTGGATATCTTTAGTGTCAACTTGATGCACCTGGGTTGAGAGAGCCTCAATTGGGAAATTGGCTCCATTGGATTGGCCTGTGGCCACATCTGTGGAGTATTGTCTTGATGGTCGAGCAGTGTGGGAGGGCCCAGCCCACAATAAGTAGTGCCACCCTGGGCAGGTTGTTGTGTACTGTATAAGAAGGCGGGCTGGGCATGAGCCAGGTGAGCAAGCCAGTGAACAGCATTCCTCCATGGCCTGTGCTTCAGCTCCTGCCTCCAGGTTCCTGCCCTGAGTTCCTGCCTTGGGCTCCCTGAGTGATGAACTGTGACCCAGGAGATGTAAGCTGAATAAACCCTTTCCTCCCCAAGTTGGTGTCGGTCAGAGTGTTTTGTCACAGCAATGGAAGACAAACTAGAACAGAAATTGGTACCAGGAGTGGGGTATTGCTGTGACAGACCTGACCTTGGTGTTTTGGGGAAGGATTGTGGAGGCGTTTGGAACTTTGGGCTGGGAAGATCATTGAATGCCTAAAGATTGTTGCTGTGGAGCTTGGAGCAGTTTTGCTGAAGGAGTTGTAGAAGATGGAGGCCTGGCTTGTGAAGTTTCTAGTTTCAAAGGAGAGCAGAGATCATCAGGACTGTGTAATCTGTGGGTTCTGGTCAGCTGGGGCTGTAGAGAATCAGCTGTAAGTAACAAGAGACCAGAACCTGAAGTGAAACTTTTGTGGTACTGGGGCAATTGATGCTGGTTAGCTGGGGCTGAAAAATCAGCTGTAAGTAACAAGAGACCAGCATCACTGAGGTGAAATCTTCTGGGGAGAATATCTTCAAGGTCAGCACACAGAAGCTGTGACCCAGAAAGGGCCTGAGCCTCCATCTCGAGCCAGAAGCCGGACTTGGTAACGTGTAAGAGTCTCCTATATGGTTCCGGTGTTGAAATTTGAGGGGGTCACAGAGAGCAGCCGAGGCTTGGCACTGTGAGAGGTCAGGAAAGACCATTGGTGGAAGTGCACCTCGGTTGCTGTGAAGACCCCAGGATTGCAGGGGTCATGGAGAGAAGCTGAGGCTTTGCACCAGGAGAGGTCAGAAGAGACCATTGGTGAAGGTGCTGCCTCAGTTTCAGTAGCGACCCCAGCTTTTTGGAGATGCCGGTACCCTGGGACGACCACCAAGAGCAGCGGTAGGTGTAGAATGGAGTCGGCCTGGGCCTGCGAGATGAGTGTGCCACGGACGGCAGAGTCGGAGAGGGGGAGCTGCCGAGACCCTTTGGAGCCCAGAAGATCGTGAGTGAATCCCAGGTGTCCAGCCTTGAGCTACTTGCTGGACTTAGGTTTTGTTTGAGAGTGCCTGATTCTTCCCTTTGAAATAAGACAGTACTTGTTTTGGATTTTACAGCAGCCCACAGTTAAGAGACTTTTAATAGACTGGACTTTTAAGTGTTTGGACATTTTAAGGACTGTGGGGCTTTTAAGGATGTACTGTCTTAGGTTGTGATTAGTGTTAACATCATACTTTGGGGATAAGAACTGGAAAGGTGGTTTAATAGTGATGTGTTTGTGTGTCAAGTTGACAAGGGGTCAATTGTGCTGGATAGCTTTAGTGTCAACTTGACACACCTGGGTTGAGGGAGCCTCAGTTGGGGAATTGGCTCCATTGGATTGGCCTGTGGCCACATCTGTGGAGTATTGTCTGATTGTTGAGCAGTGTGGGAGGGCCCAGCCCACAATGAGTGGTGCCACCCTGGGCAGGTTGTTGTGTACCGTATAAGAAGGCAGGCTGGGCATGAGCCAGGGGAGCAAGCCAGTGAACAGCATTCCTCCATGGCCTGTGCTTCAGCTCCTGCCTCCAGGTTCCTGCCCTGAGTTCTTGCCTTGGGCTCCCTGAGTGAGAACTGTGACCCAGGAGATGTAAGCTGAATAAACCCTTTCCTCCCCAAGTTGGTGTCGGTCAGAGTGTTTTGTCACAGCAATGGAAGACAAACTAGGACACCTGCAGACCTCCACTGGCGGAGCCATTCATGAAAGGTTCTCTGCTTGACGAAGTTCCAGTGACCTGACTCGTCTGGTTGAAGTCTGCTCTCAAGCTGACGTTGATTTTTAATAATTCTCCTTATCATATTAATTCTTATTTTTCCGGCCTGCTTGACTTTTGACTTTCCAGCAGTTACCTGCTTCTGCCTCAAGGAGTGGAACTGACACTTTGCCTTTTCTAGAAATGAGTACTTTGTGAGAAGTAACGGCACTGTGTACACAATTTAAAAGCATGATACAGGCTGGAGAGATGGCCTAGCAGTTAAGAATGCCGACTTCTCCTGCAGACGACCCAGGTTCGATCCCCAGCACCCACACGGCGGCTGAGAACAATCTTTAACTCCAGTTCCAGGGGAATCCGACGCCCTCTTCTGACCTCTGAGGCATTGCATGACACGGGTGCACAAACCTACATGCAGACAGTACATTCATACACATACAAAAATAAAATTTAAAAAAAAGCATGATACAGTAGTAATTAAGAACTCTACAGAAACTGCATTATACACAGAATGCCCAAGTAAAGAAAGGAATTTTGATTTCTTGTTCAGATTTAAACTAAAAAGAGGATTGTAAGGCAAAGTGAAACTAAGTCCAGTAAAACAGTGGATTCTAGTGATCTGACTCAAAGTTTAGCAGCCCTTAGAAAATCACCTTAGCAGAAAGTGTTAAAAACAGAAACTGAGGAAAACAATGACCAGAATAAAAACAAGATACGAATCAAACTACTCCAGCCACAAAATGACTTACAGGTCGAGCGAACGAGAACTAAAGTGAGAAAAATAAAGTTCTCTATTGTTAAAGCTTTATAGCTCATTTTTTACATTGTCCAGCACCTATGTAACCACAAGGCATAAAGAATGGAGTCCTTAGAGTTTAAAGTTAACATTAACTCCACTGTGCTGCAAAACTGTTAAATTGCTTAGCTGAATGGCTGTACTATTATTGTTTCACCTTCTCGATGTCTCAACTAAATGATTGTACCATTATTGATTATTTTACTGTTTTTGATGTTAAGAATAATTTCAGATGTGAATTTTCTGAAAAATACGGGGAAGTTGGGTTTTTTTTTTTTCATCATCAGCTTAGACTTGCATAACATGTATTAGTTTTAGGGCATATAAAAATAAACTTTGGGGCCTGAGGAGCAGAGAAGAAGAAAGAAGAAAAGAAATCGGCAGAGTGGCAAGTTGGCAAGGCCCTCTGCACAGGATCAGAGAAGGCAAATGCTCTCTGATCCTTAGGTCAGGAATTCTGCAGAGTGGCAAACCCGAAAGGCTGGTCACGTGCAGACCTCCACCACTGCAGGACACCTGGGGATGACTCAGCTGGGTCACTTGCAGACCTCCACCACTACAGGACACCTGAACATGACTCAGCTGGGTCATCTGCAGACCTCCACCACTGCAGGACACCTGGGGATGACTCAGCTGGGTCACCTGCAGACCTCCACCACTACAGGACACCTGAACATGACTACCTGGGTCATCTGCAAACCTCCACCACTGCAGGACACCTGGGGATGACTCAGCTGGGTCACCTGCAGATCTCCACCACTATAGAACAGGAGTCTCGAACTTGGGAGGCAGAGGCAGGCGGATCTTTGTGAGTTCAAGGCCAGCCTGGTCTACAGAGTGAGTTCCAGGACAGCTGGGACTACAGGGAGACCCTGTCTCGAAAAGACCAAAAAAAAAAAAAAAAGAAAAGAACAGGAGTCTCAGCAGTGTAAAAATCAGACAAGTCGCAAATCAAGGCTTCTCAGCATACCTCTGACTGCTGGAGATTTCTCTGGGAATTAATAAAAAAAAAAAAACTTACTGAGAAATTAGGAGGTCCAAAACAAAGTTTGAGACCCACTAGTTCAAACTATGCTTCCCAGATTAGAAAGCACTTCCTTCAAGTGGCTAAAAGTATTCAAACCTGCTTTTCTTGTTTAGGTCCACAATTTAGCTAGAATGTATTTTAGGATGGGGGGGAGTATTTTACTCTATTTTATTTGAAGTGGGGGTCTCACATAATCCAGCTGGCCTCAGACTCATGGTGTAACCCTCCTGCCTCAGCCTTCTGCATGCTGCCGTTACAGGAATGCACAGCCCTCCTGGCTCTGGGTGGGCCCTCCTGCCTCAGCCTTCTGCATGTTGCTCTTACAGGAATGCACAGCCCTCCTGGCTCTGGGTGGGTCCTCCTGCCTCAGCCTTCTGCATGCTACCGTTACAGGAATGCACAGCACTCCTGGCTCTGGGTGGGCCCTCCTGCCTCAGCCTTCTGCATGCTGCTGTTGCAGGAATGCACAGCCCTCCTGGCTCTGGGTGGGCCCTCCTGCCTCAGCCTTCTGCATGCTGCTGTTACAGGAATGCACAGCCCTCCTGGCTCTGGGTGGGCCCTCCTGCCTCAGCCTTCTGCATGCTGCTGTTACAGGAATGCACAGACCTCCTGGCTCTGGATGGGCCCTCCTGCCTCAGCCTTTTGCATACTGCCCTTACAGGAATGCACAGCACTCCCGGCTCTGGGTGAGCCCCATTTTTTTTTAGATGAACATAATCAGAGCTCTGAGAGGTTACATCAAGGCCTGATGGGATGGCAGAGCCAGTTTACAGAGCCTACCTGTTTGTCCATGGCCCGGCCCTGCTCCTGCAGCGCCTCTATCTCTGTCTGCACCTGGGCCCTGCACTTGAGGAGAAGGTTCATGTCCCCCTGACGCTTGGTATCTCCAAGCCTCTTCGCCTGGGTCTGTGCCACGCTAATCTGCATCTGGAGCTGGGCTCGAAACACCTCCAGCTTTCGAATCTCCTCCCTGAGGCAGAAGGAGAAGGGACGAGGTCTAGGCAAGCAGAGGGGTGGGCTCAGCCACCAGCTCCTACAGCAGCCTCTCCCCCAGCCCTGACACTTACCCTCCTCTCCACCATCCCCTCCCACCATCCCCAGCCTCGGTCCCTCATTCAACCCTCCCCCTGATCTCTGTACCTTCCCTTCTCCTATCCTTCCCTTTCTCCGGCCCCTCACCCCTTCTTACACTGCTCTTTCCTGGGCCCCTGCCCTTTCCTCCCTCCGCAGTCCTTTACCCTCTCCTCCCCTCTCAGCCCAGGGCCCAGCAATCTTCCCATCCTCTTTCGGTCACCTCCCCAGCTCACAGTTGCTTGCTGATGCGATGGCGAACCTCCTTGCCGTAGACCCGCCGTTCAGCCTCCATAGCCTTGCGTTGTCGCTGCAGGCGGCCGAGCTCCCAGTCCACTTTGGGCAGAGCCAGACAGGGGGTTAAAGAGATCCGGGCCGACAGTCCCTTCCTCCCCAGGACCTAGGAATTCTAGCTCCCTTTAGGGTCTCTCAAACTGGACTGCAGTCCCAGCTCTGGCAGCTCCTAGGAGACCCTCATGCTTCCTCTTCCCTTCATTCTTTCCTGGTGGCCAAACTGACCCCAGTTCTTTCCCCTAAGCACTCTCGCCAGAACTTTACACACAAATCTGTTTCCGCCCACTAGATGGCGCTGGCACCTAGTACTAAGGAAACTGGCTCCCACCTCCCCTTTCAGGACCAAACATCCCTGGCCTCATGCTGATTCACCCCTTCCTGCAGAACCTTCACTCATTCTCCCCCTCATCTCCTACAGTCTCCTAGGGCTTACTACCCCTGAGTGGGCTTTCCTGGGTGCCCCGGCCTGGCATCTAAGCCGGTGTAGCCTGACCCTACCCACCCCTCCAGTCTTTCCCAGCAGCCCCCGCCCCACCTTCCCAGCCCCTAAACCAAGAGCTGCCTCACACCAGTGTCCACAGTACCAAGGCTGAGAAACACTACCCTAACCACAAGCTATTCTCTCCTTCCTTATTCCCTAGCCTTCTCCTCCTCTCCTCTACCCTACACCCTCCCCGCCCGTGTACATGTGCCATGGTGTGCCAGTGGAGGTCAGAATATACAACTTGCCGGAACTGATTCTCTTCTTCAACCATGTGGCTTCTGAGGCTCGAACTCGGGTCGTTAGGCTTAGCAGCAAGTGCCTTTACTAGCTGGGCCATCTCATAGGGCCCTCACCTGGGCATTTGCTGGGAGATCTGGGCTCCCCTCAAACCTCTCCTGATGTCCAAGGTCCTCCTGACCACCCCACTGCCCAGGCATCGGCGCCTGGCACCACCTCCTCCATTAGCCGGGGAATCTGTGCTCAGGAAAGTGCTTCAGGGAGCCCTCCCCCCTCCCCACGGACCTGCAACTTGGGGAAGCTGGACCGGAAAGGAACAGGAGAGAGAAGGAATCCTGAGTTACCGGGTCCGTCCAGAAAGACCTCGCTTCCGTCCTCCGAGCGGGCGCTCCTGGCCGACAGACCTAAACGCATCTTCGACGCAGAGGCGACCCTACTGCGGGGGGGTCGAGCCTCAGAGCACGTAGGCCAAGGCAGAGGAGGACCCACAGCACCGCGGCCGCTCTGAGCCTCGATTCTTCATGGGCTACACCCGGCCATCGCTCACTCCACACAGTCTGGGTCCTGCGGCTCGACCCTGACTCGGTGGCTGGGCCGCCTCTCTGCCCTCCAACCCCGGCTGGCTGGGGGAAGAGCGCGGCTCCACCTGCTCGAGGCCTGACCTGGCTGCTCCTAGCTCACTGTTGCCGTCTGGTTACCGGGGATACCCGGCAAGCGAGGCCGGAGGACCACGGCAGGGGCGGGACGGAGGACTTGGGCCAGGGGCGGGGTCAGGGCGAAGAGCGGAGGAGCCGAAGGCCTCCTGATGGGCTGCCGCGGCCGAGCGGGGCGAGGCGGGAGGCGCGGCCCGGAGGAGAAGGCCGGGCCAGGAGAGGAGAGGGCTGCGGAGAAGCCCGGGCTTGGGAGTAAACCAGGGAGGGCTTGGATCCTGCAGAGGGCGGGGCTGCGGGGATGAGCGAGGGGAGGAGTCAGGAGGGGCGGGACAGGGCGGGGCTGTGGGGATGAGCGAGGGGAGGAGTCAGAAGGGGCGGGACAGGGGCGGGGCTGCGGGGATGAGCGAAGGGAGGAGTCAGGCGGGACGGGACAGGGGCGGGGCTGTGCGCCTCTTTGGGGAGGGGCGGGGAGGGGCGAGGAGGGGTGAGGAGGGGCGGGGAAGGGCAGGGAGGGGCGGGGAGGGGCAGGGAGGGGCGGGGCGGGGAGGAGCCAGGGCCTGGGTTCCGCGTGGGCGGGTCTGTAGGAGCCGACTGAGGATACGTGGGGATTAAGGGGCTATGTACTCGGCTGGCTGAAGGCGCCGGAAGGAAACGGCTTAGAAAACTAGACTCTGGGGCTTGGCAGTCGTACTTCGATTCGGCCCAAGAACTGCGTGCCTTGAGATAATTACTTGAGGAATTCTATGGTTTAGGAGGCGGTGCGGAAGCTAGGAGTAGTGAGAAAGGAGCGCTCACCAGTTTCAGACCTTGTGCAGGATCCCTCACTACGCATGCGCAGCCAACGGTATCCAGTGGCGGCAGAGTAAAAGGCAGAAGCGGGAGTGGGCGAGGCCTCTGGTGGTCGGCTCCCGCCCAGCACGCCACTGGCCCACGTGGGCATCTGGCTGGCTGGCAGTGGGCGCCACTCCCTGCAGGCTGGGTGTGCCCAACGCCTGCGGTTTCCTGAGGAAGCGGCCCTGTTGCTCCGTGCAGCTCGTATCCTCAGAGGCCCCGGGCGGGGAGATTCCCTCCACCTCCTTCGGGTCTCTGGATACTCTTTTGTACAGGACACTACCCACGGGGACTCCCGAAACATCCCAAGTCTGAAGCTGTTCCAACTCGGGGGTCCTAAATTGTGTTCCCCATCTCCGCGGCCCGGGTTCTCAAACACCTCCCAGGGCTGGGGTGCAGCCCCCCCTTTCCTGCAGTCCCAGGGGGGAACAAGATTCCTAAGTCCCTAATTGTATTTTCTGTGACCCATTTTCTAGCTTCTTCAGGGATCAGTGTTAAGACAACCCCGCCCGAAGTCTCTCTCCCTCTCCTCCAGCCACCCTCATTTAGGATTCCAAACTTCAGCCTGGGGACCTAATGGACCCAAGTATTTGCCCTTTCCCCATTACCATAGACCCTGAACCAGAGTTCCCCTGAATTCACTTGGGGCCCCAATGCCTGCTGTAACTTAAGAAATACTGCCAAGCCTATATTCCAACTATGCTCCATTATCCCCCCCCCCCCAACTTTTGCTCTTTTTCAGACAGTGTCTCCCTCTAGCGCTGGCTGTCCGGGAACTCACTACATAGACCAGGCTGGCCTCCCAAGTGCTAGGATTAAAGGCGTGCACCACCACGCCCTGCTCTCCATTATCCCTTTTAGAGATGAAGAAACAGAGGCATGGAGAAGTTATCTGTAACTAGCCAGGCTCACACAGCCAACTCGTGGCTCCAGAATCTGTACTAAATGGTACCTAGCTCCTTGTTTCCCAATCATCACACTGTCTAGCCGTCATCCCTCTGGAGGCCTAGATTGCCACACCCAGCTCTGGCCTATCAGATACCCATCCTCCAGCCCTCCAGCCCTCCAGCCCTCCAGCCCTCCCCTCTTCAGGGCCTGGAACTGGTCTCCTGCCAAAGGATGCATATGCACTCTGTCATCCCCCACACGGGAGCTCAATGTCCTTCAAGAATAAATAATGACAGTTTACACTATGTCACTGAGACTCAAATGCTGTGAAAACCCTAACGGCCCATTGCACTTACAGTAAAATACAGACTCCTCCCTGAATCTTCAAGGGCACCCTCAGATGTCCCTGCCTGCCACACCCTAGGCTCCCACACTGGTCCTTCTGTCTGCTCTCTAAACAAGGAGCTTGTTCTAGAGCCTGTGTAGTCCTACCCCTAATGCCCCCCACACAGTGTCCAAATGACTTCTGTCCTCAAGCCTCAGGTCAAATATCACCTCCAAGTGGCCTTCCGTGATTACCCAGGTTTAAGTGGTACCCTATCCTGCCCAGTCATTATGTCCATTACTCCATTTCCTTTATTGACAGGCTATTATAACCACTACATAGATTAGCAAACTGAGGCCTAGCTACATGAAATAGCAGACCTAAAGTCACACAGCTAAGAAATGGTAGTGCTGGCTTTCTCAGCTTCTACCTCCTGCTCCTTCTTTCCAGAGACTCTTATTTTTCTTCCTGCACCCCCACCCCACCCCCACCCCTTAGAGCCAGCCCCAAGCATGATGCATGTCACAGAAGTCTGGTCTCTGTAGGCTCCTGGGGCACCCACCCAGCCCCAAACTCCATCAAGGAAGGCAGATATCTGGTCCCAGGAGGTGACCTACCCCACCCTAGAACCCAAAACCTTCTCATGTCAGCCCTGAGGGGTTGTCCCAGAACTGGGGGACTTGAGGCAGGGGCAGAGAATAAGGGACCGAGTGCCTGGGCCCTCCCTTGGCTACAGACCTCAACTGGGCGAGGCCAGAGTCGGTATAAAAGGATGGGTATATATTGAGAGTACTGGGAGTTGAGAGAGGCATAAGACCGGAGAACAAGGGAGGGAGGGAGGGGGAAGAGAGGGAGAGAGAGAGTGAGTTAGTTCTTGGTGGGAGGACGGCCTTGAGGGAGGCGGGAGCCTCAGAGTGGAAGGAGCGGTAGGGCGGGGCAGGAGGCCAGGGCAGGGACAGACTCAAACTCAGACTTCTCAGCGGCTGGCTCTCTCTCTTGGTAAGTTTGCAGTCCGTTATTTGGATCGGGATTTCTTCATTTACTGGCAGCGCTGCACCTTGGGCGTGCCACCCTAGGCTGGGAGAGACCCCCCACTCCCAGCTCCAGTGGAAACTAGTAATTGATCTCTCAGCCTTTTTGGTGGGAATACAGGAAGGGATGAGGCTATCAAGGACTTGTGGCTCCCAAGAGAGCCCCCTTAAGAAAATACTGTGGAGCTTCTCCCCAGTGCTGTCCACTCTTCCCTGGGGTCAAGGGATACGAGAAGACTGCCAGGGCTGAAAGGTCCAGGTCCTGTCTCAGGATGCTGAAGGATGGCGAGAGGTAGTCCCTCCACTCGGTCTCCTCTCACCCCATCCATCCATCTCTCCAAATATCCAGAGCCTCGGGTCTGCAGCAGGGTGGGGAGGTGACCTCAGGGACACAGCCAGAAGCTGGGGTTTCCCTGGTGCTGGACGGGGGAGGAGAATGAATCACCGATGACTCACCCCAGGAAAGGAGGGGGGTGATGCCTGTCCTGGGGGCAGCCCGCTCCTCCTGAGATACTGGGAAGGGGTGTCAACTGAATTTCCATATGGTGGCCCATATGGCCCAGGGACAAGGCACTGAAGGTACATGGGTGTACTGCCGGTCCTCATCCATCTCTGAGGAGCCCACCTAGGACACTGCCTAGCCCCATGTGGGAGCAGGAGTCCTGGGCTCACCCTTCTGCTGCTTCGCACCCTTCTCTCTTCCCTCATATCCAGGAGTCCCACCAAGTCTTCCTTCAGACCCTAGAGTTCCCTCAGCCCTCCTCCCTCTGACATGTGAATCCAGACCACAGCCCTCTTCCCTCAGAATTGAGTGCTCCTACCCACACACCTCTCGAGTCTCTTCCCCTGACCCCCAGGTGTCCAGCAGCCATGTCACTCCTCCTGTTGGTGGTCTCTGCCCTTCACATCCTCATTCTCATTCTGCTTTTTGTGGCCACTTTGGACAAGGTAAGCCTCCCATTCCACTGGCCCACGAGCAACAGACCCACCCCACTGCCAAGCCCCCTCCTCCCACCTCTGCGGCTGGACCAGTCCCTTCCCCTGGTCCCCAGTCACGCCTTCTGGGCGCTCCCCCCCAGTCTTCCTCCTCACTCTCCCTGGCCTCTGTCCCTCTCAGTCCTGGTGGACTTTCCCAGGGAAGGAGTCTCTGAACCTGTGGTATGACTGCACATGGAACACCACCACCGGAACGTGGGGCTGCAGCACCGTCAGTGAGAACGGTGAGTGCACAGCCAAGGGCAGTTGAAGCCCCAGTCATGCAGCACTGCCACCAGGGGTTGTCACAGGTGGCCTATCTGGGTGGAAATGCCACCTATCCTCCCCTAAAGCTGACCCACAAGGGCAGAGGTTATATGATATGGCTTATGGAATGGGGAGAGAGCTCCCAAGACTTCCGAAAATTGTAAGGAAGCAGGGCTAGTGTTCTGCATATGAGGGCCATTCTTTGAAGCTTGGGAGGAAGGAGGGTGTGCAGGGCCAGAGTTCTAAAAAGATGTAGCTGCCTCCTCCCCAAAGTGACAGAAGTTGTCTGGGTGTAGCTCAGCAGTAAGGTGCTTGCCTAGCGCATGGTTCCGACACCCACCACCACATACGCACAGAGTGAACGATTAAACACTTTTCCCAAAATCAAAGCAGGTGGCTGGCTCTTCTTTCTATTCTCCTTTTGCTCAAGGAATCCCAGGCAAGAAAAAGAAATAAGGGGAAGTAATAAAATGTGTTTCTATTCTTCTTGGGGGAGGGGGGCTGCTAGGGAGTGGAATCCAGAGCCTCGAATATGCCACGCGCAAAGTGTCTTTATTCTTTAAAAATATTTATGTGTAAAAATCCTACAAATCAACCACTAAATAAAGGAATTTAAGCCAGGCAAAGGCCGGGCATGGAATTGCCCACCTTCAATCCTAGCCCTTGAAGCCAGCCTGCCCTACATAGCAAGTTCCAGGCCAGCTGAGCTACAGAGAGACCCTATCTCAAAAAGACAAAAAAAAAAGAAAACAAAAGAATTTAGCAAGGTGACAAGACTCAAGGCCTCCCAGTACACAAAGTTTCCAGGCTTGCATGGCCGAACCTGGGAACATGCAGAGACCCCTTAGTGGTGGGGGATGGACATGTAGAGACCCCTTAGTGATGGGGAATGGACATGCAGAGACCCCTTAGTGATAGGGGATGGACATGTAGAGACCCCTTAGTGATGGGGGATGGACATGGAGAGACCCCTTAGTGATGGGGATGGATATGCAGAGACCCCTTAGTGATGGGGATGGACATGCAGAGACCCCTTAGTGATGGGGGATGGACATGTAGAGACCCCTTAGTGATGGGGGATGGACATGTAGAGACCCCTTAGTGATGGGGGATGGACATGCAGAGACCCCTTAGTGATGGACCCACTGAGACCCCAGCTGTCTCCCTTTGCAGGCTGGCTGAAAGCGGTACAGGTGCTCATGGTACTGTCCCTCATCCTCTGCTGCCTGTCCTTCATCCTCTTCATGTTCCAACTCTACACCATGCGGCGAGGAGAGCTCTTCTACGCCACTGGCCTGTGCCAGCTTTGCACCAGTAAGTACTGCCTGCAGCCCGAGGAAGGGAAGGCATGGGCTTGCAAAGAAAGCCATCTTCAAGATCCCAGGCATCTCCATGGATGGGAGCTTCCTGAACCAGGGACTAGTGGGAGTTGTATTTCTCTGGGGCTCCATGGTAGTCTTAGGGCTTCAGTGGGGCAGCACTTGAGACATGGGTTTTGGTAAATTATTTGGGTACCAAGGATAGCAGCAGCCAACAAATACCCCAGAGGGAATGTTCTGAATCATAGTAGCTGTGACACTGTGAGCCAACTCCTGCTCACTGTTAGGGAGTTTACTTTTTCTTTGAGCAGAGCCTGGGGCCTCAGACATGCTAGATAAGCTCTCTGCCTTTGAGCCTTGTTCCCAGCCTCTCACTGGTGGATTCTAGAGATAGGGTCTCACTAAATTGTTCAGGCTGCCCTTGAACTTTCTACCCACCTGCCTCTGCCTCCCAAGTAGCAGGAAATACAGGTGTGCACCATTAGGCCCTGTTCTACTTTTGATCAAATCATTTACTCAGGGCTGCTTGAAGGTGGGGAAGGGCTGAAGAGGTCATTGAGACCTGACATCCTGGCCAGTCTCTGAAAGCACAGCTCTATTTTTCTATCTACTGTTTTTGGCTCCAGGTCCAAAGGGCCGAGCTGACGCTGGTAGTTTTAGACACCTCCCAGGTTCCCAGAGAGCCTCCCCCCTCTACTCACTTTGGACCATGCGGCCCATGAAAAAAATCAAAGCAATTCCATGGACAGACAGCTGTCACAGTCCCGTGTCACGGATGAGTGGTTGGGGACCAGAACTTCCACAAGGTGCCCAAGGTCACTTCACAGCATCTCGGGTGCTGCCAGTGTGACGGGGGGGCCGACTGAGGCTCCAGGGTGGGCAGCCCAGCAGGGTGGTAAGGCCTCCCCTCACCCCTCAGGACACCACTGCCTTTTGTTCCTTCAGGTGCAGCCGTCTTTTCTGGGGCACTGATCTACGCCATCCATGCCGAGGAGATCCTGGCGAAGCACCCACGTGGGGGAAGCTTCGGCTACTGCTTCGCCCTAGCCTGGGTGGCCTTCCCGCTGGCCCTGGTCAGCGGCATCATCTACATCCACCTGCGGAAAAGAGAATGAGTGCAGTATCCTCCATAAAATGAACCCATTTGACTGCGAGCCTGACTCCTCTCTCCTTCCTTCCTTTTCAGCCCCGTTGGTCCCCAGGTCCTGAGCTGCTTCCCTCTCTGGGACATCTGGCCCAAGCCAGCTTCCCTCTCACAGAATCTCTGGGGTTCTGAAGGGCACCTCACCTGAGGACGACCAGCAGTCCCTCCCGTCTCATTACCAGCTCCCAACCTCCCACTCCCCAGCAGACCATGTTAGCAGCCCCTCTTCTCCGCTCCAGGCTCTGTGATATCACTTTCAGCTCTTCTGGGCCCAGGCTGTAGTGCACATGATTACTGATCTCTTATCTTTGACCCCACCGTGAAAGTTGTTTCCTCTTCTAAACCACTGCCCCTTCCTCTCTAGAATCCAACCTTCCCACACACACACACCAAAGGCCACCTCTGGGAACATGCCTATATGGCACACCCTCTTCTACACTAAGATACACTGGAAACCAGTGGGCTTCACAGGCACCTGCTTTCTGGCTGTGTGCCTTTGTGAACAATCGGCACACCTGTGCGTAGCCACCCTGTCTTCCTGGTTGAGACTCAGAATCTTGCAATCTTGCAATCAGGGCCTGTCCTTGGGGATCAGGTGTTTCTACTATCCCAGTCGATCCCAATCTGGGTCCCGTCCACCTGCCACACCTTCTGGAAGTCTGGGTCCCGTCCACACACTGCCACACCTTGCAGTCTGGGTCCGTACACACACCGCCACACCTTGCAGTCTGGGTCCGTACACACACCGCCACACCTTCTCACAATCTGGGTCCCGTCCACACACCACCACACCTTCTTGCAGTCTGGGTCCTGTCCACACACTGCCACACCTTCTTGCAGTCTGGGTCCCGTCCACACAATGTCACACCTTCTCGCAGTCTGGGTCCCATCCACACACTGTCACACCTTCTTGCAGTCTGGGTCCCATCCACACAATGTCACACCTTCTTGCAGTCTGGGTCCTGTCCACACACTGTCACACCTTCTTGCAGTCTGGGTCCCATCCACACACTGTCACACCTTCTTGCAGTCTGGGTCCTGTCCACACACTGTCACACCTTCTTGCAGTCTGGGTCCCATCCACACACTGCCACACCTTCTTGCAGTCTGGGTCCCGTCCACACAATGTCACACCTTCTTGCAGTCTGGTCCCATCCACACACTGCCACACCTTCTCGCAGTCTGGGTCCCGTCCACACAGTGTCACACCTTCTTGCAGTCTGGGTCCCATCCACACAATGTCACACCTTCTTGCAGTCTGGGTCCCGTCCACACACTGCCACACCTTCTTGCAGTCAGGGCCCGTCCACACACTGCCACACCTTTCCAGGATTCTCACCTACATATACACACTATTCATTCAGATTTATTTATTAAACATGATTTATTCTTTTGGGAAGAGGGTAAAGTGATAAATATTTCACAGGTCACTGATTAGGAAACCAGACTGAGGTAGTTTTTGCAGCAAGGCAGGGAAGCCCAGGGGGTGGGCAGGGAAGCCCAGGGGGCAGCCAGGGGCCTGAACTGTTTTGTGGAGGGCCATCTCTCCTCCAGCAGGCCCACCACCTTCTGCTGGGCACGAGGTTCCCAGTGCCTTTACCCAAGATGGCTCAGCAACTGAGCAGATAGCCCATCTCACATGGACACCCAAAGCAGGCTCCTCCAGTTCTGACCGGTTGCCCGCAGCCCACGGTGCCCAGCAGCTGTCACTGTCTGTGTGCCAGGGCCACACAGCTCTCAGGCTGCGGCTCGGCGGGCCCCGCCCAGGTGTTTGTGGCGGGTAGTTCCTGAGCAGGCTAAACGGCGATGCTCCGTCTCTAGGCTCTGCTTTCTCAGCCTGGCCATCTCACTGTGGCCATCTCTGGCAGCTGCGAAGTGACAGCGGAGTCCAGTTCCCCAGGCCCCGCCTTCTCCACCAGAGCTCCTAGGAGGTTCCTGCTTAGGGCAGGGCCAAGAACCAAAAAAGCTGAAATAGACGGCTTTGACTGGCTGGCCGCAGGAGGTTGCCTAGCAACTGTCAGCCACCGTGATTGGCTGCTCTGAAGTCTGTAGCACTGCAGAAATAACATCTTGTCAGCAGCCGGGATTGACAGGTTGTTGTAGCGGAGGCGGAGCTTGGCGCCCTGCCAGTGTGCAGCAGTTAGGAGACAACAGTCAAAATGAGGGGTAGCTACTGCCTGGCGCAGGCTGGGGGGCCGTGGGGGCACCCAAGCCTATCGGGTCCAATTGCGGCAACTCTGGCGGTGGGAAGAGGCCGAGGCTGGGAGTCAGGGCCTTCAGGTGGGCCAGGGCCCGAGGTCCGTTGAAGGCCACATCACAGCCCGAATGAGCAAGAAGCCAGCTTTCCACTTCTGACTGCAGCCACGTGGAAGTCTCTGTGGGAACAGGTTGTGTCCAAGCTGGAGCTAGAGAAGGCTTGGGCGTGGGGGTTAGCAAAGCAGGAAGTGGGGACGATGGGGGGTGGCAAGGGTCTTGGGACAGCAGGGAGGGCCTGGGGGACAGCTCAGCAGGGAGAACCTACTTCCTACCTTCAGGGGGGCCATGGATGCCCTCTGGCCGCCGGGCCAGGAAGCTGCGGGCCAGTAGCGCCTCCTTGATGTGCTCATCCTGTGCCCGCAGCGCCAGGGCACTGAGCAGCTCCGAGTTGTTAGACGTGCTGCGGTAATACAACATGTGTGCCAGCTCCAGCGCCTGGGCGCTGCGCCGCTGCCCAAACACCTGTGGGGACAAAGGGCCAGAATCAGAGGCGCAGAGCCCATCAGGACCAGTGCCTGAGAACGGCCTAAAGTGACACTGTCTACACTGTCTAGCTATAAGGTTGGTGCTACAAGCGCCTGGGAGGTTGTTACACAGGACAGCATGAGGACAGCAGCCACCCTATCCTGACAGTCAGCTGCCAGGGAGCCGCTGTCCCCACCCTGTGTTGCCAAGAATTCAACTCGGGCTGAAGCAGCCTAATCGTACGGTATGGCTGAGTCCATGGACCGTCTTCTTACAAGCCAGAACCATTAGTCCATCCCTGCCCTGAAGCCAATCAACAAGAGGCAGGAACCCTGTACTAAGGACCATCCTGTGGAATAGTTGGGTTCCTGTCTGCATTCACCAAGACTGCAGTTCAGAATTCTCATGGCTAAAGAATCATGGTGAAGGGCATGCAGACGTACGTGCCAACTTCCCGTTCCTCGTCCCCTGGGATTCCCATCCTGGCAGCCCGACCGTCTATGGATCACAGATCGTACCCTGTCTCCATCCTCATCCCTCCTGGCCAGCTCATCTGCCCTCCACCCCCGCCCCGGCCTATCCTGGCCTACCTCTTCCCTGGCTTCATCTCCCCCTCACCAGCTCACTGCATCCCTCTTGGCTTCCTGAAGCCCACTTGTTTATGTGTATAAGTGTACTGCTTGCATGTGAGTGCATCTGTGTCATGCAATGGCCATGGAGGTCAGAAGAGGGCGCCAGATCCCCTGGAACTGAAGTTATAAACAGTTGTTAGCTGCCATGTGGGTGCTAGGAAGTGAACCCAGGTCCTCTCCAAGAGCAGCCATTGTGCTCTTAATCGCTGAACCATCTCTCCAGTCCCAGAGGCCCTCAGATTTTAAAGCTCCACATCCTCTGCCAATGTAGCCACATGACTGGCAGCCCACGTGGCACATACTGGTGTGTCCAGGCACACGAGCCCTTTGGTACCCTCGGACTCCAGCCTTTGAACAAGCAAAGTCCCCCACTCTGTTCTTAGAGAACACCACCTCATGTCAGCAGGTGCATTTCGGGCTCTTACACCCTATGCTACCCTCATCTGTGGCCACAGGCCACCAACCCCAGGACAGGAGGGCCCTATACTTCCAGGCCCCAGCTCCACAGCCCCAGGCTGCCCTGGCCTGCTCTGCACAGAGAATGCAGCTGTGTGGTCCCACCCCAAGTGATCCAGACGATCTTAGGGAAGTGGCGGCCAGCTGGGGATGAGGGATGCACAGGATGGCGAACCCAGTCAGAGAAATTCAGTCATGGACAGCATATGAAAATGCGGAGTTTGAGGAAGCAGGCAGGGAAGTTGGCACAAATATACAAGAAGCAGAAGCTGGGGGTAGTGGCGGGGGTGGTGGCGGGGGTGGTGGTGGGGGCGGGGGCGAGGGCGGTGGCGGGGGTGGTGGCGGGGGTAGTGGTGGGGGTAGTGGTGGGGTAGTGGTGGTGAAGGATAGAAACCCAAGGTGCCTGAAACAGGGACCCCAACCAGGCAGTGAGATGGCCGGACAGGGCCAGACAGGGCCAGCTGTGGGTGGAGTTGGAGATGAGCTATGGGGGACTCCCGGAGGCTGGGAAGGCAAGGATAAGGCAGGTACTATGTCCGTACCCCCACTAGAGCAGATGTGGGAGAAGGAGTGAGAGAGGATGGAGTGGGAGAGGGAGGAGGGGGAGAGGGAGGAGGGGGAGAGAACGGAGTGGGAGAGGGAGGAGGGGGAGAGGATGGCTGTGGTAGCCAGCGACAGCCAGCAGGGCCTGCCCCAGACACTGTCTTCACAGCGGCCACAGGCGAAGGGACGGCCCTCCCAGATGGCCAGAGACTCGAGACAGAGGAGCCCCAGGGAAGGAAGGTCCCGCATCCTGCTGCAAGTTGACAAGATGGGGCTGAGGAGGAGCCAGGCAGGAAGATTGTGGCTTCGTGTAGGTGGACACAGGAGAACACTAGGAGGGGCCAGTGGTACAGTAGACCCTGTACACCAGGAGGGAGCCAGGGGGCCACAGGTCAGGGCTGGGCCCTGGCCTGGGTATGAAAAAAATGAGTAATCAATGTGCCAGGAGCTGGATACACTGAGCGTGGCCATGCCTTGGGCTCCATCGCCCCCTGGGGCTAAAGGGGAGTGAAAGGAGGACCCACCTTCATGGCTTCTCCTCCACAGAGCACTGAAGAGCGCTCATTGGCCTCCCTGCCTTAGTCTCACCTTCCAGTGTCCTGTGGTCACCGAGGTTCCTCCCTGCTTTCAAGCTTCAGTGCCCTGCTGCCCTGAGGAGAAAGCCCAACACCCTGGCCAACCTGAGCCTCGCCTCCTGCAGCACACCACTCTCCCAGCTCTCCTGATGCCCAGGAGAGGGCACCCTGTCATCCTCCATAACCCACAGGCCTGGCCATTATTTCTGACAGTTATTGCAGGTATTCCTGAAAGAGAAGTGACAAGCCAACTGGAAAGAGCTTGAGAACTAATAAGCCAGCAGGTGAGCGATCAGGTACCACACACTCCTCACAGCAGGCTGATAAGCCAGCAAGTGAGTGATCAGGTACCACACACTCCTCACAACAGGCTGCTAAGCCAGCAAGTGAGTGATCAGGTACCGCACACTCCTCACAGCAGGCTGATAAGTCAGCAAGTGAAGGATCAGGTACCAAACACTCCTCACAACAGGCTGATAAGCCAGCAAGTGAAGGATCAGGTACCGCACACTCCTCACAGCAGGCTTATAAGTCAGCAAGTGAAGGATCAGGTACCGCACACTCCTCACAGCAGGCTGATAAGTCAACAAGTGAGCGATCAGGTACCACACACTCCTCACAGCAGGCTGATAAGCCAGCAAGTGAGCGATCAGGTACCACACACTCCTCACAGCAGGCTGATAAGTCAGCAAGTGAAGGATCAGGTACCGCACACTCCTCACAACAGGCTGATAAGTCAGCAAGTGAGCGATCAGGTACCGCACACTCCTCACAGCAGGCTGATAAGTCAGCAAGTGAGCGATCAGGTACCGCACACTCCTCACAGCAGGGTGATAAGTCAGCAAGTGAGCGATCAGGTACCACACACTCCTCACAGCAGGCTGATAAGTAAGCAAGTGAGCGATCAGGTACCACACACTCCTCACAGCAGGCTGATAAGTCAGCAAGTGAGCGATGAGGTACCGCACACTCCTCACGGCAGGCTGATAAGTCAGCAAGTGAGCGATCAGGTACTGCACACTCTTAACAGCAGGCTGATAAGTCAGCAAGTGAGCGATCAGGTACTGTACACTCCTCACGGCAGGCTGATAAGTCAGCAAGTGAGCGATCAGGTACCGCACACTCCTCACAGCAGGCTGATAAGCCAGCAAGTGAAGGATCAGGTACCGCACACTCCTCACAGCAGGCTGATAAGTCAACAAGTGAGCGATCAGGTACCGCACACTCCTCACAGCAGGCTAAGTCAGCAAGTGAGCGATCAGGTACCGCACACTCCTAACAGTAGGCTGATAAGTCAGCAAGTGAAGGATCAGGTACCACACACTCCTAACAGCAGGCTGATAAGTCAGCAAGTGAAGGATCAGGTACCGCACACTCCTCACAGCAGGCTGATAAGTCAGCAAGTGAGAGATCAGGTACCGCACACTCCTCACAGCAGGCTGATAAGTCATCAAGTGAGCAATCAGGTACCGCACACTCCTAACAGCAGGCTACACTCTGGGAGCAGGCAGTGCCAACTCCAGAAGTACTGGGAAGCCACCCTTCCCAGCCACCTCAGCCAACACACAGAGCACAGACTAGCAAGAAGAACATGAGTTGGATGTCAGCCCCACCCACCCTCTCAGTCTTCAGTCCTCGCTGAACAATGGTATAAGGTGTCTATAAGGCGTACAGATGAGAAAGGGGCATATTAACTATACAACAAACTCAGGTGTAGGTCCTGAGTTTCCAATTCAGTCCTTTGAGATTGGAGCTGGCTGGATGGAAACTCCAGAGAGTAAATGTCCCATTGTAACACCATCACCTCCGCAGTGACCTCACATGATGCTTCTTGTACTGCAGCCAGGCTTGCACTGATTCATTTAATCCCCATCTGTCCCTATAAATCGGGTGCTATCATCATTCCCACTCTGTAGTACAGAAGCTAGGGCACAGAGCAGTCAAGCAACCTGCTTTCGACAGTGCAGCTAGAACAGCAGTCAGATTCGAATCAGGCAGTCAAACTCCAAACCACACATCCTATTTTCCAAATGAGGAAACTGAGGCACAGAGAATAAGATCCTTGCCCAAGAGGTGCTGGGTAAATGAAGTACGGAGCACGGGAGGGTGGTATGCACTGAGGAAGATGCATGAAAAATGTGAAAGTACAGGGTGGTCCGGCTGCGTGGCTCAAGCAGTAGGTACTCACCTTGGAGGCCCGAAGGCCCATGAAGGCAGCAAAGAGCAGTAGCAGCACGGAGGTGGCCATCTTGAGGTCGGACAGCACCACCATGCCCACGTTGACGAAGAACACCACACCCGAGACCAGCAGCATGAGGTTGAGCAGAGCGCGCTGCAGCGTGGGTGTGCGCACCTTCAGCTCGGGAAGCAGCTGCTCCAGGCCCTCCAGCGGCGTGTCCTTGAAGCTCTTCAGAACCAGGCGCCCCCGTCTGGTCCGGGCTGCCAACACCACTCGCTTGAAATACCTCCTGAGGGCCAGAGACAAGGGTGTGGGCTTTGGAAGACTAGAGCCCTCCCACCAGGAACTCCGAGGATCCATGTGGCATGGCCTTTTAGAAAGCTACTTAATCACAGGGAATTGGAAGTAAATTGTGTGTCCAACCGTGGGGGATCTCGGCTACTTCTATAGCCCTGCTATTAGACCTGTCGGTTGTTCATCAGAATCATGGCTGTGACACTTCAGAGCCTTTGGAAATGGGGGTGATGATCCCTGCCCCCCTCTTCCTCTGGTAACAGTCCTACTCACTTTCTTGGGAAGAAAAGGCTGCATTTGGACAATCTGAACCCCCCACTTCAGAACTTCCCACCGAGGCCCCAGACACCCAAAGCCAGACACTGACCCATCAGTCCCCTCCCAACCCTGCCCCTGCTCCTGCTCACTGTAGCTAGGGAACAGGACCGCCTCACCTCTCTGCGGGGGGCACCTTTCTGAAGAAGCCACGCTTGGAGCCCACGCTGGACATGTGGGGCATCTGCCCAACTCGCTGGCCCAGGGCCCAAAACTGCATGTAGATATACTGATCCAAATTGATTGTCACCTGCCAGGGGAGAGGGAAGGAGCAAAGGTAGCTGAACGTGAGCTGGTGTTAGGGCAAGGTGCCAGATGCATTCCCTGCCCAGAAAGGCCCCCTCCATCTTTTGTTACTCATCATGCAGTGTCTAGGCAGGACAGCCAGGTATGATGGTTCATGCTACATGTGACTTAAGGGAACAGCCTCTTAGGCCAGAGTCACGCACACAGGGCTCTTCCTTGTTGCTCCATTTCCTGAAATCTAAGATGCAACTAATCTTCAGACACCCCATTTACGAAGCAACTAGGAAGATAAGACATTGCCACTTAAACCAGGTTTTACCACCATTGGTGGGTCACATCCCAAAATATGACTAAAAATATGTCTTGGGGCTGGAGAGATGGCTCAGCAGTTAAAAGTACTGACTATTCTTGCAGAAGACCCAAGTTCGAACCGTAGCACCCACATGGCAGCTAACAACCATCTATATCTCTAGTTCCGGGGATCCAACACCCTCTTCTGTCCTCCATGGACATGCATGACATTGGTGCACTTACATACATGCAGGTATAACACTCATACACATAAAATAAAAATAAATTAAAAAATAAATCTTAAAATTCACTAAAATGTGGAAGATTTTGGTATCTCTGTGACGTTTTGTTGACTTTAAAGATGAGCATTTTGTATTATTTATCACAAAGTTTCAGCAGGTGGCAGCACTGAGGAACTTTTCCTGACAGGACACTGGCTGGGGAAAGGTTCGTCCAGCCAGCCAACTGTGGCCCCCCTGGGGACAGGTACCTGGACTTCATCCTGAGGGTGGTGGACAACCAGTGCATAAGCCAAGGCATCCTCGGAGAGCGGAGAGAAGTTGGCCTGGGCCAGTAGGGGCTCCAGAGCTCGGAGCACCTCCTGCTCATTGGACAGACGCTGGGGGTCAGTGAGGGACGGCTGGTCTAGAGTCTCCCTGTCAGGATTGATGGGGTCATACAAGGCCTGAGGAGGGAGTCAACAGAAAAAAAAACAGAGAAATGGGTCACAGTAGGAGAGGCCACCAGGCCCCAAGGACGGAAAAGGCCAAGGGTTTGGTCCTCTCCTATGCCCTCCCCCAGGCTGTGCTGTGTCGCCCTGCCATGCACACCTTGAAATACTGTGCAGACAATGACCCTGCCATGTACACTGTGCTGGAGAGCTTTAGTGTCAACTTGACACACCTGGATTGAGGGAGCCTCAATTGGGGAATTGGCTCCATTGGATTGGCCTGTGGCCAGGTCTGTGGAGTACTGTCTTGATGGTCGAGCTGTGTGGGAGGGCCCAGCCCACAATGAGTGGTGCCACCCTGGGCAGGTTGTTGTGTACTGTATAAGAAGGCAGGCTGGGCATGAGCCAGGGGAGCAAGCCAGTGAAGAGCATTCTTCCATGGCCTGTGCTTCAGCTCCTGCCTCCAGGTTCCTGCCCTGAATTCCTGCCTTGGGCTCCCTGAGTGATGAACTGTGACCCAGGAGATGTAAGCTGAATAAACCCTTTCCTCCCCAAGTTGGTGTCGGTCAGAGTGTTTTGTCACAGCAATGGAAGACAAACTAGAACACACACACCTTGAAATACTGTGCAGACAATGACCCTGCCGTGCACGCACCTTGAAATACTGTGCAATGACCCTGCCGTGCACGCACCTTGAAACACTGTGCAGACAATGACCCTGCCATGCACGCACCTTGAAACACTGTGTAGACAATGACCCTAGCCATACCTCCAGCTTCCTTCTGAGGCCTGACCTGAACAAGCAACCTGTCCTCCGTCCAAGAAGTTGCAGGAGGCCAGGCTGCCTGCTGGAGATGATACTTTCCAGCAGCCCCAGGCCAGGGCACCAGGAGAGAAGGTAGGGGCTGGGAAGAGGTGACAAGCATCTCCCTGAACTTCCACTCATTCTTGTTCTGCCAACCTAGAACCCTTTCTGGCCTGACGAACAAGGAGTGTGCAGATCTTCTCTGTATTAGTGCTGGGCCTCCTGCGCTTCACCCAGGGTCCTTGAAGAGGCATTGTAGCACACACCTGTCACCCCAACTCTCAGGAGACTAAACAGGAAGATCGTAAGTTCAAGAACAGCCGGAGCCACAGTGGGATGCTGGCTCAGCAAAACACAACCTTTCAGACTGTTGAGACACACTCCTCCCGGCAGCATCAAAGGCCCACCCAGGAGTATGTCTGAGCTGGGCAACGGGACCCGTCCAGAACTGCTCACTGTTCAAACCCCTCCCCAAAAGAGACCATATTCCTCCAAGGCTTTATCCCAAGGTGACTAAAAACTGTGACACCAGCCCCAGGGCATCTGAAGCCTTCTTCTGACCCCTGTGGGCACTGCGCAACCCAGCTGCACTTACACACATGCAGGCAATACACTCATACACATAAAATAAGAATAAAATATTTGGGCTGGGCATGGTGGCACACACCTTTAATCCCAGCACTTGGGAGGCTGAGGCAGGCAGATCTCCATGAAATCAAGGCTAACATGGTCTACATAACGAGTTCCAGGCCAGTTTTGGCTACAGGGAGACCATGTCTCAAAAAGACACACACAAAAAAAAATTAATAAAAAGAAAGCTCCTGAGATAAGTCAGTAGTAGAGACCTGCTAGAGGTTGTGGCCCCACAGCTGTGCAGAAGACCCTGAATTCAATCCAGGATGGCAAAAATTAGAAACATGTATTAGACCACTGCCTTTTTGAACTCTGCAGAAAGCAGGCTTGATATATCTGCAGTCACCAATAGCCAAGAGTGTCTACGATGGCACAGCCAGACAGGCATGCATGCAGATGCAGGTTCTGAAGTGCAGTGCTCTTTATAGATTAGAATAAACAAACACCAACTATGCCTTATTTACACTGTTGGGTGAACATCTGCTCTGTACCTTGTAAACAGGACACTTGGTTGTTAAGTATTTCCTAAGCTCCTGCAGAGGAATGTCCTCTGACGTGCCTACCTTTGTTCCAGAATACCTGCTTATAGTGCCCCATCTATGTGCCCCAACAAAACCTGGCAGACTCAGTGCCCTTTGTTCTACAGAACAGGGAGGCTCCCAGACCCCCCCTTTCATTAATATTGTCTTGTATATAATATTTTAGTATCAGATATGGTGTCATCCTTCTTCATGTCCACCACCACCTAGCTACAGAGGATGCAGTGAACAAGAAGGTCAAACAGACCCAGCAGAGGACACGGGATGAAACACTACTCCAAGGGACAGAGGAGCAGCACGAGCGAAGTAATTCTGTGTCCCAGGGCCCCACAGAACTGCTGGCCTCTAAACCTGCCTGTGGGGTCTGTGTCTGCTGCTGGGCCTGGTATCAATAACCCCATCAGGACATTGCATCCCCTCACATCCAACACGTCAGGCCTATGGTTCAAACTGCCAGGACCCTGACTTTCCACAACCCTAACATTCCAGCAAAATAAGCACTCTACATGTCCTCTCCCTAACTGCTCCCATGGTGTCCCGCCGTGCTCTCTGACACCAGCGTCCTTGCACATTTCCAGTCAGTCAGTCCCTCCTGCTCCCTTTAGTGCTCCCCCTCCAGGACACCCCATCTGTGCAGATTTCTTCCCCTAACCACCCATATCCAACTCCTGAGTTCACATGCAGACCCCCCCCCCCGCTGCTGACCTCCCTTCACAACTTCCAACTTCGTCTCTCACCTGAAGGGTGATTATAAGCTTCTACTTGTCACTCCCCACTTAAAAAGCATCCCACAAAACCATAGGTGCCGGGTAGACCCCACAGCCCCACTACACTTGGAATGAAATGTGAGTCTTTCCAGGACCTTCAGGGCCCCTCACAATTGTCCTTCCCACCCCCATCTCCTGCGCTGACAACCATCTTTGAGGATGTTCAAGGGAGGGAGTTGCTGGCCTGTCCCGTCCCAGGATGATGTGTATAACTTGTCTCAGATGGTGTGACAAGCCTCAGAGGGAAACCCTGCAACCCAGCCCGCCACTGAGAGACACAGGGCCTCCCGGGCCTGAGCAACATCTGAGCAGGTGCCATAGGACAGTGAAGGGCACTCCACATGCGAAGGGTTTGAGCAAAGGCTGGCAGAGGGAGAGCCTAGACTTCTGCCGGCAGCCAGCAGGGAAACTCGGGGCCCAAAGACTCAAGTGAAGTGGGCCCAGGCCTCATCCACTGACACCCAAAATGACCCTAATAAATTCTTTTTTTTTTTTTTGAGACAGGGTCTCCCTATAGCCCCAGCTGGCCTCAAACTCACAGAGATCCACCTGCCTCTGCCTCCTGAGTGCTAGGATTAAAGGCCTGAGCCACCACACCCAGCTTAAAGACGGTTCTTAGCCACCACATGAGTGCTCTGCAAGAGCAGTGGGCACTCTTAACCACTGAGCCATCTCTCCAGCCCCTGACCTTGATAGAGTCTCTGCCTGGGGCTGAAGCTGCAGTCTTCGCGGCAGAGAACTTGGGAGTGTGAGGGAAGGGTCTGTGTCCATTGAGCATCTGCCACCAGTGAAATTCTCCTGTGAGCTACAAGCCAGAAACCTGGCTGAGGATCCTCTCCCCGCCCAACTACACACACACACACACACACACACACGCACGCACGCACCCACTGCTGATAGGCCTTTCTCCCTTCCCACCAACATAGCACAGGTCCAACCAGCCGTGGCCTCCCCATTTGGATGGACTCTCTGCACAGGACCAGGACATCTCAGTAAAGGTTAGGAAGAATTAGTAGAAATTCTGTACATGTTTCTGCTGTGTGGGAAGGACATCCCCACATCTCAGCGGGTGAGAAGGGAACCACTGACACCCACACTACAAAGATGGAGACTGAGATGTGCTCATACTCAGACCTGCCAGTTATTTACAAAAGCCCTTTAAGCACTTGGGAGGCTGAGACAGAAGGATAGTGAATGTGTAAATTTGAGGCTAGCTTTGGCTCCAGAGGAGACCATACCTCAATAAACAAAGCCTGGGGCTCCCAGTGCCCTCAGCGAGCAGGACCATACAGCTAGCAGGACCACACAGCAAGCAGGACCACACAGCCAGCGGGACCACACAGCGAGCGGGACCACACAGCGAGCAGGACCATACAGCTACAAGTCCTGTGGAACTTTCAAAAAAAAAATAATTTTTTTTAAATATTTTTTTAAATTTTATTTATTTTTATGTGTGTGAATGTACTGTCTGCATGTAGGTCTGTGCACCTGTGTCGTGCAATGCCACAGAAGTCAGAAGAGGGCATTGGATTCCCCTGGAACTGGAGCTAAAGACAGTTCTCAGCTGCCATGTGGGTGCTAGGGATCAAATCCTCTGCAAGAGCAGTCAATGCTCCCAACCTTTAGGCCATCTCTCCAGCCCCAAAAGAGATAATGGTGGCTTATGCCTTTTTTTTTTTATTATTTATCTTTGTATGTGTATGAATGTACTGTCTGCATGCAGGTCTGTGCACCCGTGTCGTGCAATGCCGCGGAGGTCAGAAGAGGGTCTCGGATTCCCCTGGAACTGGAGTTCTCCTGGAATTGGAGTTACAGACAGTTCTCAGCCGCCATGTGGGTGCTGGGTATCGAACCCGGGTCCTCTGCAAGAGCGTCGGTGCTCTTAACCGCTAGGCCATCTCTCCAGTCCCATTTTTTTTTTTTTGGTCTTTTTGAGACAGGGTCTCCCTATAGCTCCATCTGTCCTAGAACTCACTATGTAGACCAGGCTGGCCTTGAACTCACAGACATCTGCCTGCCTCTGCCTCTCCAGTGCTGGGATTAAAGCTGTGCACCACCATGCCTGGCTGGAACTTTTTAAAAATTTTATTAGTGTGTGTGTGTGATAGGAGGTGGACATGCAGCACAATATGCATCTAAAGATCAGAGGACAACTCTGTGGTGTCAGCTCTCTCCTTCCAGCTTTATGTGGGTTTCAGGGATCAAACTCAGATCATCAGGCTTATATGCCAAGAGCTTTAATCCACTAAACCATTTCACCAAACCCCGCAAAGCTTTTGAGGAATAAAATCTTTCAATTCACTACAACTTTTTAAGGTTTATTTTTATTTATGTGTGTATATATGTGTGGGATCTGTGCACACAAGTGATGCTGACTGTGGAGGTCAAAAGAGAGCAGGAGATCGCTGGTTAGAGCGGGTTGGGAGCCTGCTGAAGTGAGTGCTTGGGAGGGGTAGCTTGTCAGCTTGACAGGCCTGCTTAAAGGGAACCCTTAAAGGGAACCCCTGTTGAGGAATCTTTTCCTGTGGCTGTGCCTGCGGGGCATCTTCTAGACTGCTGAGTGATGTGGGAGGGCACAGCCTACTGTGGGTGGTGCCACACCTGGGAAGGTGAGCCTGTATTGTATAAGAAAGCAGGCTGAGCACAGGCCAGAGGAGCAAGCTAATAATCAGCATCCTTCCATGGTCTGTGCTCCAGGTTCCTGCCCTGAGTTCCTGCCTTCGCTTCCCTTGATGATGAACTGTGCTATAACCCTTTCCTCCCCAAGCAGGTTTTGGTCAGTATTTTCATCAAGCAATCAAAGCAAACTAAGACAGAAGTTGGTACCAGGAGTGGGGTATTGCTAGGACAGACCTGACCAAGTTGTTTGGGGGAAGATTGTAGGTTTTGGGAGCTTTGGACTAGAAAAGCAATCAAGTGTTTAGACCTTTTTGAGATGTTCTGTAGGAACTTGGAAAATAATTCTGAAACAGGAGGCCTGGTTTGTGAAGCTTTAAGGGAGGCAAAGACTATCTGGGCTGTTTGTGTGATGTTTTGAATTGAGACTCCGTGGTTTCTGGTTGGCTGGGGCTGGAGAATCAGCTGAAACGACTGATGCTAGTTAGCTGGGGCTGAAAAATCAGTTTGAGTAAAAGAGAACAGCATCACTGAGGTAAAATGACTGGGGTTCAGATGGGGCCCAAGGCTCCATCTCAAGCTGGAAGCAGGGCTTGGTAATGTGTAAGTCTCCTATATAGTACTGGTTCTGAAGGCATGAAGGGGTCCTGGAGAGCAGCTGAGGCTTGTTACTGTGAGAGCCCAGGAAAAGCCACTGGTGAAGACGCAGCCTGTTTTGGCAAAGACCCACAGGACTGATAGGGTCATGGAGAGAATCTGAGGCTTTGCACCCTGAGAGGCCAGGAGAGACCACGGAAGATGCAGCCTCAGTTGCAGATGAGACACCCCCCCAACACACACACACAAATTAAAGCTACCAGGACCATCAGGTGGCCACCAAAGGAAGCAGCACATGTGGAGTGAAGCCGGCCTGAGCATACAAGACAAGCTGTGTGTGCTATGAATGTTAGACCCAAAGCAGTGAAGTCCAAGCCCTTTGGAGCCCAGAAGATGGTAAGTATATCCTAGATATCCAACCTTGAGCTATTTTGCTGGACTCTGGTTTTGCTTGAGTATACCTAATTCTTCCCTTTTGAAATAATACTTAATTTGTTTTGGATTTTACAGGAGGCCACAGTTAAGAGACTTTTAAAAAGAGACTTTGAACTTTTAAAGTTGTACTGTTTTATGTTCTGATATTAACATCTTGGAGACAAAAAAATGGAAAGGTTCTGGTTTAAAAGCAGTGTGTTTATTTATGTGTCAGGTAGACAAGGGGTTAATGGAATGTGGTTTGAATGAGAAGGTTCCCTAAAGGCTCCAAGTATTTGGACATTTTGTCCCCAGTGGGTGTTGATGGAGCTGTTCTGGGAGATCTTAAGTGTGGCCTTATTGAAGCACATCACTGGGGGCGGGCTTAGAGAGTTCTTAAGCCCTGCCTGATAGCGTTCTGCTGCCTGTGCCTGTGCCTGTGCCTAGCTTCTGCTCCTACCCCAGCCACCTCCCCGCCATGATGGATTCTAATCCCTCGGGAACCTGGAGCCATAAGCTCAAATAAACTTCTTCCTATAAGTTCCCTTGGTCGTGGTGTTTTATCACAGCCACAGAAAAGTGACTAACGCAGTGCTAGCTGGAAAACACTAACGCAGTGCTAGCTAGAAAGGACTAACGCAGTGCTAGCTGGAAAGGACTAAACGCAGTGCTAGCTGGAAAGGACTAAACGCAGTGCTAGCCGGAAAGGACTAACACAGTGCTAGCTGGAAAAGACTAATTCAGTGCTAGCCAGAAAAGACTAATGCAGTGCTAGCCAAAGCAGGACACACTCTTAGGAACTGAGCAACTGAGCCATCTCTCCAGCCCTGTTTGAGTTTTTGTTGGTGGTAGTTGTGTTTTTTTTTTTCAGAAAAATTTTTGAAAGTTTTTATTTATATTTTGGTCCTATAAATGAACACTATTAATTAGAACTTTTCAGCAAGAATATTAAAAAACACAAAAGTTTGCCAAACATCAGATTTGCACAAATCCTTCATGAAGGTTTCCTGTGTAGTCCTCATGAATGCAAACCTTGTGAACACTGCAATTACTGTAGATCTCGAATCCGTTCCATAATAACAAGGCTACAAAATTTTATGCAGTATAATCATTACAAACAACAAATATTTCTACTAAAAAGAAAGATGGGAAATGAAAAAACATGAGGAGTTCTGAAGAGCAGGCAACCTGTCCGGTGCTGGTTCATCTTACTTGCTTTGTACTTTTTTTTTTTCTAGCTTTGTTCAGGGCTTCATTTACCTTTAAAACATTCCTTTTGTGTATGATCACTAAAACATCTTTCTATACATGCTCAGGGAGTGGAGTGGCAGACAGGAAACAGTAGGGAAAGATGTTAAACAAAAACTAAGAACCGGCCGTGTGTGGTTGGCACAGGCTTTTAATCCTAGTACTTGGAGGCAGAGGCAGGTAGATCTTTGTGAGTTCAAGGCCAGCCTGGTCTACAGAGAGTGAGTTCTGGGAACTGGGGCTACAGGGAGACCCTAGTCTCAAAAAGACAAAAAAACAACAAAAACAAACAACAAACAAAAAAAAATACATATGTAGAAACTTGATGTAAAAACCACTGATGTGTATAACTAATTTAATACTATTTTTTGGCTTTTTAAAAACGGGTCTCCCTGTAAATCCAGCTGGCTTGGAACTACACTAGGTAGAGCAGGCTGGCCTGATTTACAGATCAAGCCTCACCAGTGCTAGGATTAATTGCATGTGCACATATATGACTAAAAAATACATTTCTTAAAGGCGTTTGGTGGTTAGAGGCAGTGGCTCGGTGATAAGTCTACACACTGACCTTGCAGAACACCTGTTCCAAGCACCCATGTGTGGTGGACTTACAACTGCCCATTAGCTCCAGCCCCAGGAGTTCTGACCACCTCTTCTTGCCTCCACAGACACTTGGCCCACATGAACACACACACACCACACACATCACCACCACACACAAATATGCGTTATTTTAAAAATAAAAAATACTCTTAAAATATTTAAAAGGAGTTTGAATTAGAGTGACCTGCATGTGACAAAAATGGCCCAAGAAAAAAAACAGGCCATTCAAGGAAGATCACGTCTCAGTGCCAGGAATGGAGTACCTCACTGTGAATTATTTGTCAGAGATTTCCCAGAAGGAACCAGAAACAACACAGGCTATTGCCATTATTCTTGGTTGTCAATCATAACATGATAGTAAAACTCTATTGCTAAGAATACCACAAACTGGCCAGGAAACCCTGTATGTGCTCGCTAGTTTTAATAGTGTCAGAAAGGTCAACAGTCTGCTGGGGGAGCAAAGACATCAGGTGTCTCAGCCAGCACTGAATGCTGCATATACAGCACCAAGCTGCCAAACACAGTTCGCGGCCAAGCGCAGTCTTGGCGGATGGTCATGAGGATGAACCCCACTGCTTTCTGATGGACTTGGGGCTGCTCCACCAGGATGGAGTCATGACCCAGGATCTGGAAACCTGTTCACAAAAGTTGTGTCTGCTCAGGCATGGTGGTGCACACCTTTTAATCCTAAAAACAACAAAAACCATTGTGTCTGCGAAGACATCCTTAGGTAGCCCTGGGAAACTTATTGAAGTCTGTATTGTCTAACATAGTCATGTTCTCAAATCGCTTTATAACTAGTTATGTTTCTCCGATGCGAGGAGCATCGGCCGCGGGTTAAGCGCCCCGACTGCTCTTATGCAGAAGAGGCGGGGTATCTCCCCAGCACCAATAGGCGGCGAGAACTACAGGGTGGGTCGCTACGGCAAGCGCCAGACCTGCTTACCTATGGTAATGTTAAAGTTCAACGCCAAGCATGGATTTACAGGGGAACTTGTGTTTAAAAAATGCACAAAAAGGAAGTGGCTTTAAATCTAGTTTAAAATCAGTGGTTTTACGATAAAGTTTCGTACAATATGTTAGTAGGGTTTTTTGTTTTGTTGGGTTGTTGGTTTGTTTTGTTTTTGTCTTTTGAGGACATAGGGTGCTCTGTACCCAGTCCCGTCAAACCTCAATTCCAGAGAGAACTCCAGGGGTCCAGGGGAAGTCCGATCTACCCTTTTCTGACCCCGAGTGCATTGAACGACACGGAGGCACCAAACTCTCGGCAGGTACAGCTATCAATGTATATCAGACATCATAACGTAAATAAAGTAAAATAAGATAAAGTAAATAATATAGATATTTATTGTCTATGATAAATTTGTGAGCGGCTCGTTCTAGTTCTGTCAGGAGAAGCTTCTGTTTGCCTACAGGTGGTTGGTCACCTATATGTCCACCCTCTCCCCCAGTATTCAGGAACATTGCCGCAAGAGGGGACGGAAAGAATTAAGTAGCTAGGAGGTGAGGACTGTTAACTGTGAAATGTCGTCTTCCGGTACATGACATGAACCCGCCCATTTGTACCTAAATTGTTGGCAGCTGTGGAACATCTGATTGAACCAGTCAAAATTTTGATGTGTCGGGAGTGCCTCCCAAGGCCACCCCCAGTAAAGATTATTGGAAATTGATAGCTGTCTCTGGGAAGATTCATTTTACTTTGGGGGTTTGTTGGCCTCTGTCGTCTACCTGTCTGAAAGAGAAGTACTTCAGAATCAATTGTTTTACATAACGAAACAGGTAGCACGGCAGGTGGCACGCCACAACCTTTAACTCCTAGCAACTGGGGGGCAAATGGGCAGAGTGGATTTTGGAGTCTTTACGGCCAGCCTGGTCTACAGTAGTGTGTTCCAGGACAGCTGGGCTACAGGGGAGTATCCCTGTATCTCAGTAAACAGACTCACATAAAAAGAAAAGTAGAAGAAAGAAGAAAAAAGAGAAAAACTAAACAGGTAAAACAACATTTCAGTGGAAATTTTAAAACTATAAGACATTCAAAAATAGATTATTACCTGGGTTGTGGCGGTGCATACCTTGATTAGACTTGGGAGGAGAGTGATAGTGGTCTTTAGGCAGTATTTTCGTTCCCTCCCGATTCGAGTTTAGCAATGTGCTCTATGTTTAGATATGATGTGTTTTTGTATGCCTTGGTCTAGCCATAGTGGATGTTCGCAGGACAGTGGCTGTACGGTGGGACCCTGTCTCAAAAAACAGACACAAAAAGATATAAAAAATATTTATATTCATGATTATATTGTGGAGCTTTTCGCAGAACATATACGACTGTCATGATAAGAGATTTTTCCCCAACTTTATACTATCAAATAAAAAGAGGATGAATAGAATTTCTTTATATTTGATCCCTAAAGGTATACTGCCATATAGAATAACCATAATCTTAACACTAATTGAGTATCATTACTGGAATCTGTGCCCATCATAATCTAACAAGCAAAGAGAATAATTGTTCTGAACCAATGTTACTAAGAACAGTTATAAGAGGTTATATTTCATTTGTTAGGATACAATACATCTTACCCAGATATTCAGTTCTAACTGCTCAGATTGGAATAAAACAACCCATCACAGAATGCTTGNTGCAGATTGAATTCTCACTATGACTAAGATGTAGAGCTCACGGAGAAAGGATTCCTGTACCCTAATTATCTGTGCTTACACTCTCCAGGAGAGTGTGCATACATCTTTCATCTAGTCAGCAAAACTAGGAATCATTAAAATGTGAGACTCAGATTTCCTTAAGTCACACTTATCCAGTGGTTTGGTTAACTTCAGTTTGGGAGGGTAGTGGCGTGGTGGCGCACGCCTTTAATCCTAGCACTTGGGAGGCAGAGGCAGGAGGATCTTTGTGAGTTCAAGGCCAGCCTGGTCTACAGAGTGAGTTCCAGGACAGCTGGGGCTACAGGGAGACCCTGTCTCGAAAAGACAAAAAAAAATAAAATAAAATAAAATAAAACAAAATTCTGCTTTTCATATAAAACTGGACCAATTATCACAAACTACCACTTGCATAATTAACACAAGCATCTTACAAAGCACTCAGTTGGTATCAACCAGTGCAGAAGGACAGAATCTATGATGGGTTTGTTAAGCCTGCCAACTCCTTAGTATTGTGGGCTGTGGGGCTGCTTCGGCTTCCAATTAGATGGCTAATGACCTCAGGAAGCCTGAGCACCACACACAGGCAAAATGATGGATTTTCTAGGTGCTGAGACACTTCATTTGGTAACAGAAGGATAGGACAAACTAAGTAAGATTTATATGCATTCCAACTTCTCGCTCAGAAATTCTTCCACACTGTGTTCCACTTGAGGATGCTTAATTCTTTGGCAATGTTCCTGTTGTCGTCCAAAAGCTTTAGTACAGGATCTGAACCTCGAACATACTTGATTTGTAGTCCTCTGAACAGTTTGGGTTTATCACTTCTGACAAAAGCTTGGACTTGAGGGAACCTTCCTAATTCTCATCCACAGACTTCAAGAATAGCTCCTGCATATAGCTTTTTGGTTTCAAATTGCGCTTCTTCCTGACAGCATCCTCTGCATACCGGGTCCAGCTGAAACAGGTTAAACTGTCCAAGATCACAAGAGCTGCAGAGCAAGTTGCTGGAGAAGACTAGCTCTCTGCTTGCTTCTGAGGAGAATTCCTCCCCCAAAGCAGACACCACTTGAAGTGCAGTCACCAGCAGTAAGCATAGGGTCAGCACGAGCCACAGCCACTCACCTGGCCCTGCTGGCTGCCATCGCTACGGTCTCCCGATGCATGAGTTGTTTTTTAAACTTTTATTTATTATTTATTTATTAGCTGTTTGTTTATTGTTGGGTGAGTACATGCCACAGCAGATACACGTAGAGGTCAGAGGACAATCTGAAGGGCTTAGTTCACGTGGGTTCCAGGGATCAAACTCAGGTCACCAGGCTTGGTGCTAAGCACCCTCACCTGCTGAGCCACCTCTACCCTTGTTTAGTTTGGTGGGGTTTTTGTTTTGTTTGTTTTGTCTTTTTTGAGATAGGGTCTCCCTGCAGCCATAGCTAGCTGGAACTTACTATGTAAATAAGGCTAGCCTTGATCTCACAGAGATCTGCCTACCTCTGCCTCCTGAGTGCTAGGATGAAGATGCGTACCACCATGCCAGGCTCCTGCTTGGTTTTGTTTGTTTGTTTGTTTGTTTGTTTGTTTGTTTTTCTGAAACAAGTTTATGTGGTAAGGCTGGCCTTTAACTCCTGATCCTCCACCTACCAAATGCTGATTATTGGCATACAGTTGTACCTGAGGCCTATGGCTGCCAGACTGGACCTCACCAGACTACAGGCCGCACTCTGTCCCCACGTGCACACTGCCTCTCTGGGCAGAGTCACAGACAGCTTCATTCTCCATCCGCACAGACCACCAGCCCTTTCCACTCACAACAAGCAGCTTCCATTCTCGTGCCCACCATCTATGCTCAGCTCCCTGGGGGCAGCTGCAGGCCTCATCTCAAATCTCAGTGAGGACCTCACAGGGCTAGACAATGAAGGGTGAGGCTGGCTGGGCTTCCCCGGTGGTCACGCACATCCCGGGACCTCCCAAACTTGTCTCTGGTTCTGGCATCTCACCTGAAGCCCAGGTTAGCAGAGCCTAGAGCTGACCCCGTACTCCCTACAGTCACAGGTAGCCTGCAGCAGGACCCAAATGCAGTCCCTGCTCCCTTGTCATCTCTGGGGTGCAGGCCAGAGTCTAGGGTGTCCTGAATGTGTCTTTTATGTCCCAGCACAAGCCAGTCCTGACTATACCACATTCCTGGTTAGGATCTAACCAGGTCTGGATCTGATCTGAGCACACAGCCCATGCCACAGAACCTAAAGCCAGCAACCCCTCCACCTGAAGGGTCCCCCCTCATCATCTCCACTTCCTGTGCCCTGGGGCTGTCCAAGCATGATAAGACCCAAGACCCACTGACTGGTGCAGAGCCACAGGGCTCTTATATCTTTAGCCTGCTGTTTACTATGTGAACACCTGTTCACACTGACCCCACGGCCTGTCCAGCTGTGCACAACCCTCCCCGCTAAATCCTCAACATTCTGAGTGAGACCCGGCCTGGCTCCCTCCCCCAGTCACCTCCCTGCCCCTCCTCCTGCATAGCACCCTCCTCCTGCATAACATGCACACTCCTACCTAGGGGCCTTGGCAACTATGGTTCCTGCCCCCTTCAGCCCTCTGCTGGCCTTTCCTGATCACCTTACCTAAAATTCCAAACCACCCCCTACCTCATTTTCTCTTTCTCCTTAATCAGGGGACATGCGCGTCACACACACACACACACACACACACACACACACAATTTTTGTTGATGTGGGATCCTATGCAATATTTAAGGACCGTAACGCATAGTCTATGCTAAAAAATTCTTCACCAGCTGGGCATGGTGGTGCACGCCTTTAATCCCAGTACTCAGGAGGCAGAGGTAGGTGGATCTCTGAAATTGAGGCCACCACACCTGACTCCTGTTTTGTGGGTGTTTTGTTTTGTTTTGTTTTGTTTTGGTCTTTTTGAGATAGGGTCTCCCTGTGCCTCCAGCTGTCCTGGAATTCACTATGTAGACCAGGCTGGCCTGGAACTCACTAAAATCCACCTGCCTCTGCCTCCCAAGTCCTGGGATTAAAGGTGTACACTACCACTACCACTCCTGGCTCCTGGTTTTTGTTTTTGTTTTTGTTATTTTTGAGACAGGGTCTCCCTTTTAGTCCCAGTTGGGCTGGAACTCGCTCTGTAGATCAGGTTGGCCTTGAACTCACAGAGATTCACCTATCTCTGCCTCCCAAGTGCTGGGATTAAAGGCGTTTGCCACCACACCCAGCCTGTTTGTTTTTTGTTGTTGTTTTTTAAACAAGTTTATGTAGCTAAGGTTGGCCTTTAACTCCCAAATGCTAAGTACAGAGTAAGTTTCAGCCTACCTGGGACTACAGGGAGAACCTGTCTTTAGAAAAAATTCTTCACAGTTTATCTGATATTCAAACATAACTAACTATGGTGATGTGACGGCTAATCCTGGGTGTCACCTTAACTGGATCTGGGATTAACTAAAATGAGAGAGACCTTCTGATTGGATTATTTGAAGCTAGAAGACCCACCCTAAATGTAGGTGTTACCTTCTGAAGGCAGCCCAGATAACAGGCTAAGGCAGAAGAGAGCTCTTGGCTTTTTGCCACTTGCCTTCTGAGTTGTCTTGCTGCTTCAATTCCAACATAGACCGAAGCCTAGCAGATCTCCAAGAATCCATCAGTGCCAGACTGGGACTATTGAGACATCCAGCCTCATGGACTGAGCAACTACCAGATTCTCAGCCTCTCCAGCGTGGCACAGCCACAGTTGGACTACTCAGACCCTATCCTGTGAGCTAATCTAATAAATCCCTATATATTAATATCTATGTATTCATTCTACCAATTCTGTTTCTTTAGAGAACCTTGAATTGAACTGAAGAATATATCCTACAAATTTGTGTTCCCCCACAAAGAAAAAAATTGGGGGGGGCGGGGTCTATGTAGACCAGGCTGGCCTTAAACTCATAGCAACTGACCTATTTGTGCCCTCCAGGGCTGGGTTGCAAGTGCGCTCCAGCCAAGTGCCAGACAGTATGGTGCATGCCTGTAACTCCAGGACAGGATGGTGCATGCCTCTAACTCCAGGACAGGATGGTGCATGCCTCTAACTCCAGGACAGGATGGTGCATGCCTCTAACTCCAGGACAGGATGGTGCATGCCTCTAACTCCAGGACTAGGGAGCCAGAAGCAGGCAGATCTCTGTGAGACAGAAGACAGCCTGATCTACTTAGGGAGTTCCAGGGCATCTGAGACTGTAGGGAGACTCAGTCTCAAAACAAAACAAAAAGTCTAATGTTTTCATTTACTGTGCGCTCAGACTGTGACTCCATTCAGACGCATTCTTGAGGAATGCGGCCTCAGGGTGAGCTTAGATCACAGTGGTCAGAATGGGTTCTAAATCCCAAGAGGAGGTCACAGTGCCCAGAAGGGCCTGCAAAGGAACAGAAAGAAGGAACCGTCTGGCAGCTGAGTGCACCAAGATTACCACAAGCTCGGAGCACCAGCCCGGGAGCCCAGCCCCGTCCTCCCGTCCGGCCCAGGCCTCCAGGGCTGGGAACAGATTCCATGTGTTTCCAGCAGCCTCGTTTATGGAGACTGTTATGGACAACCTTGGAAACAGGCAAACTGGGTGCTCTGTGGTTTACTTGGAACAGAAAGGATCCTGAGTCCTCAGAACCTTTCAACACTGTGCTTCTCTCTCCCCTACTTAGAGCCGTGAGACAGCACACACACACCTGCCCCTTGTACCACCGTACCCCAAACATTGAACCATTCAGGAGACTAAGGGGGACTCAGTAAACGTGGAGTAAATCCAAAGAAGAATGAAGAGAGAAAGGGTCAAGAAAGGTCATCTCTAAGGTCACCTGCATAGCTAGTGATCAGTGGCCTTCAAGTAAGGACTGTTCTGAGTCCATATCCCCTACCCACAGTACTTTTGTCATCAAAAGCCACCCAAGGCCCTCAGAACCTGCTGCTTTGGTCACCTCAACTGTGCCCTAGCACCTGCCCCACAGACAGGGGATACTCACATTCTTTCTGTGTCTCTGTATATTTTTAACTTTACATACAAAATACTTGGTACAAAACAAAACAAACAAAAAAAACAGCCAGGCATGGTGTCACACACCTTTAATCCCAGCACTTGGGAGGCAGAGGCAGGTGGAACTCTGAGAGATTGAAGCCTGCCTGATCTACACATCAAGTTCCAGTCCACATGGGGCAGAAGACCCTGTCTCAAAAAGACCAAAAAAGCCAGGTATAGTAGCACACACCTTTAATCCCAGCACTCAGGAGGCAAAGGCAGGTAGATCTATGTGAGCTCAAGGCCAGCCTGGTCTACATAGTGAGTTCCAGACCAACTGGGGCTAAAGAGAGACCCTGTTTCAAAAATAAATAAATAAATAAATCCCTCTACCTTTAGAAGTCACATGATATGCCCCATGACAACACTTGGGGCAGGTGGCCAGGGCTAACTGATCCTCCTCCAGCCTTGTGACCCCTGTGACCCAAGCCCTCCCTGAGCCTCACTTTCTGTCTACACTAGCAGAGCTGATAGCAGCAGTCCCTAGGCTGCAGGACAGAGCGCACAGCAGGCTAAGAGATGTTCTTATTCAAGGCAAGGCAGCGGGGGCAGCCACAGGATGGAGTGCAAGGTGAACGCAGTGGACTGTGGAGTCCCAGCCCTACACATTTCACAAAAACCAGCCCTGACCAGCTGGTGGGAGGAAGCCCCAGCCTTGGTGAGCTCTGGCTGACCTGCGGCTTTGGCTATTTCAGGTGGCCTTTGCTGACACTGTGATTTAAGGCTGGGCCTTGGGCCACTCAGTTTCTATCTGAGCTGGAGATGAAAGTCACCCTTCATGCTGATATTAGCAGGTGAGTTTTGGGTGATGAGACCTTGTGACCCCTTGACCTTGGGACTTCCCAAGCCCTCCCTGAGCCTAGCTTTCTATCTACACAAGTGAAGTGAATCAACACCCTTATATAAAAAATAAATAAATAAATAAATAAATAAATAAATAAATAAATAAAAGAGTTTCATTTGCCCCTCCCACATGTGAGGACAAGGCTTCAGGAAGCAGCTCTGAACCAGGAAGCAGCCCTCGTCAGAGCCCAAATCATGGACAGTTTGAACTCGGACTTACAGCCTGATGTCCATGATGATAAACACCGGTAGGTTAAGCATTTTTCTTATAGCATCCCAGTCTGAGACAGCACTCATTTCCTTGACGATCTCAGCATCACTGAGATCCTTCCAGAGCTGCAGCCAAAGCTCTCCTTCATTGTAGACCCACATCTTCCAGTCGCCCTCTGCTGTCCAAAAAGCTGCTCAGATCACTAAGTCCTTTCTCCCGATAGAGCCCCCAGCATGCATGCACACAGCCATACACACATGCACAAGTTTGCACATGGGCACACAGCCTCCTGCATCTCAGTAGGTGGTGGTTTCATCCTTCCACCTTCCAGAGGCTCAGCAAGGGCTCAGGCAACCGGCCCGGGCCTCCCTCCTGTGCCCCACAGCCAATGCCTTCCAACCACCAGCAGATGGCAGTATCTAATTCTCACACTTCAACTGCTCTTACTGTCCCATTTTCTCTCCCTGAATATAACAATCTGCATAATAGTCTCCTTGGCTCCAACAGTCAGACAGCCCATTCTCTGCAGAAAAATGGTAAAAAAGTGTGCTTCTACCTGGCACGGTGGTGCGCTCCTTTAGTCAAAGCACTCGGGAGGCAGAGGCAGGCTGGATCTCTGTGAGTTCAAGGCCAGCCTGGTCTACCTAGTGAGTTCCAGGCCACCTGGGGCTACAAGACCCTGTCTCAAAAAGACAAAAAAAATAATTTTTTTTAAAAAAAGAGTTTGCTTCCTCTGCTCAGAATCCCCCTGTGGCAGCCTGCTCACTGAGTCACATCAAAGCCCTTGGGGTCCAGGACTAAGACTCCATGCCTTCTGTCCTCATCTCCCTGTCCTGGCCCTCCAAATACCCCAACTACCCTGGTGCCCTGGACCTCAGTTCTTCCCTCTCTTCCCTCTGCCTCCTCAGATATCCACCTGGCTCATGCCCTGTCCTCACTGAGACCTCAGCTCACCTGAGACATCTTCAGGGTACCCCCCAACCATCCTAGCTACACTAGAACCCACTGTCCCCCTTGGTCCTGCTACTGGGCACCATGGCTCTTCATGGCCCTTACCCTATCAAGCATTACATTTTACATCCACTTTATTTCTTGGCTCCCCATCTGGAATGTTGGCTCCATAAGAGTGTGGCTACATCTGCCCTGATCCAGCAGAGTCCCCAGCACTTAAAAAGAGAGCCAGGCTCAGGGGCTGGAGAGATGGCCTAGCGGTTAAGAGCACCGACGCTCTTGCAGAGGACCCGGGTTCGATCCCCAGCACCCACATGGCGGCTGAGAACCGTCTGTAACTCCAATTCCAGGAGAACTCCAGTTCCAGGGGAATCTGACACCCTCTTCTGACCTCTGAGGCATTGCACGACACGGGTGCACAGACCTGCATGCAGACAGTACATTCATACACATACAAAAATAAATAAAGTTTAAAAAAAAAAAAAAAAGAGAGCCAGGCTCCAAGTAGGTGTCAGTCACTATGTACTGAATAGACAGATGACCAAACATGCATGACAGGACTGAAGGGCCAACCTCACCTGCAGCCTGGCCAGAAGGTGGTGGTAGTGGAACAGGGTGCAGAAGTCTACATGAGCTGAGAACTCCTCCAAAGCTGCCCTCTCGGCTGGACTGGAGTGGAACTCCTGGTACCAGGAAAGAAATCCTGTTTAGGCCTCTTTCCCCCTCCCATAAGAGGAATCCTTCCCCTGACAATCTACACATAGGATCAGATGTCTGGGCTCTTTAAATTTTATTTGGCACTGAGCATGGAGGTTTGGACAACTGTACTGAACCCAGTATTAAAGGGAAAGCAGAAAGCTTAAAGAACCAGAGGCGGGGCTCAGTGGTTAAGAGCGCCAACGCTCTTGCAGAGGACCTGGGTTCAATTCCCAGCATCCACATGGCAGCTAAGAATGGTCTTTAACTCCAGTTCCAGGGGAGTCTGAACACCCTCTTCCAACCTCCATGGCATTGCACGACACGAGTGCAGCTACCTACATGCAGACAGTACGGTCATACACATAATAAAAAAAAAAAAAACCAGAGGTTGAGTGCCTCCTCTTCCCCTGACTCACCACATTCACAGAATTCGTGTTGTATGCCCAGTACTCCTTGTTGGAAGAACATCCCCAGTGAAGAAACAGAGGTTTATGGTATTAGAACCCTATTTTTCAGAGGGGGAAACAGGTTCTGGAAAAATCTGCTGAGAAACATGATGGGCCTGACTCCAGAGCACCACATAGAGGTTCTTCATTATCATAGAGCCTGGGCAAAGGTCTGAATTTGCCTTAGCCTCAGTTTCCTCATCAGCAGAGGGCTGTAGAGAAGTGTTCATGGGACTCTATGTGCTCATATGCATGGACACGTGTTTAGTATAGGACTTGGCACACACAGAAGGTATGCAATAAACAACTGTTACATGAATGAATGATCGTCTTCAATAATGGCAGGTCTGACAGTGATGGCTGGCTAAAAGGTCAAGCTCTGGAACAGATCGGGACTGGGGGAGGAAGGGAGCCCAAGAGGAAAAAATTAAGGACACTCCTGCAAGCCTGGGTCACTAACCTTATGGTCTATGACTTTCCTTTTACCTTACCTGTAAAATGGGATGGTGGTGGTCTCTCTCTTACTAGATTGTTCGGATGATTCCATAGGTGACAAATGTTTGGCACAATGCCACAAAGAACTCAAGAGTATGTATGATAATAAGTATGATATGGCTTTGTGACTTTATGGTTTTTTTTNAAAAAGAAAAAACCATACACAATTAGTCATCACTTTGTTGTTCTTTTTTTTTTTTTTTGGTCTTTTTGAGACAGTGTGTCCCTGTAGTCCCAGCTGGCCTGGAACTCACTATGTAGACTAGGCTGACCTTGAACTCATAGAGATCCTCCTGCCTCTCCTTTCCGAGTGCTAGGATTAAAGGCGTGCACCACCACGCCCGGCCTGTAGGTATAATTTTTATTAGGTAGTAGAAATAGTAATAATGAGGCCGGGCGTGGTGGCGCACGCCTTTAATCCTCACACTTGGGAGGCAGAGGCAGGTGGATCTTTGTGAGTTCAAGGCCAGCCTGGTCTACCGAGTGAATTCCAGGACAGCTGGGGCTACAGGGAGACCCTGTCTCAAAAAAAAGAAATAGTAATAACGAAAACTGTAAGATCCATTTCAGAGGGGAAAACTTCCCAGAGTGCCTGTTCATGCTCCTGAACAAGCCCAACTTGGGAGCCCATTAGGCGTCTTGCCTCAGCGCTCCTGACCTATTCAGCTGTTTGCACCCATTTGGGGGCTTTAGGGAACGTAAAACTACAACTCCCAGGAGGCGCCAGGGCAGTCTCCCATAGCAGGTATACAGTTCTGTGCCCCTTTCCTCCCTCCCCCGCCCCAGGTCTGCCGGAAATTGTAGTCCACAGGCTCTCAGACCTTTGATGGGCAGTACCTGTATCAGGAGGTGGAGCAGTTGCTCCTTGGAGAACGGAATGAAGCGTTCACGGTACTGCTGGGCCCAGTCGCGGGGCTCCGTGGGGTTCCACATCTTGCGGTACACCCCCATCTTGTCCGCCAGGGACGACACAGCCCGGGGGGTCCCGAGGAGCGTGGGCACCAGGGACCTTACTAGGACCCTGGACCCCCAGGTAACCCGGGTCACTTGCAACATGGCCAGCCCCCTTGCCCAGGGCCTAAACAGAAGCGATCCAAGGTCAACTGGAGGCAGACTGCACACGCCCCGCCCTCCAGGGGGCCTCTCCCACCCGTCGCAGGCTCTCAGGCCCCTGGGGTCTGTTCCCTCCCACACTGCACATGTGAGTAGGTTCCAGGCAAGGTCAGAGCTCTCGTAGGCCGGGGGACCTATAGTGCTACAACTGGTCTCTGAGGAGGTGGCAGCGAGGTGGCTCTCAGGAGTATTGGCAAAGCTTGAAAGAGTTAACAGGGGTGCTGGGCCGCCCACCCTGGGCCTTGAGGTCGCCCGCCCTTCCCTCACCTTTGCAAATGCGAGACTATCAAAGAGCTGTCTGCGCATGTGCAGGGCCCGGAGGCTAGGCTTCAGCGAGCAGCACAACGCATGCGCAAAGCCTGGTCTCGGAAACCATTTTCCGCCGAATCTGTCTCAACTGCGCATGCTTCATTTCTAGTCTCAGGTTTGGATTTTTTTTTTTTTAGTGTTCCACATGCGCTGAAGGACTGTGCGCGTGCGCTCTCCCCACCCCCAACACCCACCCCCCCACCCCCGCCTCCCACTCCACTGTTTCCAAGCGGTCTGAAGACACGGCTGGGCCCGGCTCCCGCGCGCCCCCCAACGGCGAGCAGCCCAACGTCTGCCGAGGCCACGCCCTGCCTGGTCAGCTCGAGTAGGCGGAGAGGAAGGGGGCGGGACTTAGCCGAAGCCAATCAGCTGTGGAGGACAAAAAAGGCGGGAAAAGCGGACTGAAAAGAAGGCTGAGGCGGCGCCCAGGAGCTGGAGGGGAGAGCAAGCAGAAGGAAGACCCTGTCTCCCAGGCGCGACCTTGGTCTCCGCCCTCGGAGAAGGCGTGGCCCTGCTTCCCCTGGGTCTGAGCATTCCCTCTCACTTCCCTGGAGGGATCCCGGATTTAAAGGTAGCCATACGCCCATCCTGAGGCAGCGGGCATCTGAGGCCCCACGGACCAGACCCCAGCCTGAGACTGCGCTGAAACCTAAGCACAACTCTTATTCTGAGAAATGACCCGCGTCCAGGGCCTCCACAACTATATCTGGATGCCTGGGCTTTCCATGCCCAGGGGCCCTCCAGGACCCCAGTCTACAGCCTCCACCAGTCCTGACTCCTGGGCTGCCTAACCCCACTACCTCATGCCTCCCACTATAAGGACCCAGGACCCCTGAATCTCCCCATCACCCTCAACCTGCATTCTCGACTCCCAGGGCCCCTCAGAACCCTCCTTGCCGCTCCCTCATCACCATCTCCTGAGATCCCACATTTCAATTTCCAGGACCCGAAGCTAGCTGCATATGGCAGTGTCTCCATTCCTAGAACTTCCAAAGGCCCCAGCACTCCTATGCCAGCTCCTTGGACTCCCAGCGGTCACTCAGCCCGTACTCCTCACCACTGAGAACTGAAGTGTCCCCTTCACCCACGCCCTCTGTTCCCAGTACTCCTTAGCAGCCCCTCAGTCCATACATCCCAAGTCCTCAGTAGCTCTCACCCTATCTCACCTTGGCCCCCACCTCGGGACACCCAGCCTTCCTTCACACCAGGCGCTGACTCCTAAGAGGCCCCCATTCAAGCCTAGAGCGCTGCCACCCCCTTCCCTGTACCCTGACTCTGACATCCCTGTCTGTGTTGTCTTGCAGCAGCCAAGCCTGGAGCCCACGGGCAGTGGCACCCAGCAGGCAGTACCCAACACCCTTGCTCCTACCTCCCAGGACCCCCAAAGGAGAGCAGTCACCATGCACCTCCCTGAAAGTCTGCAGGACCTGGCAGACAGTGAGGCCATGCGCTTTCTGAGGAGGCCAAAGAGCATCTCCAGGATCTGCGGAGCGGTGAGGCCGTGGGGTCAGGGCATAGATGTCAGTTCTCAGACCCAGCCAGGGAAGGGGTTGAGGTCAGGTAGGGTCAGGTAGGGAAACAACCATAAAGGAGCTGAAAGCTAAAGCCACCTTTCACAGAGCACTTGGGTGTGCTGCTAGCTGTTTTCAGCACTAGTTGGCTCATCATAAGAAAAAAATCCCACAAAACTGGGCATGGTGGCTCATATCTGTAATCCCAGCATATGAGGGACTGACCCAGGAGGATTGTCCTGGGTACAAGGCCAACCTGGGCTACAGTGTGAGAAAAAGAAAAAAAGGAAGAAATCAGAAAGAAAAAGAACTCTTCAAAGAGGATGCCAAAAAAAAATCCCCAAAACAAAACAATTTCAATAAGAAACAGAATCGGGCTGGAGAGATGGCTCAGTGCTTAAGAGCAGTTACTGGTCTCTGTGGGCACTGTATGCACATGGAACACAAACATACAAGCAAAACACTTATTTTTTTTGCAAGCAAAACACTTAACACATAAACACATAAAATAAAAATAAATAAATCCTATCAAGTATGGTAGCACATGCCTTTAATCCCAGCACTCAGGAAGAGTGGCAGGCAGAGCTCTGTGAGTTCAAGGCTATCCTGGTCTACATAGGGAGTTCCAGGTCATCCAAGGCTACATAGTATGACACTGTCTCAAAAACCAAGAGAGTTTAGGTGGTGGTGTATGCCTTTAATTCCAGTGCTCAGGAGGCAGAGGCAGGCAGATATCTGTGAATCTGTGAGATCAAGGCCAGCCTGGTCTACTAGGGAGTTCTCACTGTAGCAAACCCTGTCTCAAAAAAGAACAACAAAAAGAATCATACTTTTTGAAGACTATTTGGCCAGTGGAGCAGCTACATGGGCTGCTCCAATTCTCAATTAAAATGGGCTAGCCTGAAATCAGTGTGGCTAGATTTCAGGTGCTCAGTAGCCACAAGTGGCTGGTGGCTCTCAAACTGAAGAGCATGTTGGAAAGTTCTGTTGTACATTATTAAGGTTATCACACAGGAAGAGGCAAGACCATGGTTGAAGCTTGGTTCTGTGAGGTGCTAGGACTCATTTTCCATTTCTCAAATCAGAGTGAGGGAAACAGGCTGAGGTCTGCAAAGAAACAGGTGCACACGGATGGGAAGAAAATATGCACCACAGACCCTAGCACCAGGCGTGGGTAGCCACTGTGTCAGGTGCCATGCTAAGCCTTACTGTGTATCCTTTAATCACTACCACATTCATAAAGAAGATGGACACTGGGAGCAAAACCCTCTTTCAGTCCACACACTACTCTGTAATCTCACTGCTCAATCTGCACTTCTCATCTGTAAGATTTTTTTATGTGTATGAATGTGAGGTTGCATGGGTTTATGTGCACTGTATGTGTGCAGGTGCCCTTGGAGGCTAGAGTCCAATCCCCTGCAACTGGAGTTGCAGGTGGTTGTGAGCTGCCTGATGTGGGTGCTGGGAACCTTGGGTCCTCTGCAAGAGCAGTAGATTCTTTGTGTGTGTGTGTGTGTGTGTGTGTGTGTGTGTGTGTGTGTTGTTTTTTTATTTTGGAGGGGCTTTTTGAGACAGGGTCTCCCTTTAGTCCTAGCTGGCCTGGAACTCACTAGGTTGACCAGGATGGCCTTGAACTCACAGAGATCTGTCTGCCTCTGCCTCCTGAGTGCTGGGATTAAAGGCGTGTGCCACCATGTCCAGCTTTTTTTTTTTTTTAGCAGTACATTCTCGACCACTGAGCCATCTCTCCAGTAAGACAAGGTCTTCATTCTGTAGCCTCACCTAAGCTGGCCTTGAACTCACAGCAATCCTCGGCCTCAGCCTTCCTGGGTGCTGGGATTATAGATATGAGCAACCATGCCCAGCCAACCTACACTGCTTCTCTTTTTAGCCCTGGGCAAAATTGGAAACTGAGGTCCAAGGGTATGATGAGATTTGATCAGGGTTGTGGAAGTATTAGGGTACCATGGACCAAACCTCTCGTATTTCCCCAGGTTCCCAATCCAGAGCCTCTTCTCTCTTCCCCTCTGGAACAAAGACTAGACAGGCCTGGCTTTGAGTCTTGCCCTATCCACCCCCTGTCTATACTATCCTATTTGTCCTGGATGTTCCAGGCTAAACATATATGAACACCACCTTTCATCCTCAGAAAAGCTCCTTTGACTCAGTAGCTCACATGCTCAGCCTGTGTCTGTGTGACCTGAGGCTACACCTCTGAACCTCTGTGCCCTCATCTGTATAGAGAGAGCCCTGATACCTGGGCGGGATTGCTATGAAGAATGAGATAGGCTGATGCCTATACATGATAATTAGTGAGGGCCTGGCAAGTGCTGAGCTCTCCTTAAATAGCAAGTATTGTCACTGGAACAAATTATAACTGAGGGAGACGAGAAATGAGTTTGGGGAACCTGAGATGACAGGGACCAGTGTCACGTTATCCTTCTTGTGGGAAGAAGAGGAATTATGACTACTATACCCCCCCACTAGTCCTTCTCCTTACCACAGCCCTATGACAAGGACATACCCTATGAAATCAAGGGGACACTGAGTCTCCTGACTTGCCAAGGTCATCACACAGATGGTAAGGGTGTCGAGTGGGTCTACTCACTGTCTCCGATGCCTAGGGGAAACTGAGTCTCCTGACTTGCCAGGGTCATCACACAAAGGGTAAGGGTGTCGGCCGTGGGTCTACTCACTGTCTGCAATGCCTGGGAAAGCTGGTATGGCGAAGCACAAGCAGGAGGAAGGGCAGCCAGCCATGCCAGACATTGTGGTCACAGCCTTCACCTGTGCTGCTGTCCTCCTTCCCTGACTTTCCTCCTTCCCCCCCGACCTGGCTCCGTGGTGGATGTCTCTCTGGGCAGCTGGTGCTCTTGTCTTCCATGCTGCCTGCCAGCTGCTGCTTTAACTGATGCGGCTTTGCTCGCTCCCTGGGGACAAGCCAGGGATGGTGTGGAAGGAGGCTAGATGCAGGCTTCACAGGAACAGGGTCCCCAGTCAGCTGTTCTCCCAGCACCTCCAGCATCCTGGGCTCCACCGTGAGCAAACAGCCCAGGGGCCTGGAGTGTTGGCCTTGAACCCCACCCCAGAGCAGCTGACCTTAAGGGGCCATTTCCTCTCCCTGGGAAAATCCTAGGAGCCACCATTGTCCCAAGCATTTAGTACTAGGCCCGAGCCCCCACCCCATCCTCAAGCACAAACACGGTGGTAAACTGAGGTACCAAGGCCTGAATGACCTGTCTAAGCCCACACATCTAAGCAGAATCAGACACATGAGGCTTTTACATTACCTGTACTGTAATGACCTATGAAAACAGAGGTGTATTCATAAAATCTATCTTATAGGATGGTACAAGGTTCCAGGGAGCTAGTATAGGTAAAATGATTATGGGCTCAAAAACTATTGATGTGCCCTCCTATCACAAGCTGTGTAAGGCACTTCCTATACGCTGACTCCTTCGTTCTCAGGCCATCTTATACCCTCCCTCCCTTAACTGGTTGAGCTGAGGAGGAAAAGAAACCATGGACTTGACCATAAAGTACTTGGCAAGGGGCTGGAGAGATAGCCTAGCGGTTAAGAGTGCCGACTGCTCTTGCAGAGGACCCGGGTTCGATCCCCAGCACCCACATGGCGGCTGAGAACCGTCTGTAACTCCAATTCCAGGAGAACTCCAGTTCCAGGGGAATTCGAGACCCTCTTCTGACATTCGAGGCATTGCACGACACGGGTGCACAAACCTACATGCAGACAGTACATTCATACACATACAAAAATAAATATAAAATTAAAGTACTTGGCAAAAAAGAGGGACTAATTTTTTTTTTTTTTGAGTCAGGGTCTCCCTTTAGTCCCATCTGGCCTGGAGCTCACTATGTAGACCAGGCTGGCCTTGAACTCACAGAGATCTGCCTGCCTCTGCCTCAGGAGTGCTGGGATTAAAGGCATGAACCACCACGCCCAACCTAAGATGGTTGTTAGCCACCTGGGTCCTCAACAAGAGCAATCAGTGCTCTTAACCACTGAGCCATCTCCCCAGCCCATTGGACTAATTATTATGGTTACAAAGCCGGGCTGGAGAGATGGCCTAGCAGTTAAGAGCGCCGACTGCTTTTACAGAGGACCCGGGTTTGATCCCCAGCACCCACATGGCAGCCGAGAACCGTCTGAAACTCCAATTCCAGGAGAACTCAGTTCCAGGGGAATCCGAGACCCTCTTCTGACCTCCGCGGCATTGCACAACACGGGTGCACAAACCTGCATGCAGACAGTACATTCATATACATATAGAAATAAATAAAATTTTTAAAAAAAGCAATTGTGGCAGCCCAGCATGGTGCCACACACCTTTAATCCCACCCCTCAGGAGGCAGATGGATCTGTGTGAGTTCAAGTCCAGCCTGGTGTACATAGTGAGTTCCAGGAGAGCTGGGGCTACAAGGAGACCCTGCCTCAAAAAAACAAAAATAAATAAACAAAACAATTATGAGGAGAGACTAAGGTAGGCAGGCAGTTCAGGGTGAGCCCTTGTCTCACACCCTCCCACTGAAGGGCATGGCAAGGTCAAGAGGGAGCCAGCGGCACACTTCACACAGTTGCTGAGGCCCAGCCTGCACTCATGCACACACATGCTACCCACAGGGCCCTTCCCCAGGAGCGCACATTCTCAGTTTCCCCTTTCCCCTCTGCTCAGCCCTGTTCCTGACTGCCACATCCCATCAGTCACCAGGGCCAGCTTTACATCCAGAAGATCCTGAATTCCCCAGGCCTCCCTACTGACCTGTTCTGGGGTCTGTGAGCACCCTCCCGCTAGAGGAGCACTCGTGCTCCCATTCCATCAGCCACGCTCAGTCCCCAGAGGACCTCTCTAGTCCCCAAGTCTTCTGGTCCTCACCATCCTCTGCTCAGAGCCCTTCTCCAAATGTAGAAATTCAAATGAGAATGTTAACTCTCATAGCCCCCAAGGCCCAATGTTGAGGACTCTGAGACTCAGCTTTTGCCCACATCCTCATGCCTCACCTCACTGGACACCTCGAGACCTCTTGTCCTAGAAGGAGCCTGGATCTACACCCTCTGACTGTTGGATGTGCTTCCTGGAATGCCTTTCTTCTTGTCTGCCTGAAAAATTCCCTCATTTGGGTTTTGTTGTTGTTGTTGTTGTCACTGTTTTATTTGGATTTTGAGAGAGTCTCTTGTACCCCAAGCTGTCCTGGAACTTGCCATACAGCTAAGGCTGGCCTTGAACTCCTGATGTTCTTGCCTCCATTTCCCAAGTGCTGGGATTACAGGTATCCACCATCAAGCCCTGCAAACTGGACCTCCTTTGAGGTCCAGTTCAAATATATACATATATATTTTTTTTAATTTTATTTACTTATTAATGTGTATGGATGTACTGTCTGCATGTAGGTTTGGGCACCCGTGTCGTGCAATGCCACAGAGGTCAGAAGACGGTGTCGGATTCCCCTGGAACTGGAGTTCTCCTGGAATTGGAGTTACAGACGGTTCTCAGCCACCATGTGGGTGCTGGAGATCGAACCCGGGTCCTCTGCAAGAGCAGTCGGTGCTCTTAACCGCTAGGCCATCTCTCCAGCCCCCTATATATATTTTTTTTTAGTTTGAGGAAATTTTCATCTATTATTCTGTTGAAGATCTGATCAATACCATACTCTTGGGATTCTTCCTCTATCCCTGTGGTGCGGAGGTTTGATCTTTTCATAGTGTTCCATGTTTTCTGTTTTTTCCATTCTCATGTATTTTAAATTTTTCATAATCTTTATTTCAGCTTTTTAGTTGTTCTGTGTTATCTTCCAGGTCTGATATTCTTTTTTCTGCTTCCTCCATTCTGCTTCCAAGGCTTTTTCCCATCCTTTCCTCTTGATTGGATGAGTATTCCATTTCCTTTTTCTTTTTTTTTTTTCTTTTTTTTTTTGGTCTTTTCGAGACAGGGTCTCCCTGTAGCCCCAGCTGTCCTGGAACTCACTCTGTAGACCAGGCTGGCCTTGAACTCCCAGAGATCCACCTGCCTCCCAAGTTGCAGCTTTCCTTTTTTTTTTTTTTTTTTTTTTTTTGAGACAGGGTCTCCCTATAGCCCCAGCTGGCCTGGAACTCACTCTGTAGACCAGGCTGGCCTTGAACTCACAGAGATCCACCTGCCTCTGCCTCCTGAGTGCTAGGATTAAAGGTGTCTGCCACCACACCCAGCTTAAAGACAGTTCGTAGCTGCCATGTGGGTGCTGGGAATCGAACCCAGGTCCTCTGCAAGAGCAGTTGGTACTCTTAACCACTGAGCAATCTCTCCAGCCCCCCAGATATCAATTTTTTACTTCCTAAATTCAGCCCCACAAACTTTGATTCCCATTCAAACTACTGTCCATTCTCCTCTGACCTAGCATGTAGACTTACCCTCCAGCCACGCTCACATAACCTGATGGTTCTGTGCACACTGAGAACTGAACCCGCCGTGCCTTATCTGTTCACAGCCCTTCCATGGCTACCTGTTGCCCTCCAGACAGTCCCATTGTTCAGTCTTTCTTACTTAGTAACACTCCATGTAGAAAGCCCCCACACCTCCACTCCCTGCCAGCAGATACACAGACTCCTTCTGTGCCCAATATAGGACTTGGCAGTTGCAGTGTCACTGAGGCTTCAGCTTTTCATGGATTTACACTGATAGGAACCCCTGTCCTCAAGGCCAACTCCAGCATGTGGCAGACAGCGAGGGGTGAAGAGCCGGACTTCTAGGGTCGACTTGAGGTGTGGCCGCCCACAGCTGATGATTTCAGCCAGTTTCTCATCCTTTCTGTGCTTTGGATTTATTATTAGAAATGCGCTTCTGTCATAGTGTGGTCGTAGGATAATGTCACAGAAGGCAGGTAGAGACAGACTACATCCCATACACAGAGAGGGCAGTTACCAAGGCAGCACTGTACTAGTTGTTCAAAAGTCCGGTGGGGCGGAGCATGCCTTTAATTCCCGCACTCAGGAGACAGAGGCAGGTGGATCTGAGTTCAAGGCCAACAAAGGATACATAATGAGACCCTGTCTCAAAATAAATAACCCTTTTATTTATTTATATAGTTATTCGTGTGTTCTGTGCATGACTGTTCTACCTGCACGTGTATCACAGCACCCAAGTTCACAGTGCTTATGGAGGCCAGTAGAGGGCATCAGAGCCCCTGGAACTAGATTTACAGATGGTTATTAGCCACCATGTGAGTGCTGGGAACTGAACCTGGGTTCTCCGCAAGAGCAGTCAGTGCTCTTAACTTGCTGAGCCATCTCTCCAGCCCAATAAAACCTTGTTTTATACAAATGAATTAGCCTACATTCGGGAGGCAGAAGCAGGTGGAGCTCTCTGAGTTCAAGGCCAGTCAGGGCTACACAGTCAGATCCTGTCTCCAAAAAGCAAAAAGAAGGAATAAAAAGACTAGGAATTGATGAACTAGAGGGAGAGAGGAGGGAGTTAAAGGCACAGAGAAGAGCTGGAAGAGGGGCACCTCTGCCTCAGCTTTGTGCACCCTATATGAGGTTCTAAGCATGTCCCGTGGGTGGTGCAGGAAAGCATGGAGCAGAGCAGGGGTCAGTAGAGGAGGATGAAGTTTGCTGAGGCAAGAAGGCCTCAGGGGCAAAGCTGATGGGCTGGGACTCAGTCCTGGGGCTCTGCGGAGCCTTGTGGAGCTCTGAGCAGAGAAGTGGAGAAAATATTGGGGGGGGGGCCTTTGAGGCTATGAGGCAGAAAGAGGGGGAACAGAATGCCTGGTATTCACCATGTCCACCTGAGCGACAGCTTGGGAGAGATGCTGAGCTGCACCCTGTCTCTGGGGTCCACAGGTCTTCTCCTTGGTCATCTTCTCCTCTGTGCTAACGGACGGCTACCAGAATAAGACAGAGTCTTCTCAGCTCCACTGTGTCCTCAGTAGCAACCACGTGGCCTGTAGCTTTGCTGTGGGAGCCGGCTTCCTGTCTTTCCTCAGCTGCTTGGTCTTCCTCGCCCTAGACGCCCAAGGGAGACAAATCACCGGCTCCCGCTTCAAGACGGCCTTCCAGCTCTTGGACTTCATCCTGTCTGGTGAGTCCCAGGGAAGCTTGCAGAACTGTCCTGCTCACAGCCCTCCCAGGCTCCCCAGGGCCCCACAGTCTTGGGCCACCCCTCCTACCCTGTGCCTGATAGTCCTCCCACTGTGAGGGTCTGACCCTGTGACTCTTCCCAGAAACAACACATCTTCCAGACCCTGCATAGCAGTTCTTCCTTCCTGTCCCCTCATTGTCCAAGCTGTCTGCCTTTTCCATCACATTCATCCTGCTGGCTCACTAAACACTGCCTGAAAAGCCTCCCTGTGGTAGGAGTGGACCCCGCACCTTTACTCTGTGGGCCTCTTTGCCCTTGCTGTAAACTGGTGTGAAGACTCAGCCTTACAGGGGTTTCTGAGGGTGACACGACTTAAAGGGGTCCTGTAGTCATGTGACCATGTGCTGAGTGTTTCCTGATATCAGAAGGGCATCAAGGCACACGCCCCTTTCCTCACGCCCTCAACTATCCTACGAATAATCCTGCTCATCTCAGAAAAAACTGAGGCTGAAGTGGCCATGTGACTGGACCACATTGCTACCCTGTGAGTGGAAAGTCTCATGCTTCAAAGCACAGCCCAAACTGTCTATAAAGTGCTTAAACACAGCAAGTGCTAAACAAATGCCCATTCTTTATCCCTAGACCCTTAGACCCTCTTCACATTACTCTTCCCCTTTCCAAGGCTCATTCCCAGCACCTTGGGGCCAGGGGTCCTTGAGGGCCAGAGATTGCTTCTATCAGAGAGCCCTGTGTATAGTAGGAAAGTGCTGTCCCTGTGCCCCAACACAGGACCCCCTGAGTGTGGCTCCTGGGCATGTGAGATGTGCCTGACACAAAGTTCCCTGTGGGAACTGAATTTGTTAGAGATTTTGATGAAGTCAAACCAACTCCACGTAGCTGGGCCCCTGGTTGGTTACAAAAGCTCCGATCCAGGAGTGAGCTTTGGACGGCGCTTGAGGGACCTGAGGTGGCCCCAGGCACACCTTGGCACATCTTGCCCCTCATCCCACGCCCCACCAAATATGCTCCCCCATCCCTCTTTCTCTCCTTCCCCCACAGTCCTCTGGGCAGGGGTCTGGTTTGTGGCCTTCTGCTTCCTAGCCAGCCAGTGGCAGCATTCGAAGTCCAAGCAGTTCCTCCTGGGGAGCAGCAGCGCTAAGGCGGCCATTGCGTTTGCCTTCTTCTCCATTCCAGTCTGGGTGAGGACGAGCCCTGGTCCCCTTGCAGGGTGGAGTAGGGAGGGGTAGGGGGCATGAACCCAGTGATTAGAGCCAAGGCTCTTTCTGGGCCTCTACTATGTGTCTCCCTCCTGGGTACTGTTGGGCAGTGAGCAGCCATCCATCTACCGTAACCCCGCCCTGTCCCCCAGGCCAGTCCCTGAGCTTCCCTGCCCACCCTAGCCAGCCTACAGCCTGCCCTTTCCTATCCACAGATATTCCAGGCCTACCTGGCCTTCCAGGACCTCCGAGACGAGGCTCCAGTCCCCTACAAGCGCTCCCTGGATGAGGGTGGTGTGGTGCTGAACACCCTCTCCCCACCGTCCACCACTAGCCTTGCCAACCCACCTACCATAGGCCCCAATAGCGTGAGTTACAGTAGTTCAGCCCTTTCTCCTTACCTGACCACTCCAAAGGCCTCCCGCCTTGCGATGATGCTGGACAACTAAACAACCTTAGCGATATGAGTAAAGAACACTTGCCCCTCCTGAGGGGCTTCTGAACCACCCTGTCCTCTGTCTGTTCCTCTTATCCCTTAAGTGGTGGGTGAAGGAAGGAGAACCGTGCCAGCCCCTGCCATCTCGGGGTCTCTGCAGCATCACGTTTCTGTGCTACCCCTAGATAGCTCTGCCCAGTCACCTGTGCCTTGAACTGGCATTGCCCTTGAGAAGGAGGCAAAAGGGCTTCATATTACAAGTGAGGCTGAGATTCAGAGAGAAGAAGCCTGAAAGTGCCAGTGAGAAACCAGGCAGGGGCAACCGGAGTTCAAAGCACTCAACAGAGCCATGTATGTAGGGGTCAGTGATAGCCATGAGTAAGACTCAGAAGTCTGTGTCTTCAATGCATCGAAGTCCATCCTGGGAAAGAAGCAAGGGTCTCTACACTGGCTCTCAGAATTGCCAAGCACATTGCTCCACAGGGAGTGGCAGGAAGGAGGCCTTGTCCAGGAGAGAAGGCTTCGCCTGCCCCCAGCCACGGGGCCAGGGATGCAGCCGCAGAGAGAAAAGAAAACAAGTGAAGTCAGTTTTAATATATTTTATTTAACCCAATATATCCAAAGTACTCCTGTTTTAACATGTAATCAATATAAAAATTCAACTTTTTTTCTCCTTCACTTTAAGAAGTGGTCTCCCTGTGTAACTCAGGCTGGCCTGGAACTCACTATCCCCCAGCATCAGTGCTGGGGCTGCAGGCATGCACCACCACTCCCTGCACTGAAAATTACCAGTGCAGTGTATAGTATTTTTTCCCCCGGTTGAAATCTATCTTACTCCAACAGCATGGCTGACTTGGGCTCAACCCTGGGATTGGCCATGTGTCACATATTCTGTGGACAAGTGTCATGGATGATACATTACCATATATACTTCAGAGCCTTCTGCTATCCTAGAACTGGAAATTCTTTTTTTTTTTAATTTTATGTGTATGTGTTATTCCTGCATGTAAATACTCCTGTGTCGTCCAATGCACCCTTGGAGCCCAGAAGAGTGTCATATTCCCTGAAACTGGAGTTAAAGTTGTTAGCTGCCATGTGGGTGCTGGGAAGTGAACCTGAATCCCCTGCAAGAGCAGCCCCTGCTCTTAACTGCTGAGCCATCTACCCAGACCCTGAGTATCTTCTTGCTGTTGTTACACATCTCTTTGGCAGAGTGATTGCCTGGCATGCATGAGGCCCTGTGTGCGATTCAGTGCTCCATGACCCCAGCATAACAGTGTGCGTCTGTAACCCCAGCTCTGGAAGGCCGGAGCAGCAAGGGGATCAGAAATTCAAGGCTGTCCTCAGAATTCAGGGATTCCAGTCCAGCCTGGGATACATGGCCCTGATGGCTTAGCGCTCAGCAGCTAAGAGCGTGGTCTGTTCTTCCAGAGGACTGGAGTTAAAGTCCCAGAAACCACATCAGGCAACTAACAGCCACCTGTAACTCCAGCTCCTAGGGAATCCAAAGCCTCTGGCTTCTGCAGGAGCCTGCATGTGCATGTACATATCCACACATAGACACAAACATGTACATAATTAAAAATCAAAATCTTAGCCGGGCGTGGTGCCACACACCTTTAATCCCCAGCACTCGCGGGGGGTGGGGGGGGAGTTAAGAGGCAAGTGGAAGTGGGTCTCTATGAGACAGAGGCCAGGCCTACGTAGCAAGTTCAGGGCAGCTGGAGCTACAGGGAGACCCTGTCTCAGGAAATAAAATTGAAAAACAACTTCGCCTCTACAGGGGCTAACGTAACCTGCAGAGCATTTGTCTACAAATGTAACAGAGATAGGTGGGGTCAAACTTGGGCTCCAACAGCTCCTTTGGGAGGGTTCCTGTGTGTCAGCCCATGTTCAGTTCTATAGCCTTGAAACACACACACACACACACACACACACACACACACAGCATGGTCCCCTATGCAGTGAGATGAAACAGCAAACACTGACCTAACCTGGGAAACAGGGGCCTCAGGATGGATGGTCTGGGACATGTCATGTGATTTCTGTGTGGACCACACAGATTTAGATAAATTGGTTGTCAAACCATGTTCAAAGACACACCTCAGGGCTGAGCAGTCAGGGACCCATCACCTCCCTATATCCATGTCTGTGTTCTCTCTATCAGGCTTCGGGACAAACTCTCCTAAACAGAAGTTCCCACTAAAAGTAGCTGAAACACCACAGACAGTTAAACATTGGGGCTCTAGAGCCAGGAAGCTCAGTGGTGAGCCCCATTTCTCCGATTCACCCTCCTACACCTCAGTTTCCTCACTTGTGAAATGTTCTCTCCTTGGGAGTTGAGGGCCAGTTGAACACTTCCATGCGATGTGCAGGCACAGCAACCGCTCTGGGAAAGCCAGGCAGCCCAGGTCCCCTGACGCTGTCCGAGGTGGACACACCTGGGAATAGGAAGACCTTGGGAGACGTATGAGAAGCTTGAACTGAGAATCAAAATTCCCAATGCTGGTTGTAGGCATAGCACAGTGAAGGAACACTCGCCTAGTATCCACACACAGCCCTGGACTCAGTCCCCAGCACTGCAGAAAACAAACAAAAAGCAGATCCAGCCACTGACAAGAGCCAAGCAGGGAACAGCCAGGTGTGAAGCCCATCTGGAGAGGGGCCGGGAGAATATTTCATCGGCTTTTTAACTCCACAAACAAAACATAGGATGTCAGCCCAATAATAAGTGATGAGGGCCCAATAGCCAAGTCCTAGGGATGTGGAGAAACGCAGGCATCCCATCCATTCAGCCCCAGCCATCTGCCGCCACCCAGAATGAGGGCCAGTGTTGTCAGATCGACAGATTTCTTTTCAAGAGAGTCCAGAAATCCAGACTGTGTTCTGAAATTCTAGCTTTAAAACTGGCAACCTTGTTTTTTCTTTATAAAACAATGTCAAAATGCCAACTGGGGGCAGGATGGGGCTGTCCACCCACAGCTCTTCAAGACCCTTCGTGTTGCATGGCTCTGGAAAACCATCTGGCAGTTTCTACATCAAAAGAAGAATCAGATTCTCCTAACCTCTTCCCCAGAAAGCCTCAAGGCATCAAGGTGCAGTTGAGAGTCCTGGGGAACCCCATTTCCCATCCCTCTGTTCCTCACAAGACTCTGGTCACCCCTAGAATCTCATGAGGCAAGAGCAGAAGAAAGTGTGCCATGCCAGAAAGCGGGAACAGCAGGAAGGGTCATTTTCCTGTGTTTATTTCAAGAGAACAAAGAATCAACCATCAAATTCTGTACAAAAACATGATGTTAGAGCGTGGTGACCCTCAGGCCAGCTTCCTTCCCATGCCCCAGCCTAAAGCTTCCCATAATTTGCCCCAAAACCAGGACAAAAACCTCCACCCCTCCAAAGCCAATAAATTCTGGAGAAGATTATGAAAATTCAAGGAGCTCCTCATCGGCCTCTTTCTCCTCCCACCCCACAATCCAGGAACCCCGGGCGGAGGGAGGGTTGTGGTCAAAGCTGTGGTGGGCAGGCAGGCATCAGCAGACGTAGTGTTTGGCAATCCTGGGGCTGGGGTGGGAGCCGAGGGGCTTGGGGACAGAAGACCTCTGGCTGGCCCTGGCCCAGAGGACACTTGAAATACAGTTTATAAAAATCAGGGCCAAAGTAGAAGAGAAAAAAGTCATCAGAATCAAAAACTAAATACTGGAAAGATTTGTTTGTTTTCTTCTCTAAAAGGCAAAAAGCTACAAACAGCTCAGATCCTGAGCTCCCCAAAATATGGGCCCTCCATTGTCCCCAAAACCCAGCAGGAGGGAGTGGGGACTGGGGAGGGGTGGGCTCTTTAAAAAGTCATCCCTGGATGGGAAGGCTCATGGTCTTCCGGTCTTCGCAGCCTTCCTCTGCCTCCTGCCATGCCTTGGAGAAGGCTGGTGAGACGAGGGCTATGCTGGCAAGCTCAGCTTCTTCCCCTTTAGGACTGTGGAGAAAGAGACACAGGGTGAGGCTTACCCACTGGCATGCGGAGGGACAGCCTTCCACCCTGAGCAAGACCTTGCGGTGAGCTGGGTAGAGAGAGAATCCCTAGGACTCCTGAAGTGGGGGTGGTCCTGGATCGACCAGGTGGTGAGACCTGGACCATTAACTTGTCAGAGGGGCAGAGCAAGCCTTGTGTCCCACAGTGCTGGCTGCAGACCTGGATCTCTACAGAGAAGGATTCAAAGAGCCTAGAAGGGGTGGCTGCCCAGACCACCCTCTTCCAACCTCCAAGCCTTGATCCCAGGGACTAGAACAACCAGAACTCTAAGCCCTTACCTTGATTGCCAATTGTCTCTTTGTGTTGTTGTGCCCAGGCTGGCCTCAAACTCGCTACGATACTGCCTGAGCCTCCAGAGAGCTGGGATTATAGCCCTATACCACCAGACCTGGCCTTATTACAGCCCTATACCACCAGACCTGGCCTTATTACAGCCCTATACCACCAGACCCGGCCTTACTACAGCCCTATACCACCAGACCCGGCCTGACTATAGCCCTATACCACCAGACCCAGCCTTACTATAGCCCTATACCACCAGACCCGGCCTTACTATAGCCCTATACCACCAGACCTGGCCTTACTATAGCCCTATACCACCAGACCTGGCCTTACTATAGCCCTATACCACCAGACCTGGCCTTACTATAGCCCTATACCACCAGACCTGGCCTTACTATAGCCCTATACCACCAGACCTGGCCTTACTATAGCCCTATACCACCAGACCTGGCCTTACTATAGCCCTATACCACCAGACCTGGCCTTACTATAGCCCTATACCACCAGACCTGGCCTTACTATAGCCCTATACCACCAGACCTGGCCTTACTATAGCCCTATACCACCAGACCTGGCCTTACTATAGCCCTATACCACCAGACCTGGCCTTACTATAGCCCTATACCACCAGACCTGGCCTTACTATAGCCCTATACCACCAGACCTGGCCTTACTATAGCCCTATACCACCAGACCTGGCCTTACTATAGCCCTATACCACCAGACCTGGCCTTACTATAGCCCTATACCACCAGACCTGGCCTTACTATAGCCCTATACCACCAGACCTGGCCTTACTATAGCCCTATACCACCAGACCTGGCCTTACTATAGCCCTATACCACCAGACCTGGCCTTACTATAGCCCTATACCACCAGACCTGGCCTTACTATAGCCCTATACCACCAGACCTGGCCTTACTATAGCCCTATACCACCAGACCTGGCCTTACTATAGCCCTATACCACCAGACCTGGCCTTACTATAGCCCTATACCACCAGACCTGGCCTTACTATAGCCCTATACCACCAGACCTGGCCTTACTATAGCCCTATACCACCAGACCTGGCCTTACTATAGCCCTATACCACCAGACCTGGCCTTACTATAGCCCTATACCACCAGACCTGGCCTTACTATAGCCCTATACCACCAGACCTGGCCTTACTATAGCCCTATACCACCAGACCTGGCCTTACTATAGCCCTATACCACCAGACCTGGCCTTACTATAGCCCTATACCACCAGACCTGGCCTTACTATAGCCCTATACCACCAGACCTGGCCTTACTATAGCCCTATACCACCAGACCTGGCCTTACTATAGCCCTATACCACCAGACCTGGCCTTACTATAGCCCTATACCACCAGACCTGGCCTTACTATAGCCCTATACCACCAGACCTGGCCTTATAGCCCTATACCACCAGACCTGGCCTTATAGCCCTATACCACCAGACCTGGCCTTATAGCCCTATACCACCAGACCTGGCCTTATTACAGCCCTATACCACCAGACCTGGCCTTATAGCCCTATACCACCAGACCTGGCCTTATAGCCCTATACCACCAGACCTGGCCTTATAGCCCTATACCACCAGACCTGGCCTTATAGCCCTATACCACCAGACCTGGCCTTACTATAGCCCTATACCACCAGACCTGGCCTTACAGCCCTATACCACCAGACCTGGCCTTATAGCCCTATACCACCAGACCTGGCCTTATAGCCCTATACCACCAGACCTGGCCTTATAGCCCTATCCCACCAGACCTGGCCTTATAGCCCTATCCCACCAGACCTGGCCTTATAGCCCTATACCACCAGACCTGGCCTTATAGCCCAATACCACCAGACCTGGCCTTATTACAGCCCTATCCCACCAGACCTGGCCTTATTATAGCCCTATCCCACCAGACCTGGCCTTATAGCCCTATCCCACCAGACCTGGCCTTATAGCCCTATACCACCAGACCTGGCCTTATAGCCCTATCCCACCAGACCTGGCCTTATAGCCCTATCCCACCAGACCTGGCCTTATAGCCCTATACCACCAGACCTGGCCTTATAGCCCAATACCACCAGACCTGGCCTTATTACAGCCCTATCCCACCAGACCTGGCCTTATTATAGCCCTATCCCACCAGACCTGGCCTTATAGCCCTATCCCACCAGACCTGGCCTTATAGCCCTATCCCACCAGACCTGGCCTTATAGCCCTATACCACCAGACCTGGCCTTATAGGCCTATACCACCAGACCTGGCCTTATAGGCCTATACCACCAGACCTGGCCTTATTACAGCCCTATCCCACCAGACCTGGCCTTATAGCCCTATACCACCAGACCTGGCCTTATAGCCCTATACCATCAGACCTGGCCTTATTGCCCATTTCCTGGTCTTCAGCTCCCTACTTAAATGTCACCTCCAGGTGCACACAAGCCCTGGGATAAGGCAGTCCCCACCTTCCCACCTCGATGCCTCAGGAAGACATCCCTAGCTTCATCCATTCACCAATCCTCTTGCCACTGGACATCCTTTAGGGTTCATATGCATCTTGCACACTAGGATCTAAAAAGAAGGCTCCATCACTTTCTCCACTATAGCTGAGTCCTAGACACCGGTGCTCAATAAATCTGTACAATGAAAATGAATGAATCTCTTGGGCTACAGTCCCTGCCTGGACTGATCTTCACTTAAAGAAATAAGAATAAAGTATCCTTTGGGGAAACAGGGTGTGGAGTCTATAATAGGGAAAGGTTTGCCTGGAACCCCAGAAGCCAATGGAGGAAGCCCTCCATCCCTCGAGTAGTACAGGGCTGGGCCCATGGAATGCAGTAATGGAAGAAAGCAGGCTCCTTCCACCCAGCCCTGATTCCTGGCTACCTTTGGTGATATAGAGGTAGAAGAAATCGCAGTAGAGGACTGTCTGGACCAGGCCGGCCACAATGGCGATGAGGTCGAAGAAGCCCTCGAAGTGGTAGCGCCAGATCCAATTGAATAGATAGAGTGTACGGTAGACTCCCAGTGCAAACAAGTAGTGGCTGGTAATGGTCTCCGCCTCGCCGGTCTTGCTCACCATAAACAGCTGTGGTAAGATGGCCACTGACTCCAGGTAGATGGAGAAGGTCCAGAGGATCTGCAGAGGCCAGGGATGAGGGACACATGAGAGCGGGGCTAGTGGCATCGCAGGACAGGCACTGTTAACTGACCCCAGCTTTCAACATTTACTTGACACTGTTCAGCCCATGTCACCAGTCCATAGTCAAGGCTCATCATAGTTCCCTAAACCTACTCTACAGAGAGGAAACTGAGGCCTAAGAGGGCCCTCGCTTAGGACCAGAAGCTCATAAGCAGCAGAGCTGGGGACTTAACTGGAGCTCAAGATGATGAGTACTTTTCAGCTGTATTCTCGCTAAAGGCAGAGTGGACTGGAGCCTCCCTTCTGCAAGACCTAGCACAGGCGTGCAGCAGCTTTACGACGGAGACCTAGCACAGGCGTGCAGCTGCTTCACGATGGAGACCTAGCACAGGCGTGAAGCTGCTTTACGACGGAGACCTAGCACAGGCGTGCAGCTGCTTCACGACAGAGACCTAGCACAGGCGTGCAGCTGCTTTACGATGGAGACCTAGCACAGGCGTGCAGCTGCTTTACGATGGAGACCTAGCACAGGCGTGCAGCTGCTTTACGACGGAGACCTAGCACAGGCATGCAGCTGCTTTACGACGGAGACCTAGCACAGGCGTGCAGCTGCTTCATGATGGAAACCTAGCACAGGCATGCAGCTGCTTTACGATGGAGACCTAGCACAGGCATGCAGCTGCTTCACGACAGAGACCTAGCACAGGTGTGCAGCTGCTTTACGATGGAGACCTAGCACAGGCATGCAGCTGCTTTACAATGGAGACCTAGCACAGGTGTGCAGCTTCTTCACGATGGAGACCTAGCACAGGCGTGCAGCTGCTTTACGATGGAGACCTAGCACAGGCGTGCAGCTGCTTTACGATGGAGACCTAGCACAGGCATGCAGCTGCTTTACGACAGAGACCTAGCACAGGCGTGCAGCTGCTTCATGATGGAGACCTAGCACAGGCATGCAGCCGCTTTATGATGGAGACCTAGCACAGGCATGCAGCTGCTTCACGACAGAGACCTAGCACAGGTGTGCAGCTGCTTTACGATGGAGACCTAGCACAGGTGTGCAGCTTCTTCACGATGGAGACCTAGCACAGGCATGCAGCTGCTTTACAATGGAGACCTAGCACAGGCGTGCAGCTTCTTCACGATGGAGACCTAGCACAGGCGTGCAGCTTCTTCACGATGGAGACCTAGCACAGGCATGCAGCTGCTTTGCAATGGAGACCCTTTCCTACTCCCATACGGACACTGCTAAATATACAATCTTTAGAGACCCAAGTCAGACTATGTTGTTCCCTAGCTTAAAATCCTCTGATGGCTTCAGGGCTGGAAAGATCACTCAGAGGTTAAGAGCACTGGCTGTTCTTGTAGAAAACCTGGGTTCAAATCCCAGTACCCACATAGCAGATAACAACCGTCTATATAACTCTAGTTCCAAAGGACCTGATGCTCTCTTCTGTCCTCCACAGGCACTGCATGACATGGATGCACTTAACATACATGCAGACATAACATATATACATATAAAAATAAATCAGCCAGCTGTAGTGGCACACTCCTTTAATCCCAGCACTCAGAATGCAGAAGCAGGCATATCTCTCTGAGTTCAAGGCCAGCCTGGTCTACATAGCGAGTTCCAGGCCAGCTGGAGCTACAGGGAAACCCTGCCTCAAAAAAAAAAAAAAAAAAAAAATACGGATGTGAGCCAGGCATGGTGGTGCACACCTTTAATCCTAGCACTTGGGAGGCAGAGGCAGGCCAATCTTTGTGAGTTCAAGGCCAGCCTGGTCTACAGAGTGAGTTCCAGGACAGCTGGGGCTACAGGGAGACCCTGTCTTGAAAAGACCAAAAAAAACCAACAAAAAAAAAACCCTCAACCACCCCCAATTTTTTAAATTCTCTGGTGGCTTTTTTTTTTGGCCCGGCCACCCTGCCCTGCTCCCAACCAGTGCTCAGGTTCCCACCCCTCTGGCAGCTTTTTATGCAACCAGAATAAAATCCAGACTCTTAACCTTGTCCTTCAAGGCTCCCTACCCCAACCTCCTCTTCCCCAGGGTCTCTCTCTGGGCAACACAGCAGTCCTCCAACATACCAAGCTTCTTCCTGCCTCAGGGCCTTTGCGCTTGCTCTCCCCCAGACTGTCCTATGCTTGCCTGCTCTGCATCCTCCTGACCTCAGGAGCCAGTCACATCCTGAGAGAGAGATAGGTTTTCCCCTGGCCGTTCCTCCTCCAGGACTCACAGCACCCTACCTTTTGGAGTTGTTGGAGGCACATCTTGTTAGAAAGTCCAGGTTTGCCTGGAACCCATGCCGCAGCCCAGGCTGGCCTTGCACTGTGGTCCCCTGCTGGGATGTCAGCAGGGGACCATAGTCAACTAGTGCCACTGTGGAACATCACCCTAGAGTCCTGCATCTTGTTCACCAGGGCTCCAGCCAGTGAGTCACTGAGTGAGCACCTGCAACAGGCTGCCCATGTTTCTGGCACAGTCTACCTCAAGGAGGTATGGATGGCCATCTTCATGACTGGGACAGGGCCTCAGAGCTCCTGTGCAGCCCCAACTCTCTGAAAGTCCGACCTGGGGTGATGATGCATGATCTGCTGCACACCCGAAACCTCCCCTCAGAGAACAAAGCCAGGTGGCTTCTGTGGTTGTTTTGACCTTCTGGAAGGAAGTGAGAAGTATCAGGATATGCTGGTGATGACTCGGGCACCTGTCCTGTCCTGCACAACGGGGCATTAACGAACTTCAGCCGTAACACTACAAGGTGGGTCCAGCTATCACTCCCACCATACACATAAGCAAACTGAGACCCAAGGACTTAAGAATCCCACACCATATAGGTGGACCCCAGGTTTGCTCTTTGACCACCCAGAACTGTCCAGGAGGCCCTCAACAAATATGTACAGCACCTCTCATTCCTGGGGTGATCCTAGGGGAACTAAATCACAGAACAGGACACCGAAGGTCTGCTATACTTTGTTCTATGAGACCTGAGGAGCTTTGTAAAGATGAATTTTATTTATGTGTGCTTGTGTGAATGGCATGTCTGCGGGTGCCTGGAAAGTCAGAAGAAGCCACAGGATCCCCTGGACAAGCAGTTAAGGGTTGTGAGCTGCCCAACAGGAGTGCTGGGAGCTGAACCTGGGCCCTCGGCAGACGCAGGAAATGCTCTTAACTACTGAGCCATCTCTCCAGCCTTAAGTGGTTTTTTGATCTTTTTGAGACAGGGTCTCCCTTTAGCCCTGGCTGTCCTGGAACTCACTAGGTAGACCAGGCTGGCCTTGAACTCACAGAGCTCTGCCTACCTCTGCCTCCCAACAAGGGCTGGGGTCGAGCTCTAAGTACGTAGGAGCTAGACCCCATTTCCCTCCATAATAAAGAAGGATGTTAAAAAACAGAAACTGGGGGCTGGGGAGATGGCCCAGTGGTTAAGAGTGCTGACTGCTCTTACAGAGGACCCAGGTTCGATTCCCAGTGCCCACATGGCAGCTAAGAACTGTTTTTAAGCCGGATGTGGTAGTTCACACCTTTAATCCTAGCACTCAGGAGGCAGAGGCAGGTGGATCTCTGGGAGTTCAAGGCCAGCCTGGCCTACAAAGTGAGTTCCAGGCCAGCTGGGACTATAGGGAGACCCTGTCTCAAAAGACAAATAAATAAATAGGAACTGAGCAGGATGTGGTACTGCATGCCTTTAATCCCAGCACTCAGGAGGCAGAGGCAGGTGGATCTCTGAGAGTTCAAGGCCAGCCTGGTCTACACAGCAAGTTCCAGGCCAGCTGGGGCTACAGGGAGACCCTGTCTCAAGAAGACAAGAAAAAAAAGGAACTGATTTCCCCATTTTACAAATAAGAAAACTGAGGCATACACTTGCCCAAAGTCCACTGTTACCCAATAAAGAAGTAGGCTTCTAATCCTCACACCTTGATTCCAGAGCATCTATGTAGAACCAATAGGCAACCCTAAACCCAGTAAACCGTCTAAGACCCATTTTATACTGGGGGAAACTGAGACAGAGAAAGGACAAGTCATAGGCCTGCGTTCACACAGTAGAAGAGAGATCCCAGTAGGGGTAGTGACACACACCTAGAATTCAGACCCTGAAGCCGAGGATTACAAGTTCCCCAATGGCCTGTACTACATAGGGAGACTGTCTCACAAAACAAGGGTTAGGGCTAAGCCTCAGGAGGAGAGTGCTAGCCCAGCACCCGCAAGGCCCTGGACTTAATCTCCAGTACCTCTGGAGCAGTGGGAGGAGATGTGAGACTCAATTCATGTGGCTTGACTCCAGAGCCTGTTCCTCATGGCTAACTAATCAGTCTAGTGCTTACTAGACTGGTGGCCCTGGATATTCAGACGACCAGAGCTCGGATTCCTCATCTGCAAATGGGTTGCTGTGAAAGCTAATCAGCCGCTCTCCATGAAGTGCTTGGGCTGGCAGTGCTGCTCGAGCATTCATAGCCTGTCTCCACAGTGCTAGGCTGAGCACGCAGCTCCTGATGAGGAAGTCTCAGCCAAGCCGGCAGAGAGAAGCACCTGAGGGTCTGCTGTCAGATGCCATTCTGCCCCAGTCATGCGACCACCACACCATCCCAGTGGTGGCCTACCTCCAGAGGGGTGAAATCATGGTTGACCAGGAATGCCAGAATGGCCGTGGGAACAACAAGGAACTCCACCCGGAACGTGTCATGGTTCCCATCATAAGTAGCTTTGAACTTGCTGTAGATCATCCACACAGTGGTAAAGGAACAAGCTATGTAGACCACCTGTTGAGAGGGTGACAGAGCAAGTCAGCTCACAAGGAGAGCCCCCCCAACACAAATCAAGCTCCCAGCCCTCCTCCCTCAGACCAGGATCCCAGACCCCAGCTCTCCCGCCCCAGAGCAGAACTTCAGGCCCATGCCTCCTTGTGACCCTTCTTTGACCCCTGGCCTGGCTCCTCGCTGCAGTGTGCAGATGCAGCTCTACCTTCATGCAGGTGTTGTAGAGTGAGATGTAGTTGGTGAACAGGTCCAAGTATCTGGCAGTGAACACCACGGCAAAAAGGACCTGGCTCTTCCCTGAAATCCCTGTGGTAAAGACAAGTTGCTGGTGGACGGCTTCGTGGGCAGTAACCTAAGGTGCAGCGGCTGGGATAGCCCGAAGACGCTCCGGAACACAGCTGTCCCCAGACTAGAGCCTGAGCATGGCCCTTTCCCACCGCCCACAGCCAGAGGGCGGCCGGCCCCAAAGCTACTCCAGACCGAGGCTCCGTCCCAAGCTAGGCCTCACCGGTATCCTTGTCCCTTTCAGGGTCTCCCCCACAGTTTGGATCCACGTTGGGGCCTGGGGAGGGCTCTCCCTGACTTCAGACCCCCAACAGTCACATTCCTCCCGCTTCCTTCCCAGCCTCCACAGTCCACGTCACCAACTCCCAGCCACCTCCCCGCCTGCCATGGCTCCTGGTTCCCGGACGCGGAACACCCACAGATGTCCCAAACGGTGCAGAGGAAGGTGGACTGGGGGGGCCCAGAGCCACCCAACCAACCGTGCGCGCCCTCGGTCTGAGGATGGGTGCTGACCCCCCCCACCCCGTGACCCTGGAGCTGGAAGAGGGATCCCCGGCAGGCAGTCGGGGATTGGACTCTGACCTCCCGGCTCCAGCCTGCCCCTGCCCCGGGCGCCCCACTCCCGCTCCCCCTCCGCGGGCGGGGAGGGGGGTCGTCTCACCCGCACACGATCGGGACTTCCAGATTTTGAGCAGTAGCAAGATGATGGCTAGGAGGTGGGAGAGGTCTCCCAGGAATCGGAAGAGGTTCATGGCTGAGGGGCTCGGGCAGGGCGGAGCTGGGGGAGGCCGGCCGGCGGGACTGTCCCGGGGCTGCGGCGCTGCTGGGAAGAGGGCGGGAGAGGAGCCCTCGGGTAGCTCAGCTTGGGGGAGGGGGCTCTGGGAGGTGAGCCGAGGCCGGAGCTGCTGGAGCGGGGAAGAGGGAGGAGGGCGGACGGTGGGAGGGGAGGAGCCCCGGCTAGAGCTCCACCCCGACGGCGGTCTGCTTGTCTGGCGCCCCCTGCCGCCCACCCCCTGCCTTGCAGAGCCGCAGAGAATACCCTGCAGGCTGCCTCCTCTGAGCTGGAAGGGTCCCCAGGATCGCACCCGCCAGGCCATGGCTTCTTTCTAGACCAGCTGTGTCTGTATAAAGGACGACGGACAGGGACCGGCTAGCCTGGGCTCTTAGCAAGAATTCTGGGGCCTGAGTTCTGAACTCTAAAAATCCTGGAAGGGCTTGGGACAATGGTGCAGCCTCTCATCTTGGCACCGGTAAGATGAGGCAGGTGGGTGGCCATTTCCAGGACTGCATAGGAATAGTCTGTCCCCCCACAAAATACAACAATAATAAACCCTGGAGACAGAGCGATCGCTTTTGCCTTCCTCGGTGGTCTCTAGTTCCAATCCAATGGAAGGGATTCTCCCTCATCTCGGGAGATTCCCTCAGGGCCCAGGTATCTGAACCTCAGTCTTCTCCCTCAGACCCGGAAGTACAGACCTTGGTCTTCTCCCTCTGACCTAGGAGTCCATCCTCACGCCTTCTCCCTCACACTCAGGGGTCCAGGCCCTAACTTCGTCCCTCACAGTCAGTCAGCCCTACTGCTCCCATAAATACCTTCTTTGGAACTTGGGGTTCCACCCCAATTATTTTATTACTAAAGTATTCTAACCTGGGAACCCAGATCTCTAATTTCTTCCTCCTTCTGAGACGCAACAATTCAGGCTCCAGGTCTTTCAGGAACATGCAAGTTCATCCCTGTCCCAGCAGACCTTAGGAACATAGGAAGCAGGACACTGACAGTGGTCATAAGAACAGAAGTTGGATCAGAACTCACTGCTGGAGTTCAGAGGCCCTGCTCCAGCCCCTTCAGAATTCTTCCCTTCCTCTCCTCACCCACCTCCCTTCCCCTCCCCTCTCCTTCCCTCTCCTCTCTGATCCTCCCCCTCCACACCCCAGGAATCCTAAAGCACACTCCTCCCAGAGTTGCAGATGCTAAGGACTTCTCTACCAGAGGTAAGACAGACAGATGGCCTCTTGGGAACTCCAGGTTGGGTCTGTGATCATTCACAATTGCTGTGCCTGTGTCTGTGGCACAGCAGTTTTCCTCCAGGGAACTGAGCACCCGTGGCTGTAAGAGACCAGTACCTCAAAGATCACCCAGACCCTCATCTAATAACTTCTCAGAAGCGGGCATAGAGCCTAGACCCCTAGTCGGAAGGAGAAATGTTGAGGTCGGGGTACCTATGGTCCAAAGGAGAAAGGGCAGGGACTGGACAGCAGTCTGAGGGAGGTGGGACAAGACCTGGAACCCTAGTTGTGAGGAAGACTGGGGCCTCAGCCTGGGGAGGAAGGACAGTATCTGAACCCCTAGGTTTTAGGGAAAAGTGCCAGAATCTGAGTTCCCGGGTCTGAGAGAAGACACAAAGGACCAGGACACTTGAGTCTGAGGGAGGAGGACTGAGGATGAGCCCTAGGCCTGAGGGAGGAGGGCTGGGAGCGGAGAGGTCTGGACCCTGGATCTGAGGGAGGGGGACTGTGGACGAGCCCTAGCCCTGAGGGAGGAGGGGCTTGGGGGGTCTGGACCCTGGATCTGAGGGAGGAGGACTGAGGATGAGCCCTAGGCCTGAGGGAGGAGGGACTGGGAGGGGAGAGGTCTGGACCCTGGATCTGAGGGAGGGGGACTGTGGATGAGCCCTAGGCCTGAGGGAGGAGGGGCT
>VZQC01012362.1:1132214-1234651 GCA_009823505.1 Rhizomys pruinosus
GATGGGGGGGAGAGGTCTGGACCCTGGATCTGAGGGAGGGGGACTGTGGACGAGCCCTAGGACTGAGGAAGGAGGGACTGGGGGGGTCTGGACCCTGGATCTGAGGGAGGAGGACTGTGGACGAGCCCTAGGCCTGAGGGAGGAGGGGCTGGGGGGGGGAGAGGTCTGGACCCTGGATCTGAGGGAGGGGGACATGGAAGAGCCCTAGGCCTGAGGGAGGAGGGATGGGGGGGTCTGAAGGAAGAAAGGATTGGGGGCCTGGACCCCTGGGTCTGAAGGAGGAAAGGATCGGGGCCGTGGACCCCCTGAGTCTGCAGGAAGAGGGTTGGGATCTGGACATCTGGGTTGAGAGTTGAGACTCCATGTCTAGATTCCTGGGGGGAAGAAAGGAGGACTCAGGGTCCGGGCTCCTGGCTCCCTGATGGTTTGGATCTTGCCTCTGGGATCACAGAAGCCACACGATAGGTCTTAGCATGGCAGATGTTGAAGCCAGGCAGAGGGAGGGGCAAGTGTCAGTGACCCCCCCCCCCAGCCTTCTATCTAGGTCCCAAGCTGTCTCTACCTGGCAGTGTCCTTGTCCTCCCTCCCGGCCTCATCCCTTTTCATTGCAGCCCCTCACTCCCTCGTCCCATGAGGAAGACAGAGGCTGTGAGATGGGGTATGGGGTGGTCCCCTCCCCCACCCCGACAGGAGGAGGGGTCCCTAGGGAAGCCAGGAGGGGGGGCTGTGGGTCTCCTGGCAGGGACGGACGGGGACTGAATGTTAATCGCATCCTGAGTGAGTGTGCGAGAGAGAGAGCAGAGCGAGCGTGTGAGTCCCTCCCGCTCTGGCTCTTGCAAGCCGTGGCCGCCGCCGCCGCCGCCCGCCGCCCTCCATCCTCCACTCGCAGCCTCCTTGGCCACCAGCACCCAGCTGGGGGTGTCGGCTTGGGTGGGTCCGCCCTGCCCGCAGAGGTCTCTCCGCTATATCCATCTGCCAGGTGAGGATGTGTGCTGGTGTCGGGCTGGCTGGTGGGGGGGGGTGTGTCTGTAAGGGCTGCGGCGGCGGCTGGGGGGGGGGTGTTCTGCCTGTACCAAACCTGAGTCGCCTGCCTGCACCTCACGGGCCCCCAGTCTGTTCCCTGAGCCCCCAAACCTGGAAGGTGTGCACCTGGGTTCTGTGCCTCCTGCCTGCATCCAGCCCGGCGTCTGGGTGTCCCCGGATGCCTGTGTCCTCCTGTCTGTCTGAACAGCCACTGAGAACAGTAACAACGAGGCCCCTCTTGGGGCCCTGCGCAAATGTGTGTGTGTGTGTGTGTGTGTGTGTGTGTGTGTGTGTGTGTCTCCCTCATCGAGCTCCGGGGGTGTTGAGGGGGAATCCCAGGGAAGTGAGGTTGTGCGTGTGTGTGCGCGCGTGTGCATGTGTGTTTCTGCCTGTGCTTGAGAGTGAGGGCACCAACGGGGGGGGGATCTGGGGGTGGCCAAGCGGGGAAGGGGCAAGCAGTTACCCTGATAGACAGCCTCCCGCTCCTTACACAAACACACACCAGCTACCAGCTTCAGAGGTGACCCAGACAGACAGACAGACAGACAGAGACATGGGGGAGGCTTTGCTAAAGGCACAAAGAGGGTGCCAATAAGCCAGGGAGAGGCAAATGGGACATGAGAGAGGGGGGAGGAGCTGGGGCTGAAGCGGTAGAGGGGGGCACCCCGGGTGGGTGGAGGGGGATCCCCATGGGGTCAGGCCGCAAGAGGACACCCCCAACAGCCTCCGCAATGCCCGGGGCCCAACTTCCAGCGCAACATGTGTAGCTTCATCCTCGCCTAGTCTGGTGGCCGCAACCTTGGGGGACAGACAGGGCAGGTCAGGATCAAGGAAGAGGAGGGAGAAACCGAGCCGGGACAGACGAGAGGTCTCCGCCACTGCCGCCTCCTGCCGTTGCTGCCTGCTGCCCTGGGCCTTGCCCCCCACCAGCTCCCCAGCCCTCTGCGCTTTTTGGGCCTCTGGACAGCAGGTTCCGGTCCTGGCACCCCAGCAATCACTCCCCACAGAACAGGGTCATGAAAAGGTAAGGCTGGGGCAGGGGATGCAGGGGTGGGGTGGGGATGTGGCCCCCAATCTAGGGCAGGGAAAGTTGGCCAGGGATCTCAAGAAGGAAGGGGCTGGAATGCAGGCGATTCCCCCTCCCGTGTCTCCCAGGCAGTCTTCTGCCTCTTTGCTCTCTTCCTCTGTGAGCCCCTTTCTGAGTCTCTACACCCCAGAACTACCCCAGGCCTCCCCCATTCCCGACACTTTGTCCCTGTCCCCCGCTGCATATTACTGACATCCCACCTCTGTTAAATCTCTCCACTTCACCTTCTCTGCACCCCCTCCCCGCATGGGTCTCCCCATCACCGGCGTCCCTCTCCCTCTCTCCTCTCTCTCTCCCCTCCCACCTCAGAGCTATGAGTCTGCTATTAATACCCCTGCCAAGGACCTTGAGGGCATCCAGGGCCCAGCACCCAGCCCCAAGCCGCTACCCCTTCCTCAAGGTTCGGGAATGTCCTTTTGGGACTGGGGTGGGTTATGTGTGCGATGGGGGACCGGATGCCGTCTGCAGCACAAGGGGGGGGGGAGCTGTTGATCAAAGTGGCCTCTCCCAATTCCCGTGATGGATGGTGGGGCAGCACAGGGACCTCCCCTCCTTCTCAGTGTGGGGACAGGCTGTGCTATGCACAGGATCTGAGGAGGATGACTGGGAAGGCCTGGGCCGGGGCAGCCAGGATGTTGGGACTGATGGCTTTGAGTCCAGAAAAGGGGGTCCTTAAGGGACAGAACAGGAACCAAGATTCCCAGATAGTGGAGCAGGAGAGGGCTAGGAGCCCTGAATCCTAAGAACTGAAGTGGACTTTAGTGCTGGCTGAGGTGTGGGTGCCTGCCAGGCCAGGTGTTGCGGGGGGGATTAGGGAAGACGCCTGTGAGAGGAAGGAGGGCCAGGACTCCTGACGGGGCAGGCTGAGGACCTGAGGAGGCGGAGGCCAGGGTCTGGACCCTGCCACCACTGGGGATATGAGCTCTGAGACTTGGCTTCCAGAGGACACTGGGTGGGGATGTTCACTCAGCCCCTGGGGCACAGAGAGGCTGGCCAAAAGAACCGGGTGGAGGAAAACACTGGGCTCCAGCCTCCTGACAAGGGTGGGGCTTATGCTGCCCTCCTGGGCCATAGCAGTGACAAGGACCCCGTGGCCCCCAAAAGCAGAAGCCAGGGTCTCAAAGGTGGAGGAGGGGGCTGATGGCTGAGCAGCCACCAGGAGGAGGAGGGCCAGCGTTAACCCCCAGGCCACAGCTGTGCGTTATTCTGGGGAGGAAGAGGGGGGGGCTATTCTGAGCGCGGACTGAGCCAGCTGCTTGGGGAAAGAAGGATGGAGAGGAGGGGCAGAAGGCATGGACGTTGGGGTGGGGGTGGGCAACCCCTTCCCTGAGAAGACAGTGGCTTGGGACCTCCAGAAACATGGGGTAGCAATCCGGGGTGTGAGGCTGCCAGGCAGGGCAGGGGTGTGGGCCTCTCCCCAACCCTGGCTGCCTGGAGTGGACAGGCCTGTGTTACCATGGCAACTAGACAGAAGACTGATTGACAACCAAGAGAGAAACCTTTTCTGTCTGGACCCTGACCCCTCCAGGAAGCCCCCACTAGAGAACAGGCTCTGGTGCTATCTGGGGGCACAGACCAGGCCTGCGACCCTCCTCCTGAGGCTCAGGACCCAGGAGCCTGGGCTCCAAGCCCACCCACCCCAGGCAGCTAGTATTCAACAGGGGGCACCGGAGGCAACACTGTTCTTCTAATTTGCTAAATTGCTCTGGGCTGGGAGCCAGGGACCCCCCTCCCAGCTCTCCACAGCTGTGCCCCCAACCCTGAGTCTGAGCCTGGTCCATGACTCTCAGTGAGAATGAGGGGACAGGGCCAGGAGCAGGGCCACCAATGGCTTGGGGTGGTGAGGAGGGGAAAGGTTGTGGGGCATTTTCTCTCCCTGGGACACCCCACTAATTTTCACCTCTCTCTCCCCACACACGCACACCTGACCCCTTTCCCTGTCGTCGTCCCCCCCCTCACTTTCTTCCTTTTATTTTCATTCCTTCTGCCGCCGGCTCGCGCCTTGCTTTCATGTCTGTGCTGGGCACCTCCCGGGCGGGGGTCTGGGCCTGCCGTGCCCTGCTATTTCTGTCCTGTGTGTTCGCTTTCGCGCCGCCTGCCTCCATCCCCATCCCTTCTCCCCGAGGTGTGTATGTTGCTGCCTCTGGGTGGCTGTGGGTCTCTACCTCTGCTTCCTGGCCAACTTTCTCACTTCTCTCATTTCTCTTGCCTTCCTCCACCTGTCTCTGCATCTCTCTGCCTGCCTATCATCCGCCCTTCTGTCTGTCCTTTGGAGGCTCTCTACCATCTCTCCTCCTCTTTCGTCTCTCCTGACCACCTCTGTGGCTCTTCCCCTCTCCCTTTCCCTCACCCTGGGTCTCTTCCCATCTCTTTCTCGCCCCTTCCATCCCTGCCCTTCCCTTTCCTTACCTCTGTGTCTTCCCTGACCCCATTTCTCACCCCACTCTGCCTGACTCCTCCACTCCTTATCCATCTCTGGGTTTCAAACCCCCACCCCTCTTTCTGTATTTGGGTCTTTCTCTCCCTTGTACTCCCTTCCTTTGCCTTTCCCGCTGCCTCTCTGGTCTGTGCGTCTCTCCGTCTCTCTCCATCTCTCTTCTCCGTCTCTGTCCCCCAACTTTGCCCTCACCGTGTCTACACCTCTCCCTCTCTGTCTGCTCCCACTGTCTCTGTCCCTCTGTCTCCACCTGTCTCCCGCTCTCTGTTTCCCTCCACTTCTGTCCCTCGCCTCCCGTCCGTGCAGAGGCCGCCCGGCGGGGCCCGCAGGCGATGCGCAGCGCCGGTGGCCCCCGCGGCCCTCGGGGCCCCGCTAAGATGCTGCTGCTGCTGGCGCTCGCGTGCGCCAGCCCGTTCCCGGAGGAGGCGCCCGGGCCGGGCGCGGCTGGCGTGGGCACGGGCGGGGCGCGCCCTCTCAATGTGGCGCTGGTCTTCTCCGGCCCCGCTTACGCGGCCGAGGCGGCGCGCCTGAGCCCGGCGGTGGCCGCGGCGGTGCGCAGCCCGGGCCTGGACGTGCGGCCGGTGGCGCTGGTGCTCAACGGCTCGGACCCTCGCAGCCTCGTGCTGCAGCTCTGCGACCTGCTGTCGGGGCTGCGCGTGCACGGCGTGGTGTTCGAGGACGACTCCCGCGCGCCCGCCGTCGCGCCCATCCTCGACTTCCTGTCGGCGCAGACCTCGCTACCCATCGTGGCCGTGCACGGCGGCGCCGCGCTCGTGCTCACGCCCAAGGTGCGCGGGGCCGCGGGGGCGGGGCTCAGGGGGCGGGGCTTGGGTCTGGGGGCGGGGACATCGTAGGAGCAGGCTTGTGCCGGGCGGTGGGGGGGGGGGGTTGAGGGGGACTCCTGGCAGCTTGGGGGCAGTTTTTGGGGAGCAGAGAGGTTCGTCTGGGGGCCCAACTTTGAGGGGGGCAAGACAGCTCCCAGGGGCAGGGCCAGTCTGATAGGTCAGTTTCCGCCTTGGCGGTAGGGGGTCAAGTTCAGTAGAGAAGGGGCCGACTTGGAGGGGTGTGCTCTATAGGATGCACACCTGGAGGGAAGGTCAGATCCACAGTAAGGGAGGAGGACGTGGGTCCTTAGTGGGACAAGCCAGTGGCGGGAAGAGAATCAGAGGGGTCCAGTCAGAGGTGGAGTCTAGTGAGAAAGTGGTGTCCAAGAAGGCACCAGGGACCGAGTCCAGGGACAGAGACCAAGAAAGAAGGGGTGTCAGGTACAAGGAGCTCAGCTGCGGGGGGGTTTGGGAAGGAGCGGGGCTAGAGATCTAGGAAGGAGAGCGGGAGCCGAATTTCTGAGGTGGATGGATGAAAAACAGGACCAGGCTCAAGGACAGATCTAGAACTCAAGGAATCCAATTGGGAGGGCTGTAGGAAGGCGGGAGCTAAGCCACGAGATGAAAGGGTGTGCTCTAGGGCAGTAGGCCTTGGGAGGCAGGTTTGAGGAGGAGCGAGTCAAGCTATAGAGGCGTGGACAGGATCCACAGCCGGGCCCAGCCCAGGAAAGCCAGAAGCCTACCAGGAAGAGGGGAAAGACTGGCTTAAAGAAAGCCCAGCCTCCAGAGGCTGAGAGTGGGTGAGGGCAGTGGATTATAATGGACTTTTGGTACCAAAAAATGGACCAGCCTAGTCTGCAGACTGAGAAAGCATAGGCCAAGAGGTGGAGCTTGAGAAGGGACCCGGCGTGTTGGAGGTGGAGCCAGTGAAACACGGACCTGGGATTGGCTGGAGAATGGAGCCATCTGGGTAGGTGGAACCTAAGCCAGTCAGCTCCCTGCTGGGAGGGCCTGTGGGCACTGTGCCTGGATCCACAGCAGGCTGGGACACTCAAGTCTGTCCAGAGCATTCTGGGAAAGACCTCTGTCCAATTTCCTTGTTCTTGGTTTGACCATCCTGAGATTCATAGGCAGATCTGTGGACCTAGCCGACACCTCCACGGAACACTGGCGCATCTGTCCTTCGTGCTTCCTTTGCTACTGAGTGTGACCCACTGGCCACTGTGAGCCATTCCCTGGGCAGCCCATTGCCTTCAGGGACATGTACTCCCTTCGCTATCCCTGGGTGAAAGTATGGTCCTCACGTTTCCATCTGTACTACAGAGGATGCCAGTGTGTGTTCCCTTCAGCACACTGCCCCCTGCTGAGGGGTGAGGTCCTCATGCCTGCTAGGAGACCCCCCCTCTTTTCAAGACATCAGTCCTGTACTCAAACCACCAGCATGTGCCAAGAGACAGTTAGCTTGCTGTTTGCATGGAGGTGCAGAAAGCCTTGTAGAGGGCCGCGTCTGTGGTGGAGCCAGTTTAGGTTCAGGTTTAACTGAGTGGGGAGAGGTTCCTCCATATGGAATTTGCACCCTCATGAAGGAAACAAATTAAGCAGGCAGCAGATAGTGAAATCCGCCCCAAGGAAAAATCAGTAATGGCTGAAGGGAAGGCTCCCTGAGGAGGTGGCCTTTGAGCTGGCCCTGAGGGAAGATGAGGGGTAGCTGAGCAGGGAGGAGTAGAGAGTGTGTCCCCAGGAGGGACAATTATGAAGAATTATGAAGGGCAAAGTTTGGAAGGAACGTGATGTGTCTGAGGAAGAGCGGCGAGGTGTAGTGGCTGGAGCCAAAAGGTGGCAGGTCAGCTCAGACAGGCTCTAGGGCCTGGTTTATGCAGGGCCTTGTGCTTGGGCCGCGGTGAGGCCTTTGGTTTTGCTTCTTAAGTAGAGTCATTGGAAGGCTTTCAATTGAGAAGAGATACGATCCAATTAATATTCTGAAATGATTGGTTTCTGTTTGGAGAATGGACTGAAAGACATGAGAATGGAAGTGGAAATGTGCTGGTGAGCCAGATGTCTCAGGGAGAGAGATTGTGATGGCAAGGAGAGGCAGGGTTCTGTCATCAGAGGAAAGGAAGACAACTGAGGGTAGGTTTGAACAGAAAATCAGGAAGTCTTAGAAGTGACCAAGAGGTGAGTGAGAGGAAAACGGAAAGGACGGGCTGAGGCTGCAGCTCGGCTGGTACAGTGCTTGCATAGCATAAATGAGGCCCTGGGTTCCATCGCCAGCACCACGTAAACTGGATGCAGTGGTGCACACTTGTAATACCAGCACCTGGGAGGTAGAGGCAGGAGGAGAAGTTCAAGATCATCTTCAGCTATAAATTTAAGGCCAGTCTAGGATATATGAGACCCTGGAGAGATAGAGTATGAGAAAATGAATGGTTAGGGTTAGGGTTAGGGTTAGAAAGAGGGGAAGAAGGTCGTGAAGGATCAAGAAGTCTGCTTTAAAAAATATTTTAGTATTTTAATATTATGTGTATGAGCATATTTCCTGCATGTATGTAAATGCACCTGTGTTGTGCACTACCCAGGAGGGTGTAGGATTCCCTGAAACTGGAGTTAGCCATCATGCGGGGGCTGGGAATGGAACCTTGGTCCTCTACAAGAGCAGTAAGTTCTCTTAAATGCTGAGCCGTCTCTGCAGCTCCCCCCGCCCCCCAAATTCTGCTTTTGATGTGCTGTTTCTGAGATGGGGCAGGGAGCGATGACTAGAAAGTGGCATTCACAAGTGTGGCGGAGCCTGAAGATAAGAGCCTTGGGCATATGCCACCAGTTTCCTGCAGTGGACTGCGCCGCCAGGCAGACAGCCACAGGTGGCTGCTGAACACGTGCCAATGGGAATCTGCATTTTTCAGTTTGATTTCATTTAAATTTGAATAGCTACACGTGGCTAGGGGCTACCATATTGGATAGTATTGGAGATAACAGGTAAACCCATGGGTCTATGTGACATCATCGCCAGGGAGAAGAAACAGAAGAGAACACCAAGGAGGTATTCCTACATTTATGTAAGGTTCTGGCTGAGGAACAAGGGCCAGTGAGAAAGACAGAAACTAGGGACAAGAAAGCAGGAGGGAAATCCAAAGGAAAGCCCCCGCCACGTGGGACTTTGCATGCTGGGAGTTGTAGTCTCCGCTGTTGCAAGTGGGGGCCACGGACCCTCAGTGGACGCTGGGAACTGTAGTCCCCTTAGTAGATGCTGAATTCATGATGGCTGTATCACCTGCTGCCGCAGATAAACCCTCAAACCTCGGCTGCTCACCCCAGTAATTTGCTTCTCATTCATACAAACTCCAAATAGGAAGTCCTGACTAGAGGCGATTGTCCTCCACGTGCGGACCAACACAGGCCACCTCCCTCCGGTAGCTCTGTGAGCTTCAGTTCTTTTGTTGGGCCCCCACAGCTGCCCTCAGAGAGGAGAGTGAGGTTCTGGGGGAGACGTTCAGGTGGGCCTGGGAGAGCTCAGTCATATGATCAATCCTGGATTGATCAAAACCTGGATGGAGCCAGGAGGAAGAGGAACCAGGCCTGGTGTGCAGCATAGTGAAAACTATGTGGCCACCGGCCCAGGCAGCTGTGGTTATGGAGTCCTCCCTGTCCCCGCAGGAGAAGGGCTCCACCTTCCTGCAGCTCGGGTCCTCCACAGAGCAGCAGCTGCAGGTCATCTTTGAGGTGCTGGAAGAGTACGACTGGACATCCTTTGTGGCGGTGACCACACGTGCCCCTGGCCACCGGGCCTTCCTGTCCTACATCGAGGTGCTGACTGACGGCAGCTTGGTGGGCTGGGAGCATCGCGGGGCGCTGACGCTGGACCCCGGGGCGGGTGAGGCGGTGTTGGGCGCGCAGCTCCGGAGCGTCAGTGCGCAAATCCGCCTGCTCTTCTGTGCCCGCGAGGAGGCAGAGCCTGTGTTCCGGGCAGCGGAGGAAGCCGGCCTCACCGGGCCTGGCTACGTTTGGTTCATGGTGGGACCCCAGCTGGCTGGAGGCGGGGGCTCAGGGGCCCCTGGGGAGCCCCTTCTTCTGCCAGGAGGAGCCCCGTTGCCTGCCGGGCTGTTTGCAGTGCGCTCCGCTGGCTGGCGTGACGACTTGGCCCGGAGAGTGGCTGCTGGTGTGGCGGTGGTGGCCAGAGGTGCCCAGGCCCTGCTGCGAGACTATGGCTTCCTGCCTGAGCTGGGCCATGACTGCCGGGCCCAGAACCGCACACATCGCGGGGAGAGTCTGCACAGGTGATAGGATGGGGAAACCTGGACAACTCAGTAATGAGTGGCCTGGGTGGGTCTACCCCCCTCCCCCATTTCCTTTTCTATAAAACTAGGTCTCCTTCCTAAAGTTATATCAGGTAACTTAGAAAGTGTCTAGTTACAGAGTGTGTTACTATATTTCATGACCTTAGACTATAGAAATCAGTACTCGACGTGGTGGTGAAAGACTATAATCTCAGCACTTCAGAGGTGGAGGAAGGAGGATCAGTAGTTCAAGGTCATCTTTGGCTACTTATCAAGTTCAAGACCAGCTTGGACTGCATGAGACCCTGTCTCAAATAAAAGTAAAACAAAAAGATTTATAACCTAGCTGGATGTGGTGGCACATGCTTTTAATCCCAGCCCTCAGGAAGCAGAGACAGGCAGATGTCTGTGAGTTCAAGGCCAGCCTGATCTACATAGTGAGTTCCAAACCAGCTGGGGCTACAGGGAGACCCTATCTAAAGAACAACAACAACAACAACAACAAATGTATAACTTTGGCCTGCATATCTGCCATCCCAGCACTCAGGAGACTAAGCAGGGAGGACTGAGTTCCCGACGGATCTCTGTGAGATTGAGGACAGCTTAGTCCACTTAGCAAGACTCTTCTCAAAAATATCCATTGTTTACATGTTAATGTCTTTGAAATCAAGATACGTCTTATAATTGGTGGATTACCGTGGTTTAATTGGCAGTGTTTCTGAGTCTGTTTTGTAAGTAAAAATACTGAGAATCGATAGTATCTTAGACCAGATAAAACATCACCATGAGCTTAGCCTTAGTGATAAAAAAAAAACCCAATGATAAAGTGGCCCATACAAGACGGAAGTGTCACATAACAGCACAAAGACACATATCCAGCAGTACAGTGTGTTAAAGGACTGGTGCTCCAAGTGGTAATTCAGGAACCCAGGACCTGCCCACCTCAGTGTTGGGGCATCTTTGCACAGTAGCAGCTGGATTATAGGCATGGCAGAATAGATCTATTCTTTGGAGTGGGGGGGTGCTTTTCAGAGAGCAAGCAATTTCCTTTTAAGTGAAATAGAAGGCACAGGTCTCATTTCTCATTAGTAAAAACCTTGTCACGTGGTCAGAGCTGCCGTGCTGGTTGTGTATGGCCCATCCATTCTGATTAGCTGAACATCCGTTCTGGTTAGCCGGTGCCTGGGCTCTGCCGACTGTTAGATGTTTGACCACCACCTCTGCATGCAGCCTAGGTTGGCTGCAGAAAAGGCTGGGGCTGTCCACCCTTGCTGGGCGGCCGTGGGGCCAGTGCACACACTGTGATGTTGGAAGAGTGCTGAGTGGGACTGCATATTCACCACAGGAAATGGGGTGTGGGGAAACCAGTGAGCTTGGTGTCAGAAGCAGAGAATGAGCCATTAACCCTGAACCCCACTGGGTTTGGGAGGAGGTGATGGGTGGGGGAGAAGGCCTAGAGGAGGAGAGTGGAGAGCTGACTCAGGAATCAGGGTCCTAGAACAAGAGGATGAGGAAAGCATCCTGTGTTCATAGATACTGAGTGCCCACTAGGAACTAGGGCTCATGCTGGGCACTGGGAACACAGGGATGAATAAGACCACAGACATCTTCAAAGAATACCAGGGCCTGAAGAGCTTACAGACAGAGATGGGAATAATGGCCACACAGTGTGAGGCTCCAGTAATGGAGATGACAGCAGCCTTGGGGGGAGGGGGGTCCTGCCCAAGCCAGAACATTTTTGGTTGCAAAAAGCAGTCTCATTTAAGTTTCCCCGGGAGAAAGGGGGTTTATTGGAAAGATAAACATGCATGGAGCAGACTTCAGGAATTGAGGTCAAGCCCAGGGCCAGTTACTCTTTCATCTTCTGAGTCTGTCTTTGTCACTCTGCCCCTTTCTCTTGGGCTGGCCTCTCCCAGTGGCTATTCTTAATCCAGAATTTCTCCTTGTTCATAATTTCATACCCTCCACGTCTCTCTAATACATCATCCCAGGGGGAGACTGGTTGACTACAGTCAGCCTTGCAAGCCAGGCTGCACAGTTAGGGGGTCAGCTACTTTGTCAGGGAAGAGAGAACCCTAAAGTTGAACTGCTGGCCAAACACCCATCCATTGAAAAGCCCTCTACTGAGACTACCTGCCAAGCACTGCTTTAGACACAGGAATCAAATTTCCTGCTCTCACAGAACTGGCAGTCTAATGAGGGAGAAGGAAGAGCAAAAGAAAGGCCATCCACAGGTGGTGGCTTCTGAGATGAAAGTAAAATGGGGCCGGGGGGTGAGCCTAAAAGCTTAAGGGTTACATGATATCAAATGGGTAAAATTTAGAGATTAAAAACATATACACAGGCCAGGCGTGGTGGTGCACGCCTTTAATCCTAGCACTTGGGAGGCAGAGGCAGGCGGATCTTTGTGAGTTCAAGGCCAGTCTGGTCTACAGAGTGAGTTCCAGGACAGCTGGGGCTACAGGGAGGCCCTGTCTCAAAAAGACCAAAATAAAATAAAATAAAACCTATACACGGGGCTGGAGAGATGGCTCGGCGGTTAAGAACACTTGCTGCTCTTGCAGCAGAGGACCCAGGTTCTGTTCCGGCACCACATAAGGAAGCTTACAACCACCTGTAACTCCAGCTGCAGAAGATCCCATGCCTTCTTCTGGCCTCGATGGGTACTGACACGCATGCGGTGCACACACATACTCGGACACACACCTAATCATAATTATTTTTTGGTCTCTTTGAGGCACAGTTTCCCTGTAGCCCCAGCTAGCCTGGAACTTGCTATGTAGACTAAGCTGTCCTCAGTCTCACAGAGATCCATTTGCCTCTACCTCCAGAGTGCTGGGATTAAAGGTGTGCATTACCACACCCAGCTCCAATAAACAGAATTTGTTAAAGGTCATTAAAAAGCAATATATCAGAGCTGGAGAGATTGCTTAGCAGTTAAAAGCATTGACTGCTCTTGCAGAGGACCCAGGTTTGATTCCCTGCACCCACATAGCAGCTAACAGCCTTCCATAACTCCAGATCCAGGGGATCTGAGGCCCTCTTCTGACCTCTGTGGGCATTGCACAACATGGGTGTACTTACATAGATGTAGGCAGTACACTCATACACATAAAAAATAATAAGCCTGGTGTAGTAGCACACACCTTTAATCCCAGCACTCGGGAGACGGAGGCAGGAGGATCTCTGTGAGTTCAAAGCCAGCCTGGTCTAATGAGCTCCAGGGCATCTGGGGCTACAGGGAGACCCCTTCTCCAAAAGAGAAACTAATGATAATAATAATAATAATAATAATAATAGAGGCTGGAGAGATAACTCAGTGGTTATTAGCACTGGCTCTTCTTGCAGAAGACCCAGGTTCAAATCTCACCACCCTTGTAGCAGCTCCAGGAGGTTCAATGCCATCTTCTGTCCTCTGTGGGCATTTCATGACATGGGTACACTTACATGCATGCAGGCAATACATACATACACATAAAATAATAATAATAATAATAATAATGACAATAATGTAGGTAGAAGTAAGCACTGAAATGTCTAAGGGAAGAGCAAAGTGTCCAGGCCCTGGGGCTGCAGCTGTCTGTGTGGCTAAACCGGTGCCCCAAAGCTGGTGAAAGCAGACACAGGCAGGGCCTGTAGGCCGAGGGAAAGAGCGTCAGCTTCAGCCTAAGGGTAACTAGCAAGCTCGCCAGAAATGGAGAACACTTGTTCAGTCAGGGGCATAGCAGACAGGAAGACCCAAGAGAATGACACAGGCAGACATGGAGCTCCATCGAGCAGAGCAGGTGAGGGGTGGGGTGGTGAACCCAGGAAGGTGGGGAGCACAGGTGTGTGCTTTATGTGCTCAACTGTGCAGCATGGACTCCGGAGGCTCCAGGTCTCTGGGAACCAAAGTCAGGTCCGGAGGAACACAGGCATGAAGTCAGCCTGAAGTGTAGAGAAACTTCTCTGCGGTTGTATACAGACGAGAAGGCCAGGCAGGACATTCAGAGGACATGGAGGAGGGGTGCGGAAGGAAAGATGTCACTTCTGGCCTGGTGTCCTGGATAGAGGGATGGGGGAGCAGCCGGGAGTTCAGCTGAATAGAGAGCTGAAGTGAGAGCCTGCTAGAGTGCAGTGAAGATACCTGGGAGCGCAGAGATCCCCAGGGAGCTTTTCAAGAGAAGGGACATTTGAGCTGAATCTTTGCAAACTATCGGGCTGGTCATGGTCAGGAGCCCCAGGAAACTCTGCCCATGTCCCGAGGGCCATTGTGCTCAGTGCAGTTAGAGAACGAGGGTTTTCAGGTAAGAAGCCACCAGAGAAGGGGCTTCAGGTACAGAGGAGAACACAACATGCAGGGACTCGAAGATGTCCACAAGCTGAAAGGTTGGTCTTGGGGTGCTGGCAGCTCAGCAGAGAACTCCGAGAGGAAGGCCAGAGCTGGTCAACAGAAAGGAGACTCGGCCCGGGTCCTCACATGGCCTCCTTCCTTCCGCGTGGGTAGGTACTTCATGAACATCACCTGGGATAACCGTGACTACTCCTTCAATGAGGACGGCTTTCTGGTGAACCCCTCACTAGTGGTCATATCCCTCACCAGAGACAGGACGTGGGAAGTGGTGAGTGGCCAGCCAGACCCCAGGCACCTCTGAGAGAGCACCTGCACCCCTACATCTTCGAGAGGAGGGCCAGGGTCTGGCCTCCTAGGTCCTAGGAAAAGGACCGAAGGCCCAACCTCCTGGGTCTGAAGGAGGAAGGGGCAAGGGAGCTGGGTTCTGAAGGGAGGCGGGCCCACACTCCTAGGTCTGAGGGACGAGGGGTGGGGAGGCCAGGACACCCTGAAATATCCCCAGGACGCTTGACTGTCCTTCTTTTTGGACAAGGTGGGCAGCTGGGAACAGCAGACCCTCCGCCTCAAGTACCCACTGTGGTCTCGCTATGGTCGCTTCCTGCAACCGGTAGATGATACACAGCACCTCACTGTGGCCACGCTGGAGGAGAGACCCTTTGTCATCGTGGAGCCCGCTGACCCCATCAGTGGCACTTGCATCAGAGACTCCGTCCCCTGCCGGAGCCAGCTCAACCGTACCTACAGGTGACAGCCCGGGATCCAGGAGCCTCAGAATTCTCTTTCCCTGAAGCTCAGCCATTCAGGCCCTCAGCCCTCAGCTTGGTGGCCTGGGGGAAGCCAAGAATTTTTTCTTTTCTTTTTTTGAGATAGAGTCTCCCTGTAGCCCCAGCTGGGCTGGAACTTACTATGTAGACCAAACTGGCCTCGATCTCATAGAGAGCTGCCTGTCTCTGCCTCCCAAGTGCTGGGATTAAAGGCCTATGCTACCAGGCCTGGCATTCCAAGAAATTCTTAAACCTTAATCTCCCCAGACAGTGTTATTTATAGTTTTAGCTGCTTCTTACCCCTCACCTCATGGGAGAACCTAACAGGGGTCCCCAACCTCTCCAAGCCTGGTCGCTCCCCGCAGCCCTCCACCTGACGCCCCCCGCCCGGAGAAGCGGTGCTGCAAGGGCTTCTGCATTGACATTCTGAAGAGGCTGGCTCACACCATCGGCTTCAGCTATGACCTCTACCTGGTCACCAATGGCAAGCATGGCAAGAAGATCGATGGCGTCTGGAATGGCATGATTGGGGAGGTGAGGCAGGTGGGACAGACAGCTGTGGGGGGAGGAAGGAGGACCCTGGGGGCAGAGCCAAGAGGAGGATGCAGGGGCGGGGCCAAAGGAAACTGCAGTAGGTAAGGGCAGGACCTAAGGGGAGGTCACCCGCAGAGGATTACGGAGAAGCAGCGCATGGAAGCTTGGGGCCAGGCCAAGGAGAAAGACAAGAGGTGGGCAGGGGGTAAGCGGAGTGAGAAGGGCCTCGTGAGGATGGCAGAGCCCGGGCTAGCAAGGCGGAACTCCTAGAGAAGGAATTTGGAGGGTAGAACTCCTCCTCGGGAGGGGCGGGACTGGGAGGGGCGGGGCTAGGAGGGCGACACTCCAGGCTGGAGGACTAGCAGGGAGGAGTTCCTGAGTAGGAGATTTGGAGGGAGGAACGCCTGGGGGGCGGGGCAGGGCTGGCTGCAGACAACTGTGGGAGGAGGGTGGGTCCTCAGGCCTTGAGAGAACTGAGGTGGACAGTGGGTGTGGCAGAGACCACCTGTCTGCCCCTGCCCCTCCTCCCCTCTCGGTACACCCCTGCCCCTCCTCCCCTCCTCCCCTCCTCGTTCACCTCCCAGACCTCCAGATCTCCTAGCTTGTCTCCCACACCATCACTGTCCCCTCCTGGGGCCAGGCTCTGCCCACCGTGTCCCTAGCCCCTGAGCTGCTTTCCCTTGCCAACTCCTCCACCCACCCCAGGTGTTCTACCAGCGTGCAGACATGGCCATCGGCTCGCTCACCATCAACGAGGAGCGTTCAGAGATCGTAGACTTCTCCGTCCCCTTTGTAGAGACTGGCATCAGCGTCATGGTGGCACGCAGCAATGGCACTGTGTCCCCCTCTGCCTTCCTCGGTGAGCCACACCAGGACAGGGAACCACACCTAGACAAAGCTGGACCAACTGTCCCCAAGTGGGTGGGCCCTGGGTCCCGCCCTGGGTCCCATCCTGGGATCACCTGTAACTGGTGTGTGACTCCACTGAAGTGACAGTACCTCTGTGCTTCAGGTTCCTACTCTATCAAGTGGGAGAAATCATTTCCCCAGCAGTAGGAATCTGCGCAGGAAGCTTGGGAGCTTCCAGTGGTGCCTTTCTCAGCCTGGGTTTATACTCAGCGGTGGGGTGTTTGGTTTGGTTTGGTTTGGTTTGGTTTGGTTTGGTTTGGTTTGGTTTGGTTTGGTTTTAAGACATGGTCTGACGATGTAGCTCAGTTTGGCCTTGAACTTGCAGTGACCCTCCTGCCTCTCTCTCTGCCTCCTGAGTGCTAGGATTTCTATTACTTTTAGTTAAAGAGAGCCCTCTAACATTGTGCAGTTTCAGCCCCCCAAAGCCCCAGTCTTGACTTTGTGTGATATGAAGGTGAGATCCGCCAGGTACCAGCACACCATAAGCACTCCAGAATCCATCTCGGTGTTTCCTTTGTTTTTTGTTTGTTTGTTTGTTTTGTTTTGTTTTTTTTTTATTTTTTTTATTATTATTATTTATTTTATTTATTTTATTTTTGTGATGTGTATGAATGTACTGTTTGCATGCAGGTCTGTGCCCCCATGTCGTGCAATGCCGCGGAGGTCAGAAGAGGGTCTCGGATTCCCCTGGAGCTGGAGTTCTCCTGGAATTGGAGTTACAGACGGTTCTCAGCCCCGCCATGTGGGTGTGGGGATCGAACCCGGGCCCTCTGCAAGAGCGTCGGTGCTCTTAACCGCTAGGCTATCTCTCCAGCCCCTGTTTTGTTTTTTAAGATATGCTCTTACTAAGTAGCCAGACTGCCCTTCACCTTGTGATCCACCCGTCTCAGCACCCCAGTGCTAAGATTACATCCCTGAACCCCAGGTATAAAACATGGCATTTTGTTTGTCTGTTTATCTCTTTGCTTGATTTCATTTTCTAGTGCTGGGGATTGAACCCACAACTTGGAGCAAAGTGGTGATTAAGACATACGAATCTCTTTCTCCTGGGAGTTCCCTACCTCCTGGGAGAGATTAAAAAAAAAAAAAGAGGTGTACAGACAAGATCCTTTATAGACAGTAGGAGAAGTTAGGTGCTGGAGTGAGGAGAGGGACAGGGTGGGCATTAGTGTGGACAAGAGTGGCCAGTCGGAGGAGGCTGACTGTGTGAATCAGGTATGCGGGAGGAAGGGGGAAGGGAAGGGGAGGCTGGAGGCGGGAAGGACAGAGGTGGCACGGGTGGGGAGAAGTGGACACAGGCTGAAGGTACGTGTGTAGGGTGAGAGAGGTGTGGGACACTAGAGGCGTGAGATAGAGAGTGTGACAGGCACGAGAACGAGTGGACGGTGTGATCGGAGAGAGAGGCTGGGTAGGGGAGAGGTGGACAGAAGGCTGGGTAGAGAGAGGTGGACAGAAGGCTGGGGTGGAGAGGAGAGAGGTGGACAAAGCTGATAGAGAGAGGTGGACAGAAGGATGGTAAGAGAGAGGGTGGCAGAGCTGAGAGAGGGAGGGGGGACAGAAGGCTGAGTAGAGGAGAGGTGGACAGAAGGCTGAGTAGAGGGAGAGGTGGACAGAAGGCTGAGTAGAGGGAGAGGTGGACAGAAGGCTGGGTAGAGAGAGAGGTGGACAGAAGGCTGAGTAGAGGGAGAGGTGGACAGAAGGCTGAGTAGAGGGAGAGGTGGACAGAAGGCTGGGTAGAGGGAGAGGTGGACAGAAGGCTGGGTAGAGGGAGAGGTGGACAGAAGGCTGAGGTAGAGGGAGAGGTGGACAGAAGGCTGAGTAGAGAGGAGAGATGGACAGAAGGCTGGGAGAGAGAGGTGGACAGAAGGCTGAGTAGAGGAGAGGTGGACAGAAGGCTGAGAAGAGGGAGAGGTGGACAGAAGGCTGGGTAGAGAAGTGACAGAAGGCTGAGTAGAGAGAGTGGACAGAAGGCTGAGTAGAGAGAGAGGTGGACAGAAGGCTGGTAGAGAAGTGACAGAGGCTGAGTAGAGGGAGAGATGGACAGAAGGCTGGGTAGAGAGAGAGGTTGGACAGAAGGCTGGGTAGAGAGAGAGTGGACAGAAGGCTGAGTAGAGAGAGAGATGGACAGAAGGCTGGGTAGAGAGAGAGGTGGACAGAAGGCTGAGTAGAGGGAGAGGTGGACAGAAGGCTGAGTAGAGGGAGAGGTGGACAGAAGGCTGAGTAGAGGGAGAGGTGGACAGAAGGCTGGGTAGAGGGAGAGGTGGACAGAAGGCTGGGTAGAGGGAGAGGTGGACAGAAGGCTGAGTAGAGGGAGAGGTGGACAGAAGGCTGAGGTAGAGGGAGAGGTGGACAGAAGGCTGGGTAGAGGAGAGGTGGACAGAAGGCTGAGTAGAGGGAGAGGTGGACAGAAGGCTGGGTAGAGGGAGAGGTGGACAGAAGGCTGAGTAGAGGGAGAGGTGGACAGAAGGCTGGGTAGAGAGAGAGGTGGACAGAAGGCTGAGTAGAGGAGAGGTGGACAGAAGGCTGAGTAGAGGGAGAGGTGGACAGAAGGCTGGGTAGAGAGAGAGGTGGACAGAAGGCTGGGTAGAGGGAGAGGTGGACAGAAGGCTGAGTAGAGGGAGAGGTGGACAGAAGGCTGGGTAGAGGGAGAGGTGGACAGAAGGCTGAGGTAGAGGGAGAGGTGGACAGAAGGCTGAGTAGAGAGAGAGGTAGACAGAAGGCTGGGTAGAGAGAGGTGGACAGAAGGCTGAGTAGAGGAGAGAGGTGGACAGAAGGCTGGGTAGAGAGAGAGGTGGACAGAAGGCTGAGTAGAGAGAGAGGTGGACAGAAGGCTGGAGACATATATATTGCTGGTCTCTGGACACTTGGTGGTAGGAAGTTTGGCTTTTCCGCTTGCTCTGGTAGCAGGAGCTTGACTGTAGTAGGTCATATGACGAGTATTCTGATGTGACTTGCGGCAGATCCATGTTCACAGGCGGCTAGAAGGAAAGCTACAACAACAGTGTAGACAGGAAGGACGGACGCGCAGAAGCTTGCAGCAGGGACTAGCGTAGACATGGGGTGTGGCCTTAAAGCCCCTGTGGTGTGCGGAGCAGAAACCTCATCCCTCGGCCTGGGAACAGTCCACGTGTGCGGGGCCAGGCCGACAGTTCGAGTCCGTTCCTGCTTGCTCTCGGCAGTCTGAGCAAAGCTACTGTGGGAGGAGCTAGGAGGACAGACATCCCTTCCCCAGGGGACCGAGAGGCTGGAGAGAGGGTCCAGAGAGGACACTAGGCTTTCTCCGTGCGGTGGGGGGATGGGGAGAGAGACCCAAGTAGCTTGAGGGTCAGAAGTATGGTCAGGGGCAAAGGCTGCGGCCTGTGAGGCAGGAGGAGCCTGGGAATGAACGTGGTGTTTCGTGTTCCATGAGGCTGGGTAGGCAGGGTTGCCAAGATGCTGAGCCTGGGCTTTGGTCTGGGCATGTGGGGCGGGATGAAGGGCCCTTGGAGAAAACCGGGGAGATGCAAACTCGGGTCTGGGGCTCGGGAAACCTTTAGCAGATAGCAGAGTCGGGGAGTGGAAACCACAGAAACGGTCCAGTGGCTCTTCCTGAGAAAGACCGCCCCCAGGCGGCTGCAAGGCAATGACGTAGAAGGGGGCCAGCTGGGCTGTACCTGTCGCCCCCGGGTCTGCTTAGCTGAGGCCGACCTCACGCCCCTTGTCCCCAGAGCCCTACAGCCCTGCTGTGTGGGTGATGATGTTCGTCATGTGCCTGACCGTGGTGGCTGTCACCGTTTTCATCTTCGAGTACCTCAGTCCTGTGGGCTACAACCGCAGCCTGGCTACGGGCAAGCGTGAGTCCCCTCTCTCTGCCCTCTTTTGCCTGACCCCTCACAGAACCGCATTTCTCAGAGCCCCCGAGGGCAGAGCCAGAAATGGCAGTCCTTTCTCCTCCCAAGGGGAGCGGGGTCCATGCCTGGTCCTGGCCCCCTGCAGGCCCCGGCGGCTCTACCTTCACCATCGGGAAATCCATCTGGCTGCTGTGGGCCCTGGTGTTCAACAACTCGGTGCCCGTGGAGAACCCCCGGGGCACCACCAGCAAGATCATGGTGCTGGTGTGGGCCTTCTTCGCCGTCATCTTCCTCGCCAGTTATACAGCCAACCTGGCTGCCTTCATGATCCAAGAGGAGTATGTGGACACCGTGTCTGGGCTGAGTGACCGCAAGGTGAGTGGACTGGGGGGCTCAGAGCTGGCTTGTCACGTGTCCCAGGGTAGAGAGGTTCCTGGGTGACTTCCCAAGAGGAATTCAAGAGCAGTGCAGATGGAAGGTTCTAGAAAAAGATGAATGATCTAAACATGCCCAGGGAAAGAGCGTGTCTCCCAGTGTCCCAAGAGTGCTAATGCCAAATAGGATTCTCTAGATATGTGTGTCTCTCACACTGTAATGAAGGCCAAGTTTGTGACACAGACAATGCACTGGAGACCATGCCTGCATGAAACACATCAGCAACGAATTGCCGGAAATATAGAAATGATAACACCTGAACATATAGAAGTCAGCCTCGGGCTCGTAGTACACACCTATAAAGTCCTAGCCCTCCAGAGGCGGAGGCAGGAGGGTTTGCAAGGGCAGGGTGGTAATAGCGAGTTCCTGTCTCAAAGAACAAGAGCAAAGCCAACCCCAGATTTTTCCTGATTAGATTCGAAAGATATAAAACTGTTTCAGCACAGGGGCGTTGGTGGCGCACGTCTTTAATCCATAGACTTGGGAGGCAGATGCAGGCGGATCTTTGTGAGTTCAAGGCCAGCCTGGTACTACAGAATGGTTCCAGGCCAGCTGGGGCTACAGGGAGAACCCTGTCTCAAAAAGACCAAAAAGAAAAAAAAAAGCTGATCCAGCAAAGCTCTTTAAATGTCCGGCCCCTCAGTTTGCACACTTGTCTCCTGTCCACAGCATGTGCAGGGCCAGCAGCCTTAGACAGAGCACACTGACACTGCAGTGACCAACCTTAGACAGAGCACACCGACACTGCAGTGACTGACCTTAGACAGAGCACACCAAGACTGCAGTGACCAACCTTAGAGACACACCAACGCAGCCGACCAGCAATGACACGGAGCCAGTCACTTAGACAGAGCACACGACACTGCATGACTGACCTTAGACAGATGACACGGAGACCACAGTGACCAACGTTAGACAGAGCACACCGACGACTGCAGTGACCGACCTTAGACAGAGCACACCGAGACTGCAGTGACCAACCTTAGACAGAGCACACCGACACTGCAGTGACTGACCTTAGACAGAGCACACCAAGACTGCAGTGACCGACCTTAGACAGAGCACACTGAGACTGCAGTGACTGACCTTAGACAGAGCACACTGAGACTGCAGTGACTGACCTTAGACAGATGACACGGAGACCACAGTGACCAACGTTAGACAGAGCACACCGAGACTGCAGTGACCAACCTTAGACAGAGCACACCGAACTGCAGTGACCACCTTAGACAGAGCACACCGAGACTGCAGTGACCAACCTTAGACAGAGCACACCGAGACTGCAGTGACCGACCTTAGAGGACACACCGGACTGCAGTGACCGACCTTAGAGACACACCAAGACTGCAGTGTACCGACCTTAGAGACACACCGAAGACTGCAGTGACTGACCTTAGACAGATGACATCGAGACCACAGTGACCAACGTTAGACAGAGCACACCGACACTGCAATGACCGACCTTAGACAGATGACACGGAGACCGCAGTGACCAACCTTAGACAGAGCTTAGACAGAGCACACTGACACTGCAGTGACCAACCTTAGAGCACACCGACACTGCAGTGACCAACCTTAGACAGAGTACACTGAGACTGCAGTGACCGACCTTAGAGAGCACACCGACTGCAGTGACCGACCTTAGACAGAGCACACCAAGACTGCAGTGACCGACCTTAGATGGAGCACACCAAGACTGCAGTGACCGACCTTAGACAGAGCACACCGGACTGCAGTGACTGACCTTAGACAGAGCACACGAGACTGCAGTGACCGACCTTAGACAGAGCACACCGGACTGCAGTGACCGACCTTAGAGAGCACACCGACTGCAGTGACCGACCTAGAGAGCACACCAAGACCAGTGACTGACCTTAGACAGAGCACACTGAGACTGCAGTGACCGACCTTAGACAGAGCACACTGAGACCGCAGTGACCGACCTTAGACAGAGCACACCGGAACACACCAAGACTGCAGTGACTGACCTTAGATCACAGGGAGACTGCAGTGACCGACCCATTGTCATGAGCATTACATAAACAGATGAAGTGGGTTGCATTAAGCATTGTTTCCAGTGGACTGAGGTAGACCAACTGCAAAGCCATACCTTTGTGGTAAGGGACTGTGGTTCTGTGAATGTAGACAGACAGCATGCTCAGGACCACACACCCCTCTGGCTGTGTCCGTGGTTAAGATGGAGAGCTATTTCTGAATCACCAAGTAGGTAGAACCCAACTACAAGGCCTCCTTCCCAGGATCCAGCAACTTAAGAGAAGGTATCTACATTTGGTTTGAGGGTTCCTGGAGAGTACCCTAACAACTCTCCCTTCTACCCCAGTTTCCAGCGTCCCCAGGAGCAGTACCCGCCCTTGAAGTTTGGGACAGTGCCTAATGGGTCCACGGAGAAGAATATCCGCAGTAACTACCCAGACATGCANTCCTGTGAGATTGAGGACAGCTTAGTCCACTTAGCAAGACTCTTCTCAAAAATATCCATTGTTTACATGTTAATGTCTTTGAAATCAAGATACGTCTTATAATTGGTGGATTACCGTGGTTTAATTGGCAGTGTTTTCTGAGTCTGTTTTGTAAGTAAAAATACTGAGAATCGATAGTATCTTAGACCAGATAAAACATCACCATGAGCTTAGCCTTAGTGATAAAAAAAAAACCCAATGATAAAGTGGCCCATACAAGACGGAAGTGTCACATAACAGCACAAAGACACATATCCAGCAGTACAGTGTGTTAAAGGACTGGTGCTCCAAGTGGTAATTCAGGAACCCAGGACCTGCCCACCTCAGTGTTGGGGCATCTTTGCACAGTAGCAGCTGGATTATAGGCATGGCAGAATAGATCTATTCTTTGGAGTGGGGGGGGGTGCTTTTCAGAGAGCAAGCAATTTCCTTTTAAGTGAAATAAGAAGGCACAGGTCTATTTCTCATTAGTAAAAACCTTGTCACGTGGTCAGAGCTGCCGTGCTGGTTGTGTATGGCCCATCCATTCTGATTAGCTGAACATCCGTTCTGGTTAGCCGGTGCCTGGGCTCTGCCGACTGTTAGATGTTTGACCACCACCTCTGCATGCAGCCTAGGTTGGCTGCAGAAAAGGCTGGGGCTGTCCACCCTTGCTGGGCGGCCGTGGGGCCAGTGCACACACTGTGATGTTGGAAGAGTGCTGAGTGGGACTGCATATTCACCACAGGAAATGGGGTGTGGGGAAACCAGTGAGCTTGGTGTCAGAAGCAGAGAATGAGCCATTAACCCTGAACCCCACTGGGTTTGGGAGGAGGTGATGGGTGGGGGAGAAGGCCTAGAGGAGGAGAGTGGAGAGCTGACTCAGGAATCAGGGTCCTAGAACAAGAGGATGAGGAAAGCATCCTGTGTTCATAGATACTGAGTGCCCACTAGGAACTAGGGCTCATGCTGGGCACTGGGAACACAGGGATGAATAAGACCACAGACATCTTCAAAGAATACCAGGGCCTGAAGAGCTTACAGACAGAGATGGGAATAATGGCCACACAGTGTGAGGCTCCAGTAATGGAGATGACAGCAGCCTTGGGGGGAGGGGGGTCCTGCCCAAGCCAGAACATTTTTGGTTGCAAAAAGCAGTCTCATTTAAGTTTCCCCGGGAGAAAGGGGGTTTATTGGAAAGATAAACATGCATGGAGCAGACTTCAGGAATTGAGGTCAAGCCCAGGGCCAGTTACTCTTTCATCTTCTGAGTCTGTCTTTGTCACTCTGCCCCTTTCTCTTGGGCTGGCCTCTCCCAGTGGCTATTCTTAATCCAGAATTTCTCCTTGTTCATAATTTCATACCCTCCACGTCTCTCTAATACATCATCCCAGGGGGAGACTGGTTGACTACAGTCAGCCTTGCAAGCCAGGCTGCACAGTTAGGGGGTCAGCTACTTTGTCAGGGAAGAGAGAACCCTAAAGTTGAACTGCTGGCCAAACACCCATCCATTGAAAAGCCCTCTACTGAGACTACCTGCCAAGCACTGCTTTAGACACAGGAATCAAATTTCTCTGCTCTCACAGAACTGGCAGTCTAACGAGGGAGAAGGAAGAGCAAAAGAAAGGCCATCCACAGGTGGTGGCTTCTGAGATGAAAGTAAAATGGGGCCGGGGGGTGAGCCTAAAAGCTTAAGGGTTACATGATATCAAATGGGTAAAATTTAGAGATTAAAAACATATACACAGGCCAGGCGTGCGTGGTGCACGCCTTTAATCCTAGCACTTGGGAGGCAGAGGCAGGCGGATCTTTGTGAGTTCAAGGCCAGTCTGGTTCAGAGTGAGTTCCAGACAGCTGGGGCTACAGGGAGGCCCTGTCTCAAAAAGACCAAAATAAAATAAAATAAAAACCTATACAGGGGCTGGAGAGATGGCTCGGGCGCGTTAAGACACTTGCTGTCTTGCAGCAGAGGACCCAGGTTCTGTTCCGGCACCACTAAGGAAGCTTTACAACCACCTGTAACTCCAGCTGCAGAAATCCCATGCCTTCTTCTGGCCTGATGGGTACTGACACGCATGCGGTGCACACACATACTCGGACACACACCTAATCATAATTATTTTTTGGTCTCTTTGAGGCCAGGTTCCCTGTAGCCCCAGCTTATCTGGAACATGCTATGTAGACTAAGCTGTCCTCGTCTCACAAGATCCATTTGCCCTCTCCCCTCCAGAGTGTGGGATAAAGGTGTGCATTACCACACCCAGCTCCAATAAACAGAATTTGTTAAAGGTCATTAAAAAGCAATATATCAGAGCTGGAGAGATGCTTAGCAGTTAAAAGCATTGACTGCCTCTTGCAGAGGACCCAGGTTTGATTCCCTGCACCCACACTAGCAGCTAACGCCTGTCCATAACTCCCGTCCAGGGGATCTGAGGCCCTATCTCGATCTGTGGGCTTGCAACAACATGGGTTGTACCTTACATGATGTAGGCAGTACACTCATAACACATAAAAAATAATAAGCCTGGTGTAGTAGACACACACCTTTAATCCCAGCACTCGGGGAGACGGAGGCAGGAGGATCTCTGTGAGTTCAAAGCCACTGGTCTAATGAGCTAGGGCATCTGGGGCTACAGGGGAGACCCCTTTCTCCAAAAGAGAAAAATAATGATAATAATAATAATAATAAATAATAAGAGGCTGGAGAGATAACTCCAGTGGTTATTAGCACTGGCTTGTCTTGCAGAAGACCCAGGTTCAAATCTCACCACCCTTGTAGCAGCTCCAGGAGGTCAATGCATCTTCTGTCCCTCTGTGGCATTTCATGGACATGGGTACCACTACCTGCATGCAGGCAAATACATACTACACATAAAATAATAATAATAATAATAATAAGACAAATAATGTAGGTAGAAGTAAGCACTGAAATGTCTAAGGGAAGAGCAAAGTGTCCAGGCCCTGGGGCTGCAGCTGTCTGTGTGGCTAAACCGGTGCCCCAAAGCTGGTGAAAGCAGACACAGGCAGGGCCTGTAGGCCGAGGGAAAGAGCGTCAGCTTCAGCCTAAGGGTAACTAGCAAGCTCGCCAGAAATGGAGAACACTTGTTCAGTCAGGGGCATAGCAGACAGGAAGACCCAAGAGAATGACACAGGCAGACATGGAGCTCCATCGAGCAGAGCAGGTGAGGGGTGGGGTGGTGAACCCAGGAAGGTGGGGAGCACAGGTGTGTGCTTTATGTGCTCAACTGTGCAGCATGGACTCCGGAGGCTCCAGTCTCTGGGAACCAAAGTCAGGTCCGGAGGAACACAGGCATGAAGTCAGCCTGAAGTGTAGAGAAACTTCTCTGCGGTTGTATACAGACGAGAAGGCCAGGCAGGACATTCAGAGGACATGGAGGAGGGGTGCGGAAGGAAAGATGTCACTTCTGGCCTGGTGTCCTGGATAGAGGGATGGGGGAGCAGCCGGGAGTTCAGCTGAATAGAGAGCTGAAGTGAGAGCCTGCTAGAGTGCAGTGAAGATACCTGGGAGCGCAGAGATCCCCAGGGAGCTTTTCAAGAGAAGGGACATTTGAGCTGAATCTTTGCAAACTATCGGGCTGGTCATGGTCAGGAGCCCCAGGAAACTCTGCCCATGTCCCGAGGGCCATTGTGCTCAGTGCAGTTAGAGAACGAGGGTTTTCAGGTAAGAAGCCACCAGAGAAGGGGCTTCAGGTACAGAGGAGAACACAACATGCAGGGACTCGAAGATGTCCACAAGCTGAAAGGTTGGTCTTGGGGTGCTGGCAGCTCAGCAGAGAACTCCGAGAGGAAGGCCAGAGCTGGTCAACAGAAAGGAGACTCGGCCCGGGTCCTCACATGGCCTCCTTCCTTCCGCGTGGGTAGGTACTTCATGAACATCACCTGGGATAACCGTGACTACTCCTTCAATGAGGACGGCTTTCTGGTGAACCCCTCACTAGTGGTCATATCCCTCACCAGAGACAGGACGTGGGAAGTGGTGAGTGGCCAGCCAGACCCCAGGCACCTCTGAGAGAGCACCTGCACCCCTACATCTTCGGGAGGAGGGCCAGGGTCTGGCCTCCTAGGTCCTAGGAAAAGGACCGAAGGCCCAACCTCCTGGGTCTGAAGGAGGAAGGGGCAAGGGAGCTGGGTTCTGAAGGGAGGCGGGCCCACACTCCTAGGTCTGAGGGACGAGGGTGCGGGGTGGGGAGGCCCGGACACCCTGAAATATCCCCAGGACGCTTGACTGTCCTTCTTTTTGGACAAGGTGGGCAGCTGGGAACAGCAGACCCTCCGCCTCAAGTACCCACTGTGGTCTCGCTATGGTCGCTTCCTGCAACCGGTAGATGATACACAGCACCTCACTGTGGCCACGCTGGAGGAGAGACCCTTTGTCATCGTGGAGCCCGCTGACCCCATCAGTGGCACTTGCATCAGAGACTCCGTCCCCTGCCGGAGCCAGCTCAACCGTACCTACAGGTGACAGCCCGGGATCCAGGAGCCTCAGAATTCTCTTTCCCTGAAGCTCAGCCATTCAGGCCCTCAGCCCTCAGCTTGGTGGCCTGGGGGAAGCCAAGAATTTTTTCTTTTCTTTTTTGAGATAGAGTCTCCCTGTAACCCAGCTGGGCTGGATCACTTACTATGTAGACCAAACTGGCCTCGATCTCATGAGAGCTGACTGTCTCTGCCTCCAAGTCTGGGTATTAAGGCCTATGCTACCAGGCCTGGCATTCCAAGAAATTCTTAAACCTTAATCTCCCCAGACAGTGTTATTTATAGTTTTAGCTGCTTCTTACCCCTCACCTCATGGGAGAACCTAACAGGGGTCCCCAACCTCTCCAAGCCTGGTCGCTCCCCGCAGCCCTCCACCTGACGCCCCCCGCCCGGAGAAGCGGTGCTGCAAGGGCTTCTGCATTGACATTCTGAAGAGGCTGGCTCACACCATCGGCTTCAGCTATGACCTCTACCTGGTCACCAATGGCAAGCATGGCAAGAAGATCGATGGCGTCTGGAATGGCATGATTGGGGAGGTGAGGCAGGTGGGACAGACAGCTGTGGGGGAGGAAGGAGGACCCTGGGGGCAGAGCCAAGAGGAGGATGCAGGGGCGGGGCCAAAGGAAACTGCAGTAGGTAAGGGCAGGACCTAAGGGGAGGTCACCCGCAGAGGATTACGGAGAAGCAGCGCATGGAAGCTTGGGGCCAGGCCAAGGAGAAAGACAAGAGGTGGGCAGGGGGTAAGCGGAGTGGAAGGGCCTCGTGAGGATGGCAGAGCCCGGGCTAGCAAGGCGGAACTCCTAGAGAAGGAATTTGGAGGGTAGAACTCCTCCTCGGGAGGGGCGGGACTGGGAGGGGCGGGGCTAGGAGGGCGACACTCCAGGCTGGAGGACTAGCAGGGAGGAGTTCCTGAGTAGGAGATTTGGAGGGAGGAACGCCTGGGGGGGGGGCAGGGCTGGCTGCAGACAACTGTGGGAGGAGGGTGGGTCCTCAGGCCTTGAGAGAACTGAGGTGGACAGTGGGTGTGGCAGAGACCACCTGTCTGCCCCTGCCCCTCCTCCCCTCTCGGTACACCCTGCCCCTCCTCCCCTCCCTCCCCTCCTCGTTCACCTCCCAGACCTCCAGATCTCCTAGCTTGTCTCCCACACCATCACTGTCCCCTCCTGGGGCCAGGCTCTGCCCACCGTGTCCCTAGCCCCTGAGCTGCTTTCCCTTGCCAACTCCTCCACCCACCCCAGGTGTTCTACCAGCGTGCAGACATGGCCATCGGCTCGCTCACCATCAACGAGGAGCGTTCAGAGATCGTAGACTTCTCCGTCCCCTTTGTAGAGACTGGCATCAGCGTCATGGTGGCACGCAGCAATGGCACTGTGTCCCCCTCTGCCTTCCTCGGTGAGCCACACCAGGACAGGGAACCACACCTAGACAAAGCTGGACCAACTGTCCCCAAGTGGGTGGGCCCTGGGTCCCGCCCTGGGTCCCATCCTGGGATCACCTGTAACTGGTGTGTGACTCCACTGAAGTGACAGTACCTCTGTGCTTCAGGTTCCTACTCTATCAAGTGGGAGAAATCATTTCCCCAGCAGTAGGAATCTGCGCAGGAAGCTTGGGAGCTTCCAGTGGTGCCTTTCTCAGCCTGGGTTTATACTCAGCGGTGGGGGTGTTTGGTTTTGGTTTGGTTTGGTTTGGTTGGTTTGGTTTGGTTTGGTTTTGGTTTTTTTTTTAAGACATTTGTTCATGCTGCCTCACTACTGCTTTGGTGACTTAGTGACCCTCCTGCCTCTCTCTCTGCCTCCGTGCTAGGATTTCTATTACTTTTAGTTAAAGAGAGCCCTCTAACATTGTGCAGTTCAGCCCCCCAAAGCCCCAGTCTTGACTTTGTGTGATATGAAGGTGAGATCCGCCAGGTACCAGCACACCATAAGCACTCCAGAATCCATCTCGGTGTTTCCTTTGTTTTTTGTTTGTTTGTTTGTTTTGTTTTGTTTTTTTTTTTTTAATTTTTTTTATTATTATTATTTATTATTTATTATTTATTTTTTGTATGTGTATGATGTACTGTTTGCATGCAGGTGTGCACCCATGTTGTCGTGCAATGCCGCGGAGGTCAGAAGAGGGTCTCGGATTCCCCTGGAATGGAGTTCTCCTGGAATGGAGTTGAGTTCAGACCGACGTTCTCAGCCGCCATGTGGGGCTGGGGATCGAACCGGGTCCTCTGCAAGAGCGTCGGTGCTCTTAACCGCTAGGCTATCTCTCCAGCCCCTGTTTTGTTTTTTAAGATATGCTCTTACTAAGTAGCCAGACTGCCCTTCACCTTGTGATCCACCCGTCTCAGCACCCCATGCTACAGATTACATCCCTGAACCCCAGGTATAACAACATTCATTTTGTTTGTCTGTTTTCTCTTTGCTTGTTTCATTTTCTAGTGCTGGGGATTGAACCCACAATTGGAGCAAAGTGGTATAGACATACGAATCTCTTTCTCCTGGGAGTTCCCTACCTCCTGGGAGGATTAAAAAAAAAAAAAGAGGTGTACAGACAAGATCCTTTATAGACAGTAGGAGAAGTTAGGTGCTGGAGTGAGGAGAGGGACAGGGTGGGCATTAGTGTGGACAAGAGTGGCCAGTCGGAGGAGGCTGACTGTGTGAATCAGGTATGCGGGAGGAAGGGGGCGGAAGGCTGAAGGAAGGACAGAGGTGGGCAGAAGGCTGTGTCGGGGAGAGAGGTGGACACAGGCTGAGTAGAGAGGTGGACAGAAGGCTGTGTACGGGAGAGAGGTGGACACAGGCTGAGTAGAGAGGTGGACAGAAGGCTGGGTAGGGGAGAGAGGTGGACACAGGCTGAGTAGAGAGGTGGACAGAAGGCTGGGTAGGGGAGAGAGGTGGACACAGGCTGAGTAGAGAGGTGGACAGAAGGCTGGGTAGGGGAGAGAGGTGGACACAGGCTGAGTAGAGAGGTGGACAGAAGGCTGAGGCTGAGAGAGAGAGGTGGACAGAAGGCTGGGTAGAGAAGTTGACAGAAGGCTGAGTAGAGGGAGAGGTGGACAGAAGGCTGGGTAGAGAGAGAGGTGGACAGAAGGCTGAGTAGAGAGAGAGATGGACAGAAGGCTGGGTAGAGAGAGAGGTGGACAGAAGGCTGGGTAGAGAGAGGGTGGACAGAAGAGCTTAGTAGAGAGAGAGATGGACCAGAAGAGATTGGTCGAGAGAGAGGAGAGGTGGACAGAAGGCTGAGTAGAAGGAGAGGTGGACAGAAGGCTGAGAAGAGGGAGAGGTGGACAGAAGGCTGAGTAGAGGGAGAGGTGGACAGAAGGCTGGGTAGAGAGAGAGGTGGACAGAAGGCTGAGTAGAGAGAGAGGTGGACAGAAGGCGTGAGTAGAAGGAGAGGTGGACAGAAGGCTAGAGTAGAAGGAGAGGTGGACAGAAGGCTGAGTAGAAGGAGAGGTGGACAGAAGGCTGAGTAGAAGGAGAGGTGGACAGAAGGCTGAGTAGAGAGGAGAGGTGGACAGAAGGCTGGGTAGAGGAGAGAGGTGGACACAGGCTGAGTAAGAGAGGTGGACAGAAGGCTGGGTAGAGAAGTTGAGCGGAGGAGAGGTGGACAGAGGTGAGTAGAGAGAGAGGTGGACAGAAGGCTGGGTAGAAGGACGTGAGAAGGGCGAAGGCTGGAGAGGGAGAGGTGGACAGAGCGAGTAGAGGGGAGATGGACAGAAGGCTGGGTAGAGGGAGAGGTGGACAGAAGGCTGGGTAGAGGAGAGGTGGACAGAAGGCTGAGTAGAGAGAGATGGACAGGAGGCTGGTAGAGGGAGAAGGCGGTGGAGTAGAAGGCTGGGAAGAGGTGGACAGAAGGCTGAGTAGAGGGAGAGGTGGACAGAAGGCTGGGTAGAGAGAGAGGTGGACAGAAGGCTGAGAGAGGGAGAGGTGGACAGAAGGCTGAGAAGAGGGAGAGGTGGACAGAAGGCTGAGAAGAGGGAGAGGTGGACAGAAGGCTGAGAAGAGGGAGAGGTGGACAGAAGGCTGAGTAGAGGGAGAGGTGGACAGAAGGCTGGGTAGAGGAGAGAGTGGACAGAAGGCTGAGTAGAGGGAGAGGTGGACAGAAGGCTGAGTAGAGAGAGAGGTGGACAGAAGGCTGGGTAGAGAGAGAGGTGGACAGAAGGCTGAGTAGAGGGAGAGGTGGACAGAAGGCTGAGTAGAGGGAGAGGTGGACAGAAGGCTGGGTAGAGGGAGAGGTGGACAGAAGGCTGAGTAGAGAGAGAGGTAGACAGAAGGCTGGGTAGAGAGAGAGGTGGACAGAAGGCTGAGTAGAGAGAGAGATGGACAGAAGGCTGGGTAGAGAGAGAGGTGGACAGAAGGCTGAGTAGAGAGAGAGGTGGACAGAAGGCTGGAGACATATATATTGCTGGTCTCTGGACACTTGGTGGTAGGAAGTTTGGCTTTTCCGCTTGCTCTGGTAGCAGGAGCTTGACTGTAGTAGGTCATATGACGAGTATTCTGATGTGACTTGCGGCAGATCCATGTTCACAGGCGGCTAGAAGGAAAGCTACAACAACAGTGTAGACAGGAAGGACGGACGCGCAGAAGCTTGCAGCAGGGACTAGCGTAGACATGGGGTGTGGCCTTAAAGCCCCTGTGGTGTGCGGAGCAGAAACCTCATCCCTCGGCCTGGGAACAGTCCACGTGTGCGGGGCCAGGCCGACAGTTCGAGTCCGTTCCTGCTTGCTCTCGGCAGTCTGAGCAAAGCTACTGTGGGAGGAGCTAGGAGGACAGACATCCCTTCCCCAGGGGACCGAGAGGCTGGAGAGAGGGTCCAGAGAGGACACTAGGCTTTCTCCGTGCTGGTGGGGGGATGGGGAGAAGAGACCCAAGTAGCTTGAGGGTCAGAAGTATGGTCAGGGGCAAAGGCTGCGGCCTGTGAGGCAGGAGGAGCCTGGGAATGAACGTGGTGTTTCGTGTTCCATGAGGCTGGGTAGGCAGGGTTGCCAAGATGCTGAGCCTGGGCTTTGGTCTGGGCATGTGGGGCGGGATGAAGGGCCCTTGGAGAAAACCGGGGAGATGCAAACTCGGGTCTGGGGCTCGGGAAACCTTTAGCAGATAGCAGAGTCGGGGAGTGGAAACCACAGAAACGGTCCAGTGGCTCTTACTGAGAAAGACCGCCCCCAGGCGGCTGCAAGGCAATGACGTAGAAGGGGGCCAGCTGGGCTGTACCTGTCGCCCCCGGGTCTGCTTAGCTGAGGCCGACCTCACGCCCCTTGTCCCCAGAGCCCTACAGCCCTGCTGTGTGGGTGATGATGTTCGTCATGTGCCTGACCGTGGTGGCTGTCACCGTTTTCATCTTCGAGTACCTCAGTCCTGTGGGCTACAACCGCAGCCTGGCTACGGGCAAGCGTGAGTCCCCTCTCTCTGCCCTCTTTTGCCTGACCCCTCACAGAACCGCATTTCTCAGAGCCCCCGAGGGCAGAGCCAGAAATGGCAGTCCTTTCTCCTCCCAAGGGGAGCGGGGTCCATGCCTGGTCCTGGCCCCCTGCAGGCCCCGGCGGCTCTACCTTCACCATCGGGAAATCCATCTGGCTGCTGTGGGCCCTGGTGTTCAACAACTCGGTGCCCGTGGAGAACCCCCGGGGCACCACCAGCAAGATCATGGTGCTGGTGTGGGCCTTCTTCGCCGTCATCTTCCTCGCCAGTTATACAGCCAACCTGGCTGCCTTCATGATCCAAGAGGAGTATGTGGACACCGTGTCTGGGCTGAGTGACCGCAAGGTGAGTGGACTGGGGGGCTCAGAGCTGGCTTGTCACGTGTCCCAGGGTAGAGAGGTTCCTGGGTGACTTCCCAAGAGGAATTCAAGAGCAGTGCAGATGGAAGGTTCTAGAAAAAGATGAATGATCTAAACATGCCCAGGGAAAGAGCGTGTCTCCCAGTGTCCCAAGAGTGCTAATGCCAAATAGGATTCTCTAGATATGTGTGTCTCTCACACTGTAATGAAGGCCAAGTTTGTGACACAGACAATGCACTGGAGACCATGCCTGCATGAAACACATCAGCAACGAATTGCCGGAAATATAGAAATGATAACACCTGAACATATAGAAGTCAGCCTCGGGCTCGTAGTACACACCTATAATTCCAGCCCTCCAGAGGCGGAGGCAGGAGGGTTGCAAGGGCAGGGTGGTAATAGCGAGTTCCTGTCTCAAAGAACAAGAGCAAAGCCAACCCCAGATTTTTCCTGATTAGATTCGAAAGATATAAAACTGTTTCAGCACAGGGCGTGGTGGCGCACGTCTTTAATCCTAGCACTTGGGAGGCAGATGCAGGCAGATCTTTGTGAGTTCAAGGCCAGCCTGGTCTACAGAATGAGTTCCAGGCCAGCTGGGGCTACAGGGAGACCCTGTCTCAAAAAGACCAAAAAGAAAAAAAAAGCTGATCCAGCAAAGCTCTTTAAATGTCCGGCCCCTCAGTTTGCACACTTGTCTCCTGTCCACAGCATGTGCAGGGCCAGCAGCCTTAGACAGAGCACACTGACACTGCAGTGACCAACCTTAGACAGAGCACACCGACACTGCAGTGACTGACCTTAGACAGAGCACACCAAGACTGCAGTGACCAACCTTAGAGCACACCAAGACTGCAGTGACCGACCTTAGACAGAGCACACTGAGACTGCAGTGACTGACCTTAGACAGATGACACGGAGACCACAGTGACCAACGTTAGACAGAGCACACCGAGACTGCAGTGACCAACCTTAGACAGAGCACACCGAGACTGCAGTGACCAACCTTAGACAGAGCACACCGACACTGCAGTGACTGACCTTAGACAGAGCACACCAAGACTGCAGTGACCAACCTTAGAGCACACCGAGACTGCAGTGACCGACCTTAGACAGAGCACACTGAGACTGCAGTGACTGACCTTAGACAGATGACACGGAGACCACAGTGACCAACGTTAGACAGAGCACACCGAGACTGCAGTGACCAACCTTAGACAGAGCACACCGAGACTGCAGTGACCAACCTTAGACAGAGCACACCGACACTGCAGTGACTGACCTTAGACAGAGCACACCAAGACTGCAGTGACCAACCTTAGAGCACACCGAGACTGCAGTGACCGACCTTAGACAGAGCACACTGAGACTGCAGTGACTGACCTTAGACAGATGACACGGAGACCACAGTGACCAACGTTAGACAGAGCACACCGAGACTGCAGTGACCAACCTTAGACAGAGCACACCGAGACTGCAGTGACCAACCTTAGACAGAGCACACCGACACTGCAGTGACTGACCTTAGACAGAGCACACCAAGACTGCAGTGACCAACCTTAGAGCACACCGAGACTGCAGTGACCGACCTTAGACAGAGCACACTGAGACTGCAGTGACTGACCTTAGACAGATGACACGGAGACCACAGTGACCAACGTTAGACAGAGCACACCGAGACTGCAGTGACCAACCTTAGACAGAGCACACCGAGACTGCAGTGACCAACCTTAGACAGAGCACACCGACACTGCAGTGACTGACCTTAGACAGAGCACACCAAGACTGCAGTGACCGACCTTAGATGGAGCACACCGGACTGCAGTGACCGACCTTAGACAGAGCACACCAAGACTGCAGTGTCCGACCTTAGACGGAGCACACGAAGACTGCAGTGACTGACCTTAGACAGATGACATGGAGACCACAGTGACCAACGTTAGACAGAGCACACCGACACTGCAATGACCGACCTTAGACAGATGACACGGAGACCGCAGTGACCAACCTTAGACAGAGCTTAGACAGAGCACACTGACACTGCAGTGACCAACCTTAGAGCACACCGACACTGCAGTGACCAACCTTAGACAGAGTACACTGAGACTGCAGTGACCGACCTTAGACAGAGCACACCAAGACTGCAGTGGCCGACCTTAGACAGAGCACACCGACACTGCAGTGACCGACCTTAGAGGGAGCACACCAAGACCACAGTGACTGACCTTAGATGGAGCACACTGAGACCGCAGTGACTGACCTTAGACAGAGCACACGAAGACTGCAGTGACCGACCTTAGACAGAGCACACCAACGCTGCAGTGACCGACCTCAGACAGAGCACACCAACACTGCAGTGACTGACCTTAGACAGAGCACACTGAGACTGCAGTGACCGACCTTAGACAGAGCACACTGAGACCGCAGTGACCGACCTTAGACAGAGCACACCGGAACACACCAAGACTGCAGTGACTGACCTTAGATCACAGGGAGACTGCAGTGACCGACCCATTGTCATGAGCATTACATAAACAGATGAAGTGGGTTGCATTAAGCATTGTTTCCAGTGGACTGAGGTAGACCAACTGCAAAGCCATACCTTTGTGGTAAGGGACTGTGGTTCTGTGAATGTAGACAGACAGCATGCTCAGGACCACACACCCCTCTGGCTGTGTCCGTGGTTAAGATGGAGAGCTATTTCTGAATCACCAAGTAGGTAGAACCCAACTACAAGGCCTCCTTCCCAGGATCCAGCAACTTAAGAGAAGGTATCTACATTTGGTTTGAGGGTTCCCTGGAGAGTACCCTAACAACTCTCCCTTCTACCCCAGTTCCAGCGTCCCCAGGAGCAGTACCCGCCCTTGAAGTTTGGGACAGTGCCTAATGGGTCCACGGAGAAGAATATCCGCAGTAACTACCCAGACATGCACAGCTACATGGTGCGGTACAACCAGCCACGAGTGGAGGAAGCCCTCACACAGCTCAAGGCAGGGTCAGCACAGACTTAGACGGTGGGAATCGAGAGCATGCTGGGGGAGGGGTCAGCCTGGGGCATGCTCCTGAGGTTCCGGGAGCAGCATCCTCATGTTCTAAGGGTTCAGTGGTTAACAGGGTCTGACCTGAGACAGCCAGACCTCCAGATTGGACCTCTCTTGGTTTTGTAACTTTAGACACTTGACTCCGTCTCTCTGAGCCTGTCTCCTGTCTATAAAACGAGGATCGGATCGTAAGGCTGTCTCCACTCATGATGATCACGTTTGTTATCAGAACTCTTAGTGTGGGACCACCTTTAACTCCATCACTCAGGAAATAAGAAGCAGGCAGATCTCTATGAGTTACAGGCTAGCCTGGTCTACACACCAAGTGCCAGGTCTACATAGCAAGTTCCAGGTCAATAAGGGATACATAGTGAGACGCTGTCTGATAAAGAAAAGAAGGAAGTTAAGCCACAGAAAGCAGTGCTCAGTACAGTGTAGGTCTTCATTTAGGGGATTATTTTATCATTATCATTAGTTCTGACCTTTGCAATGAATTCTCGGATTATAGGGGAGGAATTGTTTTGTTATTTTATGTCAGTTCTCTAAATCACAGGGATAACATTAAACTCAGTCCACAAAATACACTCCACGGTTATGGCAAAGCCAAGCGCAGGGCTTAGACCGTAGCTCAGTGGTAGAGTGCTTGCCTGGTATGCCCAAAGCCTTGTGTTCCATCATCAGCATCCCATGTAGTTTTCACAAAACTCAGTGTAGTCTCCCTCTTACCCCTCACTTTTTTTTTTTTTTTTTTTTTTTCCAGTGTTTTTGAGACAGTCTCCCTTTAGTCCCAGCTGGCCTGGAGCTCACTATGTAGACCAAGCTGGCTTTGAACTCACAGAGATCCTCCTGCCTCTGCCTCCTGAGTGCTGGGATTAAAGGACTGAGCCACCACACCCTGCACTAAAGACGGTTCTTGGCTGCCATGTGGGTGCTGGGAATCAAACCCAGGTCCTCTACAAGAGCAGTCAGTGCTCTTAACCGCCAAGCCATCTCTCCAGCACCTTTTTTTTTTTTTATTTCAGCATGTGTTTCTTTCTTATCCTTCTCTGTTGTGCTCGACAGTAGACAGATAACTGAGGATCTAGAGGTAAAAAAAAAAAAAATAACTGAACACACAAACTATCGCTGGGGTCGTTGTCATGTCAGGGGGCTTCTGGGCAGGATCACTGTCTCCAGCATGTCAGCTTGTAAGCACTGTCACCAGGGCATTTAGAGTGGGCTTCTAGGAAAAACTGGCCAACGAGCATGGGCTTGGAAGAGGGGAGGCTTGCAGGGTGGACTCAGAACCTTGTGCAAGCCAAGATCATATGGAGGCCAGGAGACAGGGTGCATGCAGGGACAGCTGAAAGGCAAGTGGCCGAAGGGGAGAGAAGAGAGAGAGGAGGCAGAGGAGGGAAGACAAGGTGACCGCAGAGAACATCAGGTCTGGGCTCTGTGAGACCCCCTCATAGGAGACTAAGCAGAGAAGCGTGAGCTTTAGTTCCCAACCATTACATTCAATGCAGTGGACAGTGGTGGAGACAGAAGCACAGGGGAGTGGCCCAGGGGAGGCCGTGTGTCATCTAGAATCTTCCTCGGGGCCCACCTCCTGCTCACCTCTCAAGTAGCCATCCTGGCTGGATCTCAGTCACCTCTCTCAGGTGGATTACTGACCTACAAACAAAGGAGCCCAGTCAGTCTGCTGACAGTATGGGGTCAGCCCAAGTAACCAAAGCCCTCAGAACCCGTCATAGGAAGCAAAGCCGGAATGGGAATGTGCAAACCAGCACTCACCAATATGAGCTTAAAGAAAATAGATCTTGCCGGGCATGGTGGCACACGCCTTTAATTCTAGCACTTGGGAGGCAGAGTCAGGAGGATCTTTGTGAGTTCAAGGCCAGCCTGGTCTACAGAGTGAGTTCTAGGACAGCTGTGGCTACAGGGAGACCCTTTCTTGAAAAGACCAAAAAAAAAAAAATAGATCTTATCTTTATTGAAATTTTGTGCATTTCATACAGCATTCTTAATCAAATTTAGACCCAATACCCTTTCCTTGCCCCCCACCCCACCAGAGCTCATGCATTCTGCCGTACATGTCTTTCATCTTTTTCTCAGTCTTTTTAAAATTTTTCAATGCTGAAGTTTACTGTTTGGGGCAGAAGTTTACTGTTTCAGTCAGTTCTTTGACCCAGTCTTTTTTGTTGTTGTTCCTTCCAATTTGTATCATTTCAAACTATGCATATATATATATATATATATACACACACACACACACACACACACACACACACACATATATATATATATATATATATATATATATATATATATAGACATCACAGATATACCAAAATTATGACATCTGAAAATAAATGATAGGTTAATTCTGAAACAGGTTTAGGGATTCACATTTTGTGGGGTTTTTTTATTTAATTAATTAATTTATTTTTATGTGTATAAATGTATGATGTCTGCATGCAGGTTTATGCACCTGTGTGGTGCAATGCAGTCAGAAGAGGGCATCGGATTCCCCTGGAACTGGAGCTAAAGATGGTTCTCAGCCACCATGTGGGTGCTAGGGATTGAACCCGGGTCCTCTGCAAGAGCAGTCGGCGCTCTTAACCACTAGGCCATCTCTCCAGCCTCTAGGGATTCACATTTTGATAGTAGAGTTGTATGCAGGTAAAGAAACAGTATTACTTTACACTCCTATACTACAAAACAAGTTAATGAGTAACATCAGGTATTCTACTTACTAAAAAAAAAAAAAGAAATAAAAAGGAATTATTCAGTTTGCCTTACATGAGGGCCACCATACGTTGTTTATTTTTTGTGGGACTGTGTTACTTCACTTAGCATAATATCTTCTAGCTCCATCCATTTACCTGCAAAGTTCATGATGTCTTTCTTTACCACTGCATAGAACTCCATTGTGTAGATGTACCACATTTTCTCTATCCACTCATTGGTTGAGGGACACTTGGGTTGGTTCCAGCTCTTCACTATTGTGAAGAGAGCTGCAATAAACAGAGATTTATCTCTGTGATAGGATAAGTCTTGTGGGTATATACCCAGGAGTGGTACGACTGGTCAGATGGTAGGCTCATTTTCAGTTTTTTAAGAGTTCTCTACATGGCTTTCCATAGGGGTCGTATGAGTTTGCATTCCCGCCAGCAATGGATGAGTGTTCCATGACTTTATTTGATAAACTGCATTAATATTAGTAAGATTTAATCAAGAGAAGAGTTTTAGTAGGGCCTTGTTTTGTTATATGTTAGTAGTAGGCAGTATCAAGTCAGTAGTAGTTCCTATGTATACTGTAATTGGGGATGAACTAAACCTTAGAAGCTTAGCAAAGTTTTGTTTTGTTTGATGATCAGAGGAATTTTCAAAGATTATTAACTCTGTTTCACAAATAGGAGTAGTGTAAAATTGATTCCACATTCTTTGCTTTTGTGTCTGAACTCCATTTCCTGTGAGCAAACTGTTTTTTAAAGAGTAGGTCGGGGGCAGGTCAACAGCAAGGCAGGTATGCTTCCCAGCTGGGCGAGGACGCTCAGCACAAAGGTCTCTGTAGCACTCATGATACAAGTCCAGGGCTTGTCGTCCCAGCATTTGGGAGGCTGAGGCAGGACAATCATTTGGGGCCACTCTAGCTACACAGTAAGGCCCCGTCTCAAAAAAAAAAAAAGACAAGAAAACATTCCCAGGTCGGCATGACACCATTAATGATCTGAAGTCTACACGTTTCCATTCTGTGAGCTTGTAGTGCACACATTCATGTTCGCTTTGGTTGCCTCATGGGCACAGAGGGCTGCTGCCCCTCCATGAACCACATCCTAGCTGTAGACAGGGAGGAAGAAGTGGGAAAGACAGGGAATGTTGTCTCCATAAGCCTTTCCCTTTTATTAAGGAACTTGTGCGTATTTCTCAGAAAAAAAAGATTGGTCTTTTTTTAATATTTACTTTTATTTTTGGCATATGAGTGTCCTGCCTATTTATATGTTAGTGCACCCATGTCATGCAATGTGTATGGAGGTCAGAAGACGGCATTAGAGTCCCCTGGAACTGGAGTTACAGATGTTTGTTAGCCACCATGTGGATGCTGTGAGTCAAACACCAAATTGTGGAGGAGAGGTAGGAAGCACACAGATGTTTTAAGAAGATACCCTGATGGGGGGCAGTTGGGAGAGATGGCGTATTGAGCAGGTGCTTGCTGTGCAACAATGAGGACCTGGGTTCAAACCCTCAGCACCCACAATAAAGCTGGGAACACAGGACATGCCTATAACCCAACACTGTCAGTGTAAAGACAGGCAGGTCCCAGGGGTTCCCAGCAGCCATTCTAGCCAGATCAGTGAGCTAAAAAAAAAAAAAAAAAAAAGGTAGAGGGGCTAGAGAGATGGTTTAGTGAGTAAAGGCACTCCCTGACCAAGCAAGAGGACCAGGCTGATCCGGCACCTGCAGGAGAAGCTGGATGTGCCTGTGTGTGCACCCGCACCCAGCTCCAGTGGGGCAGACAGGAAGGACTTGTGTGCCTGTGTGCACACCCACACCCAGCTCCAGGTGGGACAGACAGGAAGGACTTGTGTGCCTGTGTGCACACCCGCACCCAGCTCCAGGTGGGACAGACAGGAGGGACTTGTGTGCCTGTGTGCACACCCGCACACAGCTCCAGGTGGGACAGACAGGAGGGACTTGTGTGCCCGTGTGCGCACCCACACCCAGCTCCAGGTAGGACAGACAGGAAGAACTTGTGTGCCTGTTTGCACACCCACACCCAGCTCCAGGTGGGGCAGACAGGAGGGACTTGTGTGCCTGTGTACACACCCACACCCAGCTCCAGGTAGGACAGACAGGAAGAACTTGTGTGCCTGTTTGCACACCCACACCCAGCTCCAGGTGAAGCAGACAGGAGGGACTTGTGTGCCTGTGTACACACCCGCACCCAGCTCCAGGTGGGGCAGACAGGAGGGACTTGTGTGCCTGTGTGCGCACCCACACCCAGCTCCAGGTGAAGCAGACAGGAAGGACTTCTCTGCTTGCTAGCCGAGATCCAGGTTCAGTGAGAGACCCCATCTCAGTTTACCATGTCCTCCTCTAACACGTCTACACACCCCACATGCAAACAAGGTAAAGAGCCATTGTGAAAGACATCCAATATGGACTTCCAGCCACACATGCACAACAGCACACACACACATGAGCACACATACATACACAAACACACACAGCACTGGGAAGACAGCCAATGATGACTTCTAGCTCTATAAACACAGGTGCACACACATGCATTCACATGAACATATACATGTAACACACACAGCAATAGGGAAGATAGCCAATGTTGACCTCTGGCTCTATACACACATGTCCACACACACACACATGCATCCACATGAACATATACGTGTAACACACATAGCAATAGGGAAGACAGCCAACTTTGATTCTGGCTATATACACACATGTCCACACACAAACATGCATACACAAGAACATGTATGTGTAACATATAGCAATAGGGAAGACACCCAATGTTGACCTCTGGCTTTATACACACATGTCCACACACATGCATCCACATGAACATATACATGTAATACACACAGAGCATTGGGAAGACAGCCAACATTGACCTCTGGCTCTGTATACATATGTCCACACACACACATGCATCCACATGAATATATACATGTAACAGAGAGAGAGAAAAAAAAATGCTCTCGAAGCATCTCAGGTCTTGGGCACCTGCCCCAGGTGCCTGGTCTTCATTCCTGCTGTGTCTCCATGCCGGGACCCTGGGGTGCTGGGCTCCGTTCCTGCCCTGTGTCTCCATGCCGGGACCCTGGGGTGCTGGGCTCCGTTCCTGCTCTTTGTCTCCATGCTGGGACCCTGGGGTGCTGCTCTTCCTTCCTGCTCTTTGTCTCTATGCTGTGACCCTGGGGTGTTGCTCTTCCTTCCTGCTCTTTGTCTCCGTGCTGGGACCCAGGGGTGCTGGTCCTCCAGGGCCCACCCTTCTGCCCATTTCCAGAGACACCGACAGCAGTGAGTTCAGAGCCGAATGAGCTGGGCTTGGTGGGAGCTCGCTGTGGGCCCTGGGCATCCTCCATTCAGTTGGCCTGGGCTTGGTGGGAGCTTGCTGTGAGACCTGGGAATCTCCATTCAGTTGGCCTGGGCTTGGCAGGACCTCTATGTGGGCCCTGGGCATCCTCCATTCAGTTGGCCTGGGCTTGGTGGGAGCTTGCTGTGAGACCTGGGAATCCTCCATTCAGTTGGCCTGGGCTTGGCAGGACCTCTATGTGGGCCCTGGGCATCCTCCATTCAGTTGGCCTGGGCTTGGTGGGAGCTCGCTCTGTGCCTTGGGAATCTTCCATTCAGTTGGCCTGGACTTGGTGGGAGCTCACTGTGAGCCCTGGGCATCCTCCATTCATTTGGCCTGGGCTTGGTGGGAGCTCGCTGTGGGCCCTGGGCATCCTCCATTCAGTTGGCCTGGACTTGGTGGGAGCTCGCTGTGGGCCCTGGGCATCCTCCATTCAGTTGGCCTGGGCTTGGCGGGACCTCTATGTGTGCCCTGGGCATCCTCCATTCAGTTGGCCTGGGCTTGGTGGGAGCTCGCTGTGGGCCCTGGGGATCCTCCATTCAGTTGGCCTGGGCTTGGTAGGAGCTCGCTGTGTGCCCTGGGCATCCTCCATTCAGTTGGTGCAGCTTTGTTTGCACCTCCATAACTTGAAGCCAGAAATTTGAGTTTATCAGGTAGCTCTGGAAGTGGTTTTGTCTCAGAACTCTTCTTCCTCAGCCTCCTGCTCCTTTCTGTGCTGAAGCTGGAAGGCCCGAGCCCCACCCCACTGTTCCCTTTATTCTGAGCACCCCAGCCTTCATGGCCACCTTCCTTCTGCCACAGGATGATGTTATCGTAGCATGTGGTTCAGGTTGAAGTGCCGTGTGTGTGTGTGTGTGTGTGTGTGTGTGTGTGTGTGTACTCTGGGGAAGCTAGAGGCTCCACCAGTGCTGCCCAGTGGGAATGTGGCTGCACCTGACATCCACACAGAGACAAAGGAAGCGGGTGAAGCTGGCTTTCAAAATGTTTTAGTCTATTTTATTTTCCAGGCATGGTGGCGCATGCCTTTAATCCCAGCGCTTGGGAGGCAGAGGGAGACGGATCTCTGTGAGCTCAAGGCCAGCCTGCTCTACAAAGTGAGTTCCAGGACAGCTGGAGCTACAGGGAGACCCTATCTCAAAAATACCCCCAAAATTTTTTTGTTTTTTTATTTTTTATCTGTATGAGTGTATTGCTTACATGTATATAAGTGCACCCATGTTGTACAATGCCTGCGATGTCAAAAGGGCATGTCAGATCCCCTGGAACTAGAATGATGAATGGTTGGTGGCTCAAACCCTGGTCTGGCTGCTAGGAACTAAACCTGGGTCCTCTACAAGAGCATCCAGTGACCATAACCACTGAGCCATCTCTACAGGACCCAAAGGTTGTATTTATTATTATTATTATTATTATTATTATTGTTATTATTTTGTGGTTTTGGCATGTCCTCCCTATGTATCCCCAGGCTGGCCCTGATCTCATACCCTTTCCCCTGGCCTGTCTGATGCTAGGAAGCCTTAGTGGTAGAAACCTGCTTTAGTTTCTCTCACATTTGGTCTTTGGTATCCAGTATCCCTTCCACACTCACAGCACATCTAGTTCAGAGCAGCCCCATCCAGAGCAGCAGGTAGGTGAGAGGTCAGAACAGCCAGCCAGGATATGGCACCCAACACAGACACCTGCCTGGGCACCCTCAGAACAGCCACCCAGGATATGGCACCCAACACAGACACCTGCCTGGGCACCCTCAGAACAGCCACCCAGGATATGGCACCCAACACAGACACCTGCCTGGGCACCCTCAGAACAGCCACCTAGGATGTGGCACCAACACAGACACCTGCCTGGGCACCCTCAGAACAGCCAGCCAGGATATGGCACCAGCACAGACACCTGCCTGGGCACCTTCAGAACAGCCACCCAGGATATGGCACCCAACACAGACACCTGCCTGGGCACCCTCAGAACAGCCAGCCAGGATGTGGCACCCAACATAGACACCTGCCTGGGCACCCTCAGAACAGCCAGCCAGGATGTGGCACCAACACAGACACCTGCCTGGGCACCGTCAGAACAGACACCCAGGATGTGGCACCCAACACAGACACCTGCCTGGGCACCCTCAGAACAGCCACCCAAGATGTGGCACCAACATAGACACCTGCCTGGGCACCCTCAGAACAGCCACCCAGGATGTGGCACCAACATAGACACTTGCCTGGGCACCCTCAGAACAGCCACCCAGGATGTGGCACCAACATAGACACTTGCCTGGGCACCCTCAGAACAGCCACCCAGGATGTGGCACCAACACAGACACCTGCCTGGGCACCCTCAGAACAGCCACCCAGGATGTGGCACCAACACAGACACCTGCCAGGGCACCCTCAGAACAGCCACCCAGGATGTGGCACCAACACAGACACCTGCCTGGGCACCCTCAGAACAGAAGACGTCGGAGGGCTCTGGACCTCCCAGAGAGCTGACTGATGGATCTCTGGCCTCCCCGTCATCGCCCTAGCCCCTTTAGTGAGCCCCCCACCCCCACTTCCATTCCCAGGTCCTGTTTGAGCAGAGCAGCCCTACCCCCACCCCAGCCTCACCAGTGCCAAGTGTCTTCTGAGGTAGACACAGGACAACATTCTCAGTGCTCAAGGGCAGAGAGTGAGCGTTCCTCTGGGCATGTGGCGCCACTCATAATGCGGCAGTCAGAGCACCAAGGAATAAACAAAGAGAAGAGGAGAGCTTTGGGACGGCAATAGAAGAACCGAACTAGCCAGGCAGAACTGCCCTGACTCATCTCAAAACGAATCCAAACTCTGTCCCCTTCCGACCCCAAGAACCAAGAACATCTGTATTTTTTTCCATACAAAAATGTCAGCCACATCCAGCCTTTATTGAGTAAAAATAGCTTGAGTCCCCATCCCATGTCTTTTTATAGATTTTTACTTTTTTAAAATTGAGTTATCCGCTGAGCATTGTGGTACCCACCTGTCATCCCAACTCTGAACAGGCTGAGGCAGACAGACTGTGTCAAGTTGGAGGTCAGCTTGGGCTCCATAACGAGACCATCTTAGAAAAATGAAAAAAATAGTAAAATAAAATTGGGGTTAGAGAAAGGACACATTGAGCACACTCATCTCCACCCCGGAGCCACACCCAATGAAGGTCAGGAGAACTCCGGGCTCCCAAGAAAGCTCCCCCTGCCCTTCTGGTCACCACAGAACATGGAAGGCAGTTAGTTAGCCTCCATAGACGTTGGTGCCAAATATGGCTCTGTGCTCACTGTCCAGTAGCCACACCTCGGCGCCTCCTTGTGGGGCCATTTCCTGCTTGCTGTGCAGAATCTCAGCTGAGGCTTTGGGCATGCACATAGCTGTTCTTGAGTGGCACAGCCAAATCGAGGAGAGAAGTATGTGCCACCACAGATCAGACTAGACATGGTCCAAGCCGCGGGCACCAGTTGACAAGCTTGGCAGGGCAGAAGAGCTCCCCTCCTCTGCCCCCACCACGCATGGCCTCAACCCTGGTTGCCCATTAATTTATTACAGTGCGTGTCATGCATTGGTTTCTGTTGCTTTTTGTTTCTTTGTTTTCCTGTTCTCTTCCAGAGAGGGTCTCACATAGTTCATGCTGGGCTTGAGTTTGCTATGTAGCTGAGGCTGACTTTAAACTCCTGATCCTCCCAAGTGCTGGGATTTCCGGTGTGTACACCGTGCCCAGCTTGAATCTCCACTGGTGAGTTTATAGGACTGGGGTGCCTTGTGTTTCTCTGGAGGCCAGAGGGAAGGACACATCCAAACGACTCTCCTCACTTACAAGTGGGATTTGCTCTTGTGTTTAGAGCCTCCTCTTCCTCTTCCAACTTGTGTCTCTGAGTCTTAAACTTCCCCTTGTTCTGAGCATGCCAGTTTTGTTGGACTAGGTCTCCCGTGACCTTCCCTGCACTTGGTCGCCTCCCCCAGGGCCCTTTCTATGGACAGTCACAGGTCCTGGAATGTAAATCTGGGGAGGGCCCTGGATCTAATCCATGACATTCCTGACCATCTCCCGTCTATTGTCAGATGATGAAACAGCAAGATGCCCACTGCTGCCAGACTTTGGGCTGGGCCTGAGCCGTCATGCCCAGGCCTCCCCACTGGCTGTGTGGCCTCATGGGAAGGCACAGGGAAAAACCCAGAGCCTTCTCTTTCATGCTGCCCACAGCTTTGTGGACTCACTAAGGACATTTGTGTTTCTTACTGCCATCTCTTGCTTTGATTCCTGATCCTGCCAGACTCCTCTGTCCCCAGTGTCCCTTTTTCTATTTCTTCTAATTTCTAATTTTTAGTTCTGTTTTTTATTAGACTTATCCATCCAGAGTCTGGATAATGAAACACAAGTTTGTCTGTTTTTATTTTAGACAGGGTCTTATGTAGCCGGGGCTGGCCCCTAACTCACCATGTAGCTGAGGCCAGCCTTGAACTCTGGCCCCTCCTGCCTTCACCTCTGTAGTGCTGGGATCACAGGCGTGCACCAACATGCCCAACTTTTTTTTTTTTTTTATGTGTATGAATGTACTGTCTGCATGCAGGTCTGTGCACCCGTGTCGTGCAATGCCAAGGAGGTCAGGAGAGGGCGTCGGATTCCCCTGGAACTGGAGTTCTCCTGGAATTGGAGTTACAGACGGTTCTCAGCCGCCATGTGGGTGCTGGGGATCAAACCCGGGTCCTCTGCAAGAGCAGTCGGTGCACTTAACCGCTAGGCTGTCTCTCCAGCCCCCCCCCCAACTTTTATGAGACAAGGAGTTCTCGGTAAATCCCCTAGACTTCCCTGGAACCCACCTTATAACTCGACCCTGCTCCCAGTGGCTTGAGCTCCAGGCTGCAGCCACCAGACTCAACACAAGTACTTTTTTTTTTTCCTAATACAAGACATCTGCCTACCCTCCATTTCTCTCCCCAGGGAAGAATCTGTTTTCCTGTTTGTTGTATCATTTTGCTGCCTATCTCCGTATCTCTGAATACTGTGTTTGTATGGACGCCTCTTGATTTTTCAATTTCACCATTTTACATCCACTTCTCATATTTAAATAGACTCAGCCTCCCATGGTGATTCTGACTGGATGACTATTAGTGTTTGCACTAGGCTGTCTCAGCTCTCCCTGCTGCCTGAGTGGTAAAGCGTGATCTCCTGCCTACGGTGCTTTGTTTTTCCTAGAGTTAACAACGATCTTTTTTTCCCCCCACTAGTCGTTTAGAGTATTTTCTGTGCTTGACCAATTCAGACCCCAGTTGTGTATTAGCAATCCAAATGTTTTCATATATTTGGAGGCAAGAGATAATAAATTTCACTTTAAAGCAGTAGTTTCTGTCTCTGGCCCGCTCTTGGCTGGTGCACAGCTTCCAGGTCCATCACTGCAGCCGGCTGCACTATGCTGCTTCTCATCTTCTGGGTTAGTTAGCTTCCTTGTTCTAGCCAGCTTCCAGAGAAAGAGCATGGAAGAGAGTGCTTCTGTCCACTGTGAATCTGAAAACTCTGTACATTCACTTCGGTCAGTCTGGCTGGGTATAGAATTCTAGGGTAATGGAGGTGATACTCTATTGTGTTCTTTTTTCCTGTTCACCACTTTTGTGTTAGTATTCCATGTCCCTGCAAAGGAATCTGAGAGCACGCTGGTTCCCAAGCCCTGTGTGGTCGGCCCCTCCTTTTCCTCCTCCTCACTGCTTAGGCATTTATACATCTTGCTCTGAGCTGCTCACACATTTCTTCCTGCCTTTTCTGAGAAACTTCCTTAAGTTTCCCCAAATTCTTTCCCCTTCCTTCATGCCTCAGTTCTTTCTGAAATCTTTATTTTTATTTTTTTAATTTAATTTTTTGAAATCTTTATTTTTAAATTTTATTATTATGTATGTGCGTACAACGATGTCTAGGGGCTGCAGGAGCAGGTTCATTTTCTCTGCCAATTAAAAAATTAAAACACAGGAAAGAACTGTCAGCAGAAACCTTGGGGAGTCCCTGAAGAGCCACTCAAGAAATCAGGGACCCCTCTTGGGGTTTTTAGTCTCATTAATGAAAAAATTAAGAATAGACTCAAAGGGAAGCCCAAGGATAGTTATTAGAGTTCAAAAGAAAAACCCCAGGCAGGCAAACTGTGCCTATCAAAGCTGCACAGAGGGGAGGGAGAGTGGAGAAGACAAGGGAGAAAAAAGCCTTTGTGGACATCAGCCACAAAGCAGTAAGGGAGCTTTAGAAAAAGTCACCTCAGGGAGCACAAAGTACCAGGGAAAGCATTCTTAAGCTCTGGCCAGCATCCCAAAGACAGAAGGGAAGAAAAAGGAACAGTTGTGCCTGAGTTAGGACTAGAAAGGCAGGCGGACCCAACCAAACCCCATGGCCATTGGTAGGGATTGCACTGGGAATGAGAATTCTAGAATGAAAAAGTATATTATCTTACGGTGGACCTGCCTTCCTAGGAGTGGTCCCTGAGCCAAATCCCTGAACACCCCCGCTGAATTGATCCTTAGGAGAGAAGACAAGGGCTCGGCTTCAGCTAGAGGTGAATTCCATCTTTACTATAGCATAAGGGTGGGAGGTGCTCGTGTGCAAGCCGTGCTGCACATAATGGAGGTCGGGGGCAGTTTCCTGGGGTCAGGTCTCTCCTTCCAGCTTTTCATGAGTTCCTGGTATCTCACTCGGTCATCAGGCTTGCCTGGCAAGCATTTTGTCCACTGAGCCATATTGCCAGCCCCTCTTTCTGGAATTTAATTTGGGGCTGGAGAGCAGGCTTAGCAGTCAGGAGACCTGGATGCTCTTACAGAGGTCCCAGGTTCTGTTCCCAGCACCCATATGGCACCTGACATTATTGTTAACTCCAGTTCCAGAGGATCCAATGCCCTCTTCTGACCTCCACGGGCACTGCATGCACATACTGTATTTTTGTTGTTTTGTCTTTTTTTTTTTTTAAAGGGATTCACAATATAAGAGCACAGTTGTTTTCAGATCACATTGACATTGCTCAGTTTGCCATACAATTAGGTAATTGGTGCTAGCATCCAAAGATGAGTGACACCATTCACCATTTGTTTTTCTGGGACTGTGTCACTTCACTCAGTATGGTATCTTCTAGCTCCAGCCATTTACCTGCAAAGCTCATGATGTCATCTTTCTTTATCGCTGCATAGAACTCCATTGTGTGGATGTACCACATTTTCTCTATCCACTCGTCAGTTGAGGGGCACTCGGGTTGGTTCCAGTTCCTTCCTATTGTGAAGAGAGATGTAATAAACATGGCTGTGCATGTATCTCTGTGGTAAGATGAGTCTTGTGGATACGTGCCCAGGAGTGGTATGGCTGGGTCAGGTGGCAAGTTCATTCCAAGCCTTCGAAGGGTTCTCCACACTGCTTTCCATAGTGGCTGTATGAGTTTACATTCCCACCAGCAGTGGATCAGTGTTCCCCTTTCCCCACAACCTCTCCAGCACTTGGTATCATTTGTTTTCTTGATTCTAGCCAGTCTTATTGGAGTAAGATGATATCTTTTTTTTTAATTTTTATTTATTTCTGTATGTGTATGAATGTACTGTCTGCATGCAAGTTTGTGCACCTGTGTCATGCAATGCCGCGGAGGTCAGAAGAGGGCGTCAGACTCCCCTGGAACTGGAGTTCTCCTGGAATTGGAGTTTCAGACGGTTCTTGGCCGCCATGTGGGTGCTGGGGATCGAACTCGGGTCCTCCGTAAGAGCGGTAGGTGCTCTTAACCGCTAGGCCATCTCTCCAGCCCATGGAGTAAGATGATATCTTAAAGTGGTTTTGATTTGCATTTCCTTAATTATAAGCAATGTCGAACATTTCTTAAGATGTTTCTCAGCCATCTCTAATTCCTCACTAATGAAGTCTCTGTTCGGCTCTTTGCTTCTTCTACTGAGTGGGTCATTTGTTTTCTTTCTTCTTTGTTTTTTGAGTAGTTCATATATTCTGGAAATCAATGCTTTGTCAGATGTATCTGCAGTGAAGGTTTCCTCCCACTCTGTGGGATTTCTCTTCACTTCCTTGATTGTTTCTTTTGATGTACAGAAGCTTTTGAGTTTGATGAGGTCCCATTTGTCAATTGTCGACCTTAATTCTTGTGCAGCTGCTGTCTGATTTAGGAAGTCTTTTCCTACGCCTATGTCTTGTAGTCTGCTGCCAACTTTTTCTTCTATCACCTTCAGAGTTTGGGGTTTCACGTTGAGGTCTTTNTTCCTTCTGGAGTTTGTCATTCTTTCTCTCTAGGTCCTTCTTGAGTTCTTCATTCTCTTTTCTTAGTTCTTTGATTTGCTCTTTATAATCTTGTAGTTCTTTAAATATGTTCCGAATTGTGTTTCTGATATCTGTGTCCTGGGGCATCCCCAGAGGGATCCCACTGTAGGAATCTTCTATAGGGTTGGTAGATCTTGGTGCAGGATTATCCTGCACCTTTCCCATGTTGTCTCTTCTTTGTGATCCTGGCATAAGGGTTTCTCCTTGTCTGTATTCCAATGTGAGTCCTAAATGCCTCTTCACTGTGTTGAAGGCTTGCTTTGCTTGCCTCCTATGCCTTCGTAATCCCAGTTGGTGGGGAGGGGGGGCTCTTTAGCCCTTGCCCCAGTACCTGTGCTTCAGCTGGTCTCAGGAGATCTCAGAATGTATTTTATTATTACTACTACTACTGTGTCTCTCTCTGCATGTATGTGTGTGTGTGTGTGTGTGTGTGTGTGTGTGTGTGTATACTATTGCTTGCTGAGTCATCTCACTGGCTCTGGTAATGCTTTTATTTTTTATTTTAATGTATGTGTTTACTTTTGCTCACCGAGTCATCTTGCTGGCCCTGTAGTGCTTTTGTCATTGTTCATGGGTTTTTTTGTTGTTTGTTTTGTTTTTGCTTTTTAATTTTGAGACAGGGTCTCTCTGTAGCTCCAGCTGGCCTGGAACTCACTATGTAGACCAGGCTGACCTTGAACTCACAGAGATCCACCTGCCTCTGCCTCCCAATTGCTGGGATTAAAGGTGTGTGACACTAATTGTGGCCATTGTTCATTTCTTGATTTGGGGGTCAGACTTGACTCCTCAGAGCCTTGGCTTGACTTTGAATTGAGGTTGAATGGAGGTGCTGCTAATGTTTCACCAGGGAATGTTATGCCCATTGAAACACACAGAGAAACAAAGCAGAACTTTCTTTCCCACACATATCCTGAGGGAAATGTTGGAGAGCAAGCTTCAGACAAACTATCCAGAAATATACCACCAAAAAGGACAGTGGTGAATGTTAAATATGTGGTCAGTGGCCGTAGATATGCTTCAGTGATAGTTCTTATTTAGCTTGCACAAAGTCCTCCCCGGATGTCAGCTGATTAATTATAGAACTAAAGGCCTGGTGGCGGGGTATCAAGCAGCCCCAGCTGGCCTCAAACTTGCTATGTAGATGAGGCTGACTTTGAACTTCTGATCCTCTGGCATCTATCTTTCAAGTGTTGGTATTTTATATGTGTGTGTCATCAATCCTGGCTTTTTATTTTATTTTATTTTTATTTTTTGTCTTTTTGAGACAGGGTCTCCCTGTAGCCCCAACATTCCTGGAACTCACTCTGTTGAGCAAGCTGGCCTTGAACTCACAAAGATCCGCCTGCCTCTGTCTCCCAAGTGCTAGGATTAAAGGCGTGCGCCACCACACCCGGCCAATCCTGGCTTTTTAAAAGGTTTAGGATATGGGTCTGCCATATGGCTTAGTGGGTAAAAGTGATTGCTGCCAAGCCTGAGGACCTGAGTTCGATTCCCTGGAATCCACATGGTCAAAGGACAGAAACCACTCCTGCAGTTATTCACTGACTTCCACATAGATGCAGTGGCACACATGCTTACACATACGTACATACATACATACATACAATAATATGATAATAAATCTCTTTTTGGTCTTTTTGAGATAGGGTCTCCCTGTTGCCCCAGCTGTCCTGGAACTCACTCTGTAGACCAGGCTGGCCTTGAACTCACAAAGATCTGCCCGCTCTGCCTCCCAAGTGCTAGGATTAAAGGCATGCACCACCACGCCTGGCTCATTCTCTTTTTTTTTTTTTCTTAAATTTTATTTATTCTTTATGTGTATGAGTGTACTGTCTGCATGTAGGTTGGTGCACCCATGTCGTGCAATGCCACAGAGGTCAGAAGAGGGTGTCGGATTCCCGTGGAACTGGAGTTAAAGACGGTTCTCAGCCACCCTGTGGGTGCTGGGGATCGAACCTGGGTCCTCTGCAAGAGCAGTCGGTGCTCTTAACCATTAGGCCATCTCTCCAAACCCTCTTTCTCTTTTCTTAATTCTTTGATTTGCTCTTTATAATCTTGTACTTCTTTAAGTATGTTCACAATTGTACTTCTAATATCTGTGTCCTGGGCCATCCCCAGGGGGATCCCACTGTAGGAATCTTCCACAGGGTTGGTAGATCTTGGTGAGGAATTATCCTGCACCTTTCCCATGTTGTCTCTTCTTCGTGTCCCTGGCATATGGGTTTCTCTTTGCCTGTATTCCAATGTGAATCCCAAATTCGTCTTCACTGTGTTGAAGGCTTGCTTTGCTTGCCTCCTTCAGATGCCTTCCTTGTTTGATTGATTTGCTTTTCTCCTTCTCTCTTTGCTTATGGAGTGTTGACTTGTCTAAGCTTTAGGCTTTCTATTGGAAGTCTACCTCACTCTTCACTTTCTGTTCTGAAGGTTCTCCATAGAATCCACTTGGACACTCCTTTGGAAATCCCAGTTAGCAGGCGGGGGTTGGTTGGTTGCTGTTTTGTACCTTTGCTTCAGGTGGTCTTGGGAAATCCCCAATCTCAAGACTCACACAAACCCACCTTTTATACCAGCTGGGAGGACAACTCCGCCTCCCACAGCCACAAGAGCCAATCGAGCCAAAGACAATTAAATCAAATCAAACACTCCACCTGGCTGAAGCAGCCGGCTCCCACCTGTGCTTCAGGTGGTCCTGGGAAATCCCCCTGCTTTGTATTTTTGAGACAGGGTCTCCCATAGCCCCAGCTGGCCTGAAATTCACTATGTAGACCAGGCTGGCTTCCATCTCACAATTTCTGGGGTGACAGGCGTGTGCCACCATGCCCAGCACACTACTGTACTTACGTGCATGCAGACAAAACACCCATACACATAAATAAAAATAAATCAAGAAATAACTTTTAATTCTGGTGTGGTGGCACACACCTTTAATTCCAACACCCAAGAGGTAGAGATAGGCTGATCTCTGTGAGACTGAGGCCAGCCTGGTCTACATAGTGATTTCTAGGCCAGCTGGAGCTACAAAACCTGCCTCTAAATAAATAAATAAATAAAGGGGCTGGAGAGTTGGCTCAGTGGTTACGAGCATTGGCTGCTTTTGCAGAGGACCCAGGTTCGATTCCCACTACCCATATGGAGTTATGTCCAGTTCTAGGAGACTTCTGACCAGAGAACATTGCATGACACGGATGGGATGCACTTACATGCATGGAAGCAGGCAATATGCTCATACACATAAAAATAAATTAAAAATTTTAAAGATAATAAATAAATAGGTAAATGAATAAATAAACTTTTAAAAATATTAACTTGATATTAAATGCCACATGCTACTTCTCTTAGTCCCTGTTTACTCTTGCTCTCTCCTAGGCCCTTGCTCATAGTTTTCTGTCTCTTTATCTCTGTCAGCTCTACCTCCTGAAAGATTGTAGTTTTCCTTCAGCCCCTTATTAAACTTGTTAGGGAATTCTGCTGCTCTCCTCTCTCTCTCTCTCTCTCTCTCTCTCTCTCTCTCTCTCTCTCTCTCCCTCCCTCTCTCTCCCTCCCTCCCTCTCTCATTCGCTCCCTTTCTGGTATTGGAGATGGAACCCAGGACCCAGGGCATGTTAATTAAGCACTTTACCAACAACCCCCAGCCCAGTGTATCCTTAATTTCTAAGAACTCTTTTCTTTGGTCTCAAAATTTTGTTCTTGTTCAGTTGTTTGTTTTGAGGCAAGGTCTGAGTAACCCTGGTAGGCCTGGAATTGACTGTGTAGACCAGGATGACCTTGAAATTGGATTACAGGTGTCATTACACCTGGCCCTTTTGGCCTCTCTATTTTTTAGACAGGGTCTCACTATGTAGCACTAGCTGGCCTGGAACTCACTATATAGACCAGGCAGGTCTTGAATTCACAGAGATCTGCCTGCCTCTGCCTCTTGACTGCTGAGATGTAAGGTATATGCCACCACACCTGGCCACAGTGTAATCCTCCTACTCATGCTAAAAATTACAGTGCTTTATATTACTTTTCTTTTTTTTATTTTTTATTTTTTGGTCTTTTTGAGACAGGGTTTCCCTGTAGCCATAGCTGTCTGGCACTCACTCTGTAGACCAGGCTGGCCTTGAACTCACAAAGATCCGCCTGTCTCTGCCTCCCAAGTGCTAGGATTAAAGGCGTGCGCCACCACATCCGGCTGTTTATTATTTTTTTATGTGTATGAATGTACTGTCTGCATGTAGGTTGGTGCACCCATGTCGTGCAATGCCACGGAGGTCAGAAGAGGACATTGGATTCTCCTGGAACTGGAGTTAAAGATAGTTCTTTTTTTTTTTTTTATTTCCATATGTGTATGAATGTACTGTCTGCATGCAAGTCTGTGCACCCGTGACGTGCAATGCCGCGGAGGTCAGAAGAGGGCGTCAGACTCCCCTGGAACTGGAGTTCTCCTGGAATTGGAGTTTCAGATGGCTCTCGGCCGCCCATGTGGGTGCTGGGGATCAGACCCGGGGTTCCTCTGCAAGACGTGGTCTGGCTCTTAACTGCTAGGCCATCGCTCTCAGCCGCCTAAGATAAATTCTTAGCTGGCCAATGGGTGCTGGAAATCGAACCCAGGTCCTCTGTCAACAGTCAGGTGCTCTTAACAACCACTGAGCCATCTCTCCAGCCCCACTTTTCTTTTTTTTAAATAGAAACACTGCTACTTTATTAAAATATTTTAAATATTAAATATTAAAATATTTTAAAACAGTGCTACTATCTTAAAATATTGAGTTTATCTCACCTGTATATTTTTGTCTTCCCACTATTTCCATGTCTGACCACCACTATTACTACAGCCTATCATAACATGCCATACATACATAAAACCAAGTAAAGGGTGGAGTTCCATCTCTAGAAACTAAACAGGCATTTTAGACAACACATTCTTGGCAATTTAACCTGGACAACATTTATCAAACACAGTAGGGGAAATTCTCACTTTGTGTTATAAAAAGGACAACCAGATATCAACTGTTACAGAAATGAAGTAAGATGGAATATGTAATGAGCTATTTTCTTTTTTTTTATTTATTTACGTGTATGAATGTACTGTCTGCATATAGGTTTGTGCACCCGTGTCGTGCAATGCAGCGAGGTTAGAGAGAGGGCATCGGCGTCCCCTGGAACTGGAGTTCTCCTGGATTGGAGTTACGATGGTTCTCAGCTGCCATGTGGGTGCTGGTGATTGAAAACCGGGTCCTCTGCTAAGAGCATTCGCCACTCTTAACCACTAGGCCATCTCTCCAGCCCCTTTGAGCTATTTTCTTAAAGAGACTTCCTCCACTGCCAGAGATCTTGAATAGCCTCTTTGTCAGTCATCCGGAAACAGTTCTTCACATAATCGATGAACTTGGCTTCCACCTTGGGAAGAGAACCATCTTCATCTGTACTTGCATTTTTGCTTTTTTTTTTTTCTCTTTTCGAGACAGGGTCTCCTTGTAGCCCCAGCAGTCCTGGAACTCACTCTGTAGACCAGGCTGGCCTTGAACTCACAAAAATCCGCCTGCCTCTGCCTCCCGAGTGCTGGGATTAAAGGCGTGCGCCACCACGCATTTTTGCTTTAACATCTTCTACAGAACTAGGTCCTTTTGGTGTTTTAGGAGTTTTTTCCTGTTTTTTGAAAGATTCTTGATCTTTGGATCTTGGTGTGGATAGTTTTAGGTCTTTTCCATTCTGGTTTGATTTTTATTTATTTATTTATTTATTTATTTATTTATTTATTTATTTATTTATGTCTATGAATGTATTGTCTGCATGTAGGTTTGTGCACCCGTGTCATGCAATGCCGCGGAGGTCAGAAGAGGGTATCAGATTCCCCTGGAACTGGAGTTCTCCTGGAATTGGTGTTATAGATGGTTCTCAGCTGCCATGTGGGTGCTGGGGATCTAACCTGGGTCCTCTGCAAGAGCAGTTGGTGCTCTTAACCGCTAGGCCATCTCTCCAGCCTGATTTTTGTGCATTGGAGTTTCTTGGATAGATTTCTTCACTGGAGCTTTTTCTTCAGTTTCCTTATCATCTTCATCATCATCATCATCTTCATCATTCTCATCTTCATCAGCAAGTTTTACTTTTTTCTGTGGAACCTTGATACCACTTCCAGGGGCAGATTGCTTTCCAGATACATTTAAGAACTTACATCCTCCTCCTCCTCCTCATCTTCAGACTCTGCATCTTCCTCCACAGCTAGGAGGTGCTCCGCTGATATGTACAGGCCCTGAACCACACTTCAACCTTAAGACAACAGGTGGTGTCATTTCAAATCCCCCAAGGGAAACTGTTGGTTGTACAGACATTTTCAGAGTTGCCAGTGTTACTTTAATTGGACTGCCTTCATAATTCATCGCCTCTGCTCCACGATGCATAGCTCATCCTTTGCACCAGCTCCTAAGCTGAACTTTATCAATGATAACTGGTGTTCATCGTTATCCACCTTAAAGTGGTAGTCTTTATCAGCCTTTAGTTCACAGCCAAAAAGGTAGTTCTGAGGCCCCAGAGGGCTCATGTCCACGTCCATAGAGTCTCCAGAGGGCTCATGTCCACGTCCATAGAGTCCCCAGAGGGCTCATGTCCACGTCCATAGAGTCCCCAGAGGGCTCATGTCCACGTCCATAGAGTCTTCCATGAGGTGGAGGAGCTCACTTCGCTGTGAGAGAGGCCAGACTGAGACAACTGAACACACAGGATGGAATCACACCAAGCTTATATTACTTTTCTAAGGATCTTATTGATAGTTGTATTTTATCTCTTCCCTTCCTTCCCCCACTTATTCAATTTACATCTTTCTCTTCTATCATTTTTTTAAAATTTTAAAGCAGTTTATTTTATTTTATTTATTTTTTATGTGTATGAATGTACTATCTGTATGTAGGTTTGTGCACCCGTGTCGTGCAATGCTGTGGAGGTCAGAAGAGGGTGTCGGATTCCCCTGGAACTGGAGTTACAGACAGTTCTCAGCTGCCATGTGGGTGCTGGGGATCGAACCCAGGTACTCTGCAAGAGCAGTCAGTGCTCTTAACCACTAGGCTATCTCTCTAGCCTCTCTCTTCTATCATTTTTATTGATGTCCAGTTACCCTGAGTAATCACCTGTATTTGGGAATGGAGGTCTGACCCTGAAGGGATGAGCACTTAGTAGGGCTGCTGTCCATGAGCTCCACTCTGGGCTGATTTTCCCAGAGTCTGTGTGTGGTCTCTTTTTGTGTAATACATAGATGTATATGCTTATTTATTTAATATGGAAAGGAACAAACATCCATCCAGTAAAAATGTGTCAAGCCCATCTTGCTCTAGGCAGTGTGCCGAGCCCTGGCCACAGCAGTGAGGAGATCCCAGTCCTATGGAGGGTTCTAGAATAGCACTTTCCAGTAAATGAAGCATCCAGGGTACACTTGAGTTGGTGCAACTCAAGAGCCAGATTTTTAATTTTCAGTTAAGATACAAGGTTAAATAATCATACAGGACTAATAGTCACCATGGTGAAAAACTATTTTTATTTTATTTAGTTAGTTAGTTAGTTAGTTAGTTAGTTAGTTAGTTAGTTAGTTTTAGAGATGGTCCCACTGTGTAGGCCTAGCTGGCCTGGGACTTGCTGTGTAGACCAAGCTGGCCTCAAATTCACAGTGATCTACCTGCCTCTAATTCCCAAGTACCAAGATTAAAGGTGTGTCCTACCATGCCTGACAACTATCCTTAGTGCAAAGCAGGGAGTCAGCCGCCTTCCATGCTTTGGCAGCTGGAAGAGCAAGCGACCTGATGGGAAAAGGATGTGCCTTGTGATGCAGCAAAGGAACCACAGCGCCACCAGGCGGTGCACACTGGTAGTGCCAGCACTTGGGAGGCAGAGGCAGGCCTATCTCTGTGAGATTGAGGCCAAGCTGGTCTAGAGTGAGCAGGCCACCTGGGGCTACAGGGAGACCCTGTCTCAAAAAGACTAAAAGCACATGCACACACACATACATACACACACGTATACACATACACACCATTCACATGTACACACACATACACGTACACACACCGCACACATACACGCACACACGCACGCATCCACGTGCACACACACACACACACACACACACACCTTTATAAACTCCTTCCTAGAAGTACCCAGTTTTCTTGCTTTCTTGATGACATTGTTGGCATTTTTTTTTTCCATGTGACTGACAGCCAGCCCACAAAGCACTGTCTCAAACCAGCCTGAATGTGTTCGGTCAGCCACTCTTTATTAGACACTGCCTGTTTGCCCCATGCTGTCCTAGACCTTTGGCTAGAGATGTGAAGTAGATAGGCAGGGTCCTTCATGGAATGTAAAATCCAGTGTGGAGACAGACCACAAGCTGAGTAATATTTTATGATGTGTTATAAAGGATAGAGACTTACATATGAAAACAGTGATGTTTGGGAGACCTGGGGAGGGGATGGCATTGTTAAATCATGGGAAGTACTTTTGAACAAACACTTGAAGGATATGAAGGGCTGAGTTGGGCTGCTGCCTGGGAGGGAACTGCCATTACAAAGGCCCAAGGCAGGAGCACGCTGGAGTGCTTCAGGCACAGCAGGGAGGCCAGTGTGGCGGGAGCAGAGGGATAAGAGACAAGGACCAGAGGGGTGCAGAGGTGTCCACAGCACAGGGCCACCAAGCTCCAACCAGATGGTCACTGTAACTGAAGGAGCCAGGGACAATGGCAAGCTGAGGAGACACGGGTGCCAGTTAAACTGTTAAGCTGCCTCTGTCCACAGGGTGGGAATACACACTTGGGAAAGCAAGGTTAAAGGCATGAATTTTTACTTTTCAACATATACTCAACCAAATGCTGTAAGGAATGTTGGTTATTGTTTTTTTCTTTTTTTCGACAAGAGTGTCCTGTATACCTCAGGCTTACCTCAGACTCAGAGCAATCCTCCTGCCTCGGCTTTCCAAGAAATAAGGTAAAAACTGTGAGCCACTGCCTGACTAAAATCTTTCTATGCTATTTAATCTGTTTGCAAATCTAGGGGTTGGTTTTGTACATTGCCAGGCAAGGGCTCGACCTCTGAGCCATGCCCCAGTGCCTCCCTGGAGAATTCTTTTTTTTTTTAAGGGATTCTACAATATAATGACACAGTTGTTTGCAGATAACATTGATGTTACTCAGTATGTCATACAATTAGGTAATTGGTACATTTTGCAAGTATCTATGTCCAAATTTTGAACAACCCAAGGTTCCCATAATCCAGTTGGAGAAGCTTGTATGCACAGGCATGTTAATCAATCAGGAGTCCAGACTATATTCCTGTAGTCTCATGATTCACCCCTATCTCTCCACAGCCCTTACAATCTACCACGCCTCCTCTTCCGCAGTTTGTTCCCTGGGCTTTGGGAAGGGGGTGAGAAGAAAACAGTCTAATTTCTTTGGAGTTGTCATTTTGGACTCCAGTCTGTTCAGGTTGTTTCCCTTCATGGATTGACAGCTTTCCCAGTGATACCCTTTTTAGTCATACTAACAAAGCACAAGCTATTGGATGTACAGGCATTTAAGCAGTACCACTTATTATGTCAAGCTAAGCCGTGAGCATAGACACAGATGCGTGGATGGTATGCTAATCTGCAAACTGTGGTTTCTCTATAAAGGGTGACAAGTTCTTATTGTGGCTTATAACATCACCTAACCACTAGAGGACATAAGATTGTGGCATCCGCTGTGAGTTATTCTTCCAAGGAGAGAGCTAATAGCCAAATAGATTTGGGATATATATATAGACACTTGGCTGCCACTGTTGCACAGTATCTTCAGGCTGTTGAGGTATAGCTGATATTAATGGAGGAGTCTTGCTTGTCTCAGGGAGACCAATATTTTGCTATATTGCTTTAGTGGCCTTTGGTAACGCTCTCTAGCATTTCAGAGGCCAGTTGTACACTAGCAAGTGACGTCTCATAACATTTTTCATGCTCACACCAGGTCTTCGACAACAGGGACTTACTGCCTTTCTCCTTGCATATATCCCACTTATAGGCAAAAGGCCTTTATTATTTTGGGGGGGGCAGGTTTGAATCCCCTAGCCAACATCTCCTAGGCAGAATAATTCATTGCTGATGTCAGAGCTTTCCTGTAGTAATATATTTTGCTTAATTACACAATTTATAAACACTTTACTATTGAATTTGGCTCTAGATAGAGAATTATCCTTTCACAGTTCCTATGCCTATCAATCAGTTAATACGTTATGCCTGTTTTATAGGAAATTACCACTGTAACAATTGGCTCTAGTTTACAGTTAGGGAGTGGTTTCATTACCATCATGTTTTTCTTTTTCCTAAAAAAGGGGAGAGGTAGGAAGGTTTCTCAGCATCTGGAAGGTAAACTTCATTAGGGCCCATCATAAACAGTCAACCCCAATATTATTCAGAGAGATGCTCAGTGTCTGTGACCCAGGCAGTCTGAGGTTCCTCATTCCTTAATGTTCAGATGGGTCAACCTCTCTGCTGGCATTCCCCAGTTCATCCTGCACAGCCATAAGTTGTATGTTTTCAGGCATTTAGATTGGTGATTTTTACTGTAAACAGATGTTACACCTATGGTCCTCAGAGATGTTTGATGCCTGTAGCAGTCTGAGGCTTTTATTCCTTTTAGTGTTAAGATGGGTGAACTTCTCTGCTGGTATTTCTTGGTACAACCTACACGATGGAAGGCTGTATCCTTTCTTTCTCAGCCTTTGAGTTGGTGACGTTTTGACCTGTGGGAACATACAAATCTTTTCCCATGGTTAGTCTTAAGATTAAATTGAAAGTTTTTGACAAAAGGTTTAATATGTAACTGTATCTCCCCTTTTTAAATTTTATTTTATTTTTTGACCCATGAGTCTCAAAAAGTCAGTTGTAGTACACATACCTATAGGCAGGGATCAAGGTGTAAATTTCATCAAATTTGTCATGTTTGTTTGTTTTTTTGGGGGGGTGAGTGCATGTTGTTAATTTGGGAAGCAAACTTAAATCCTTAAGTTAAATTATCCTACAGGTAAAAGAAGATGTTACAAGATGATACTGCATGCATAACACAAAAATTATAGAGAACATTTGTATATGTTAATCCCAAAGTTATTGTTATATAAATTTTGAGTAAAATACCATATAATTTTTAATTAAATATATATTAATAGAATATAGACCCATGTCCCTCTCCCGCCCCTCCCTGGAGAATTCTAAGCAGGCCCTTTACCTACCACTGAGCTACATCCCCAACCCAAGGTTCAATTTAGAGATGTGGGGAAGAGAGGTGGGGAGCGGGAGCTGGAAGAGAGGCAAGCCCTCTGTCCCAGAACAACCGGGCAGATGATTAAAAGCGAGTGTTGGACGGGGTGACCTCAGCAGAGATCTTATGCTCCAGGCTCTAGTTCCATCAGCGCCAAAAAGCCAAAACGTCACCGCTGCCTGGTTTCAGCTTCTGAAACCCCTCAGCTCTGCCTGTTGTGGAAGCTTTGTCTTGTAGCTTTCTCTGTAGTGCTCTCCGAGTCCACTCCACTCAGGTCCTCCAAGAATCCAGAACTCTCTCCATCCCTCCCTTCATCTTGAGTCTGGAAACCAAATTCTTCCCACTTAAATGTGGAAAGCAATTCACCTTCTGCCCCCGAGGGCATTTTCCTAGAAAGAAGGGAAACCTGGAAAGGAATTGAAGTTTGCCTGCAAGGCAGAAGTACCCAAAGGCAGTAGCAGAGATTTGTTGCCTGAAGAGAGAGGGAGACAGGGAGAGACAGACAGGATGGGGGGGGGGAGATCTGATATCAGCTGGGATCCCTCTTCCATTTATAGATTCACAGGAAACTCAGCCCCCCACTCCAAAGTGGGGCTCGGTGTCCTCTCTGCTCTCCGCATTGGCTATATGCATACACCTGTGTTCCAGGGGTCTGCTTCGCATGTTCCTAGTGGAGGTGTGCACAGACAGATCCTTTCCCTCATTTCCACACACACAGGGCATTTATGTATGAGATTCTCTGAAGGTTAGTTAGTACAGGCCCTGAGTGGATTCTGTGTAACACACATGTTGCTGCCACAGATGGAGAGCACCACTGTCCCTCCTCTGATTGACAGCAGCTAATCTCAGCCTCTTCCCAAGACTGAGCTCCAGGGAGGTGGCACCTAGTTGTTCTCATGCCCAGCCGGGGCACAGCTCTGACACATACAACAGAGTTAAGTATTTGCAGAAAAAACAAATGGGTGAATAAATGAGTCTGTACCAGTGAACAGGTGTAACTGTGGAACAGTATTATATGTATGATCTGATGTATGTTAATAAAACTGGCCGGGGAATTCTGATTAGAGTATAACTCCATTTTTTTTTTTTTTTTTTTNACATAGACACAATCACATAAAATAAATCTTAACAAAAAAAGAACTTAACACCTCAGTGATGCTGTAGCCACCCTAGTAGGTACTGCCTATGATAGTCATACAGAAAATGGCCTATTTTCAGTTCTCAGAATATATCCCTTTGTAACTAGTGCATGCATGTATCTGATGAGGATGAAATATGTGACCAGATAGTGCTCCTTCTGCAGAAGCTAACTAAGCACACATGCTTCGGTACCAGCTTGCTTGGTTCTAAGACCTGAGGACCCTCTCTGCAGCTGTCAGTCATAGTTCTTCATTTTTTCTGTTTACTTGTTATTTTGAACCATTTAGATTATTAAAAAGTTGGAAAAATATAACTTCATATATGTTATATTTTTCCAACTTTTTAAAAATGATGAAATATTTGTCTTTCTGAGACATGTGTATTGTGCTAAATATGATAATCTCCAGTTGCATTCTTTTTCTTGCAAATGAAATTGTATTTTTTATGACTGAATGTAAATCATAATATGTATTATATTTTCTTTATCCATTTCTCTGTTGATGGACACCTATGTTTATTTACAATAGTGAATAGTATTATATTAAACAATGATGTGCACTGTTGCAATATTTTATATTTTATGTATATGTATGATATATGTGTATGTCTGTATATGTTGGGGGATAGCATGTAGATGCCATGGCATAAGTTTCATACATCAAATTCCATCTTGATTTGAGAAAGAGTCTCTTTTGATTTATATCATTGCAGACATGAAGCTGACTGACCAAAATCTTCTGTGGATCTTCCTGTCTTTACCTCCCATTTCACCATAGAAACATTGGGATCTCAGATGCTCACTGCCAAACTCAGCTTTACATGGGTTCTCTGGCTTTGAATTCAGGTCTCACATTTCTTTAGATTTTTTTTGAGGCAGAGTCTCTCTATAGCCCCAGGCTGGCCTTGAATTCATAGAGATCCGCCTGCTTCTGCCTCCAGAGTGCTTGGATTAAAGGCATGTGCCACCTCAACAGGACTTTTAAATATATTTTTAAGGTTCTTATTTTTTTGCAGCTGGGGAGCATGAACCCTCTCTCATGGTACACAAGTGTTCTACGGAGCAACATACCCAGTTCCTAGGACCAGGTTTGGGCGTCTGGAGAGATAGCTCAGTAGTTAAGAGCACTGGCTACTCTTGCATAGGAACCAGGTTTGATTCACAGGGCCCATATGGCAGTTCCAGGGAGAATCCAATGCCCTCTTCTGGCCTCTACAGGCACGGCAACCATATGATGCACTTATATATATGCAGGCAAAATACTTATACACAGAAAAAAAAAATCAAATAAATGGGTAAATAAAAAACCCCATCAGGTTTTCCATTTTTAATATTTTATTTATTATTTTGATTTTCTGTGTATGAGTGTATTGCCTACATGGATATGAGTGCACCTGTGTCAGGCAATGCCTGCCAAGGTCAGAAGAAGGCATTGGATCACCGGGAGCTAGAGTTATGGACAGTTGTTAGCCACCATGCTGGGAATCGAACCTGGGTCCTCTGCAAGAGCAGCCAGAGCTCTTAACCATTGAGCCATCTCTCCAGCACCAAAAGGTTTCCATTAAAATAACAAGAAAAACAGCAGGATCTTGTTTAGAAGGATACAATGAGGATTAAGAGATTATTTCTTTGGCCTGGTGTGGTAGTTCACGCCTTTAATCCCAGCACTCGGGAGGCAGAGGCAGGTGGATCTTTGTGAGTTCAGGGCCAGCCTGGTCTAACAGAGGGAGTTCCAGGACAGCTGGGGCTACAGGGAGACCCTGTCTCAAAAAGACCAGGTGTTGTCCAATGCCGCGAAGGTCAGAAGAGGGTATCGTATTCCCCGGAACTGGAATTAAAGACGGTTCTTAGCCGCCATGTGGTGCTGGGAATCGAACCCGGGTCCTCTGCAAGAGCAGTTGGCGCTCTTAACCCCGGAGCCATCTCTCCAGCCCCGGCACATGCCTTTAATCCCAGCACTCGGGAGGCACAGGCAGGCGGATCTCTGTAAATTCAAGGCCAGCGTGGGCTATACAGCGAGTTCCAGGCTAGGAGTGAAAGACGCAGCTGGATTGCAGTGAAGGTATCGTATGTGGCACTGACCCTGTCCTTCATGCCCCATTCTCAGGAAACTGGACGCCTTCATCTATGATGCAGCGGTACTCAACTACATGGCCCGCAAGGATGAGGGCTGCAAGCTAGTCACTATTGGCTCAGGAAAGGTCTTCGCAACCACTGGCTACGGCATTGCACTGCACAAGGGCTCCCGTTGGAAGCGGCCCATCGACCTGGCGCTGCTACAGTTCCTGGGGGACGGTGCGGCTAAACTGGGCATGGAGTCCCCACCCTGCGAGGGAAGGGCTGTCTCCGGATTGTGGGGAGGAGGGACTGAGAGGAAGAGGCCTGGACGTAGCCTCCGTATCAAAGGAGAGGGTGGCAATAACAAGTAATTTTGACACCCCCCTCCCCCCAGATGAAATCGAGATGCTGGAGCGGCTGTGGCTCTCTGGTATCTGCCACAACGACAAGATCGAGGTGATGAGCAGCAAGCTGGACATCGACAACATGGCAGGTGTCTTCTACATGCTGCTGGTGGCCATGGGCCTGTCCTTACTGGTCTTCGCCTGGGAGCACCTGGTGTACTGGCGCCTGCGGCACTGCCTGGGGCCTACCCACCGCATGGACTTTCTACTGGCCTTCTCCAGGGTAGGAAGGGAGACCTGGGAGAGACGGGCAAGGCAGAGGGTGAAGGGTTAGGGGAATATGGGTAGAGATGAGAGGAGAAGAGAGCAGGAGGGCAGCGGGTGGTGCAAAGGGCAGCGGGGAGCGTAGAGAGCATGGGCCAGGGGCACAGGGCAGGGCCGGGTGCTGGCACCCTGCTGACTGCGCCTCGCTCCTCGCAGGGTATGTACAGCTGCTGCAGCGCAGAGGCCGCCCCACCGCCAGCCAAGCCGCCGCCGCCGCCGCCGCCGCTGCAGCCGCTGCCGAGCCCCGCGTACCCTGCTGCGCGCGTGCCCCCCGGGCCCACGCCCTTCGCGCCCCGAGAGCGCGCGGCTGCCGACCGCTGGCGCCGGGCTAAGGGCGCCGGGGCTCCGGGCGGCGCGGCGCTGGCCGACGGTTTCCACCGCTACTATGGCCCCATCGAGCCGCAGGGCCTGGGCGAGGCGCGCGCGGCGCCCCGGGGCGCAGCCGTCCGCCCGCTGTCCCCGCCCGCTGCGCAGCCCCCGCAGAAGCCTCCGCCCTCCTACTTCGCCATCGTACGCGACCAGGAGCCGGCCGAGCCGCCCCCTGGAGCCTTCCCCGGCTTCCCGTCCCCGCCCGCGCCGCCCTCCGCGGCCGCCACCGTCGGGCCGCCACTGTGCCGCCTGGCCTTCGAGGACGAGAGCCCGCCCGCACCCGCGCGCTGGCCGCGCTCGGACCCAGAGAGCCAGCCGCTGCTGGGCGCCGGCGCCGCGGGAGCCCCCGCCGCACCCCCGCCGCGCCGCGCGCCGCCCCCGCCCTGCGCCTACCTGGACGTGGAGCCGTCGCCCTCGGACTCCGAGGACTCCGAGAGCCTGGGCGGCGCGTCGCTCGGCGGCCTGGAGCCCTGGTGGTTCGCCGACTTCCCCTACCCGTACGCGGAGCGCCTCGGGCCGCCGCCTGGCCGCTATTGGTCGGTCGACAAGCTCGGGGGCTGGCGCGCCGGCAGCTGGGACTACCTGCCCGCGCGCGGCGCGCCGCCCTGGCATTGCCGCCACTGCGCCAGCCTGGAGCTGCTGCCGCCGCCTCGCCATCTCAGCTGCTCGCACGACGGCCTGGACGCCGGCTGGTGGGCGCCCCCGCCTCCGCCCTGGGCCGCCGGGCCGCCGCCCCGACGCCGGGCACGCTGCGGGTGTCCGCGGCCGCACCCGCACCGCCCGCGGGCCTCCCACCGCGCGCCTGCCGCGCCGCACCACCACCGGCACCGACGCGCGGCGGGCGGCTGGGACATCCCGCCGCCCGCGCCCACCTCGCGCTCGCTGGAGGACTTGAGCTCGTGCCCACGGGCGGCCCCCGCGCGCAGGCTCACCGGGCCCTCGCGCCACGCGCGCCGCTGCCCGCACGCCGCGCACTGGGGACCACCGCTGTCCGGCGCGCCGCACCGGAGACACCGGGGCGGGGACCTGGGCACGCGCAGGGGTTCGGCGCACTTCTCAAGCCTCGAGTCCGAAGTATGACGCGGCCCCCCAGGGGCCCCACCACCCCCTCGGTCAGCGCAGGCCACGGCCCGAGGGGGCGCGCGAAGTGGACTGGCCCGCGTGGGTTGAGAAGGAAGGAAACGGATCTGGCTGGACCCCGCCTGGAGCAGAGTCCTGCGCCCCCTCGCGTTGGGGGAGCCACGAGCCAGAGGGGACTGGGTCGCCCAAACCTCGCCCGTCTGAGAGCAAGGAGGCGGGGCTCTTGGAGCCCACCGACTTTTTATAAAACCCGAAAAGGGCTTTTTAACGTCACCTGATGGGGCGGGAGGTGGGGGGGGTCACGCCGCGCCCCGCCCCCATGCCCGGGGCCTTGGGCCCCTCTTCACTGTGCAGCTCCCCGGCCCCAGCCACACCTTCCGGGGAGCCCGTTTTTAACCTTTCATTCATCAGGACTCAAAACTGTGAGACGAGTTCACCAAACTGTGACCCCAGACCTTGGCCCCGCCACACAGAAACACAAGCCCCTGACCCCAGACTGTGACTTCACACCTAAAATAGTCATCTGACCCCAGACTGTGCCCCGACCAGACTGTGACCCTTCGTGTCAAACCTTGACGGACCTTCCTTTCGACCCTCGTCAGCTTTTCCCTCTGACCCAGGACCTATCCCCCCTCTCCCCCCCACGGAAGCCCATCTTCACCTGCCCTTCCCATCTCCCTACCAACCAGATGCCCCCAACCACATCTTTAAGTCTAGACCTTATTTGTGACCCCTCAGTGATGACCCAACAGTCAGCCCACCCCGAAGCCTTCTCTCCCAGATCTCAGCAGGGCCTGGGGCTGGGTTGAGAGGCGGGTCTGGGAGCCGCACTTCACTAATCTTCCTTCCAGTACCACTCCTACACTGCAGTATTTGGAATAAACCATGTTTTTATGCCTCCTCAGTCCAAGCCTAAACTCTGTGTCTGTCTCTTAGGCTCTGTCATCGTCTCTGGAGGAAACAGAAACAGAATCATCCCACAGGGAAGGTGGCAGAATTAGAGATCAAAAACTGGGCTGGGGGCGTGGCGGTAGCAGAGTGGCCTAGCATGCATAAAACCCTGCACTAGAGAGAGCAAAGAATGACGGGAGGTGATGGAAAGCAAGATCAAGGCCTAAGACGTGGGAAGAAACCCAGGCGGGTGGAGAGGGGGCGTGGCAGACATACACCCCGAGTGTGATGGGAAAGATCGGGGATGCAAAAATTTAAGCACCAAATCCAGGGTCTGATTTCCTAAGACTACTGGCAAGAGTGGTGTGATAGATGATTCTGTTCGTGCAAAGGTGGAGAATGGCCAACCCACGTCTGGAGTATCCTTAATCTCACCAGCGAGGATCCGTGTCTAACATTTCATTATGCCAATTAGCCAAACCGCCAGTGCCCCTGGGTGGATAAAGAGCTGACGCATTTGAAGCAGCAGCCTCAAGAGGGGAGACTTTCTGATTAAGTACCCGCTGACCGGAGCTGCCACGGAAATGCCTGGTTAAGCAATGGACTCTCCCTAGAGGGTAGATTCAATCGACTAACTTTCATATAATGTCCAGCCTGTCTACGCTAAAGCATTTTGAAATAATTTAAAGCCATCATAACAAGGAGAGAAGAAGAAACCCGTTTTATGGGTCCTCAGGGAACAGAAGCCCAGTCTCCCTGCCAATAAGTGCTCGTTTGCATAAATGAATAACTAGGTGGAAAAACAGCTCTGGGAATCCAGGATGGAAGAGATGGAGCCGGGCTCGGAACTACAACTCCCAGAACGCTTTGCCACTGCGTTGTGGAAGAACGCCGAACACGGTATCTGCCGTCGGCTTTCTGGCGGAGTCAGGACTCCCTTGCCTTGGGCAGCCAGCTCTTTGCGCACCACCCTCTAATTGGTAGTCCCCAGATTTCCAAGGTAACGGGACAGAGGGGCGGGTCTTAGTTGGTGAGCCGCAAGACCCGGAAGTGACGGTCTTCCGCCGCGCCCGGGGTCAGAAGGTTTGAAGATGGCTGCGCGTAAAGGCCGGAGGCGCGCACGTGAAGCCGAGGAGCCCATGGACGCCGAGTCTTGTGGTCCCGGTTCCGCGGGCCCAGCCCAGGTCTACCTGCCCGGCAGGGGGCCGCCGCTGGGCGAAGGGGAGGAGCTGGTCATGGACGAGGAGGCCTATGTGCTATACCACCGTGCGCAGACTGGTAGGCCGGGGGCCCGGGCTCCCGCTTGCTGAGGAGGGAAAGGCCTGGCTCCCAGCGGTGGGGGGGTGTCTGAAGGGCCTGGACTACGGCTGCGATTGGGGGGGGGGAGTCTTGAAGGCGGTGACGTCACATTGTGGACTGATGGCCTCTCAGGGAGGTGGAGGCTGAGTTCCTGATGCCTCATCTCCACTCTTCAACCCGCTCTTCTTCCCTCACTCCCCAGGCGCCCCTTGCCTCAGCTTTGACATAGTCCGCGATCACCTGGGCGACAACCGGACAGAACTCCCTCTCACACTTTACCTGTTTGCGGGAACCCAGGCGGAGTCCTCTTATAGCAACAGGTGAGTCTCAAGGTCTTTCCAGAACTTTTTCAGGACCTAGGAGTCAGGGCTCCTTTCTTCTGCCTCCCTGTGACCCCCAAAAGTCTGGGTCTCGAGCCTCTCTCAGCCCTAAACGTCTTGTCACCCAGTTTGTAGCTGACCTCTTGCTTTTCCAGACTGATGATGCTTCGGATGCACAATCTGCACGGGACCAGGCCCCCACCCTCAGACGGCAGTGATGAGGAGGAGGAGGAAGATGAAGAGGATGAAGAAGCAAGGAAGCCTCAGCTGGACCTAGCCATGGTTCCCCACTACGGTGGCATAAACAGAGTTCGGGTACATGTACTTCCATAGGCCTTGGTTTCCATAGTTCCTGGGGACCCACGTTCAAATGCCCCTCAGCGCTTCTCTCTCTCCTCTCTCTCTCTCTCTCTCTCCCCCCCCCTCTCTCTCACTTGCTCACTTGTTTTTTCAGAGATGGTCTCACTGTGTAGCCCAGGCTGGCCTCAAACTCAGGACAGTTCTCATGCCTCAGCCTCCTAAAGGTTGACATAACGGATGTGAGCACCATACCCAGCCAGCCCCTTTCAACTTTTAAAGAAGTGTTGGATGCAGTTACGTTTATGTATCTTAGCAATAATAATTGTGTTACATCCTAGGTACTGTTCTAGACTGTGGAGATACATACATGTATATTTTTCAGTTTCCTTGTAGGTAAAAATGCTGAAAGTTGGGACATTTACCCAGTGTGTCTGATGTGTGGGACAGAATGGGAAGAGGAACAGTGTAGAGGATAGCACCTTCAGGACGCTTGTTTAGGCTGTGTGGGCCAATGTCAGAACTTAGGCTTCTACTTTGGGAGAAATTGGGAACCAGTGGGGCAGCCTCAGAGCAGAAAGAAGACAGATCTGGCCCTTATTTCTGTTTTTTATCTTTTGGCCTTTTTGAGATAGGGTCTCCCTGTCACCCCAGCTGGCCTAGAACTCTCTATGTAGACCAGCTAGCCTCCATCTCACAGAGATCCACTTGCCTCTAAGTGCTGGGATTAAAGGCATGCACCACCACACCCAGCTTGGCCCTTGTTTTAGGAGGATCAGTGGCTACTGTGTAGAGAATTGGCTCTAGGCCAGGCACGGTGACACATGCCTTTAATCCCAGCACTAAGGAAGCAGCAGAGGTAGGCATGGGGGGGGGGGAGAATTAGCTGCAGGGAGGCAAAGGTGTATGATCCTGTAAGGACGCTGTTATAGCCACTCACAGGAAGGGTGGCATCAGTAGTGGTGTATAGGACAACAGTACAGTGGTCAGAAAGAAGTGTGCTTCAGGGCTGAGAGATGGCTCAGCAGTTAAGAGCACCAACTGCTCTTGCAGAGGACCCGGGTTTGATTCCCAGCATCCACATGGCAGCTAAGAACTGTCTTTAAGCCAGGCATGGTGGTGCACGCATTTAATTCTAGCACTTGGGAGGCAGAGGCAGGTGGATCTCTGTGAGTTCAAGGCCAGCTTGGTCTACAGAGTGAATTCCAGTCCAGCTGGGGCTACAGGGATACCCTGTCTCAAAAAAAGAAAAAAAAATGTGCTTCAGTGAGGCCAGCACAGATGTCAGGTGTAAGAAAAAGTCAAGAGTCAAAGGTGGTCCCATAAGATGGAGGACACAGGAGGATTGGGCTGCCTGCAGCAACAGAAGGTAGGCTGAGGACCATCAAATGAGCACAGAGCGTAAAAAAAAGGTGAGCAAGGCGTGGTATGCACACCTTTAATCCCAACACTTGGGAGGCAGAGGCAGGCAGATTTCTGTGAGTTCAAGACCAGCTGGGGCTATAGGGGAACTCTTGTCTCAAAAAGACCCAAAAATAAAAACAGGCGAGAGCTGGACCCTGGGACCCTCCAGGACACAGATGGTTGCATAGACCAAGAGTCTGAATGTGCTCCAGGGTTCGACTGGGCTGGAAGTCGACTCCCAGGCACCTTAGAGCTTCGTCTTTACATCTGCCGGTGTAAACTGGTTGCAGCTTCTTTCCCATAAAGTGGTCTGGAAGCATCAGGCTTGCACTGGGCATGCAGAGACTACTGTGCTGGGGTCCATGGCCCACCTTGAACCTTCTCTGCCTCTATTTTGTGTGGCCTTCTGCAGGTCTCATGGCTGGGTGAGGAGCCTGTGGCTGGGGTGTGGTCGGAGAAAGGCCAGGTGGAGGTGTTCACGCTGCGGCGGCTCCTTCAGGTAGTGGATGACCCCCAGGCCCTGGCTGTTTTCCTTCGGGATGAGCAGGCTCGAGTGAAGCCCATCTTCTCCTTTGGTGGCCACATGGGTGAGGGCTTTGCTCTCGACTGGTCCCCACGTGTGCCTGGTAAGTCCCTGATCTCCATGTTTTGGGGAGGGTAGGTAGCTGGACTTCTGGGAAGACAGAAGGATGATTGGTAAGGTGGCTTCCTGACCCCACTCCAGGCCGCTTGCTGACCGGTGACTGTCTGAAGAACATCCACCTCTGGACACCCACAGATGGCGGCTCCTGGCATGTGGACCAGAGGCCATTTGTGGGCCACACACGCTCTGTGGAGGACCTGCAGTGGTCACCAACTGAGGACACAGTGAGAGAAGGCTGGAGGCCTGGGAACATGGGTCTGATGAGGGGCAGGCTAGGAACCTTAAAACCTTGGCTTGAGAGAGGAGGGGGCCCAAGCTAGGGACCTGATTCAGGCAGGGGACAGCAGGTGACAGTGTAGCCATGTGGCCACATCTGCCCACTCGGACTCGTCCCATCCCACCAGGTGTTTGCCTCCTGTTCGGCTGATGCCTCCATTCGCATCTGGGACATCAGAGCAGCCCCAGGCAAGGCCTGCATGCTCACCACAGCCACTGCTCATGACAGCGATGTCAACGTCATCAGCTGGAGCCGCCGGGAGCCCTTCCTACTCAGTGGTGGGGATGATGGGGCCCTCAAGGTCTGGGACCTTCGGCAATTCAAGGTATCTTCCCTTCAACTGTGGGAAGCCACTGTTGTAGTAGCGCTGGGACTGCTGGCAGGGCCTGGGAACAAAGTCCACATGAGGAGGCGGCTCAGCGGGGGCGTGGGGGGGATGAGAGGAGTCACTTACTTCACCCAGTGACAAGTTGACAAGCCGTGGCAGAGCTGGGCAGCATGGAGACCGTGGCCCTCATTTGCCTGTGGTGCAGTGGGGAGCTGGCTACACAGTCCATGGGTCTTGGGCTGCTGGAGGTGGAGTCTGCTTTGGTGGTTATGGTAGCGTCAGCTAAGAATCTGAGCCCAGCTCGCTTCTTCAGCAGGGGAGGCTGAGGCATAAGGTCAGGTAGAAATGACATTCCAGCTAAGCTAAGCTAAGCTAAGCGTTGTCTGCAGTTGAGCAGTGTCCTCCGCAGGCGAAGAGGCCCTGGTGTCTGCCTGGAGAAAGCCAGGGCCTCTCCTGGCTCTGTGCCGTCCCCGAATCACATTAGCAGCCTCTTCCCCAGTTTAATCAGTTTTAAAGAGTCAACCTTGGAGAAACTTCCAGCGAGAGGCACCACCATCTGTGCCAGCTGGCCACAGGGACCTCTGTTCCCAGTACCAACTCTGCCTAATACAAATGCTGTCATTTTTTTTAGCAGCTGCCAAAACAATTTTAGAGAGTCATTTCTGTCCCTTTGAGGCATCAGCCTTAAAGTACAGCCAGGCCTGTGCTGGCAGGACCTCTCTCCACTCCACTCCACAGACCCCGTGGCCGAGGACCACGGACCTTCCTACCCACTGTCCTTTCCCTGCGTTCCTCTGTCTCTTTCCTGATCTCAGGCCTTGTGTGGCCTTGAGGGGGAACCCTGGTCAAACCCTGGGCCTGAGCCCCCAGAACTCACACGCACACCTGACTCTCCCGCAGGCTGGCTCCCCAGTGGCCACTTTCAAGCAGCACATGGCTCCTGTGACTTCTGTTGAGTGGCACCCGCAGGACAGTGGGGTCTTTGCAGCCTCAGGTGCTGACAACCAGATCACACAGTGGGACCTGGCAGTTGAGCGGGACCCAGAGGCAACTGAGGCAGAAGCTGACCCTGCGCTGGCAGCACTTCCCCAACAGCTGCTATTTGTGCACCAAGGGGAGACCGACCTGAAGGAGCTGCACTGGCACCCCCAGTGTCCTGGGGTTCTCATCAGCACTGCTTTGTCGGGCTTCACAGTCTTCCGCACCATCAGTGTCTAAGGTGACTAAGACTCAGCCTGAGGACTCCGCTGTACCTGAGAACTGGAGTGTGTCCCCTGGCAGAGCTCATCAGGCCAGTGAACTGTACCCCAAAAGAAGACTTGCTCAACAGGCCTATATGAACAGAACGACCTGATGACTTGCTTTGACACTTGGCTCTCTGTGCCACACACACAAGAGCTGGCTTGGGCAGAGACCCTGACTGAGATCATTGTCAGTGTTGGCACCTTGCTTGACCCTTGGACCTGTGACTCAGGACCCAGTCTGGCTGTTGATCACCCCCAGGAGCTTCAAGGGTTTTGCCGTGGCCGGGCAAGTCTAGGTTGGGTCTCTAGTGGAATTAGTTCCCCTCTTGCCTTCTGTCCAGCTAGGCTCGGCCGAGACCCAGCGTGGGGCTGGGAGAACACCCTCACGGCTAAGCACGACTGTGCAGGAGGAGGGTTCCTGCCGTAGTAAAGGACTGAAATGAGGTCCCAGACATGGAAGACACTGACCAGTTCTTTGGGTTTTGTCCCTGTGAGGAAGCTGAAGGGGGTGAGTGGCGTGCAGGCAGGAACTTGGCACCCAGCTGTCTTCGGGCCGCCACACTGTGAAAAGCCCACAGTTACAACCCTGCTCCTTGGTGGCCTGGCCCTTGGCCATGGATTCTGTCTCAGACTTTCCCAAATTTTACTCCATTTGGAATTTGCTCTCAGTCAATGGATAGATGTCTCTTTCTCTGTACCCAAATCCCCAGGAGAATGTCCCCACATACCTCTTCCCGTCATCATTAATCATCCTGCCATTTCTTTCTGAATTCACTAGAGGAATAGTGTCCTTCCTCAGACTCCATCTTCCATATCTCTGGTCCTTACTGTCTCTCCCTGCCCCCAGCCTATTCCCTGTACTGTCCTCTCCAGTCTGCCTGGGCCATGGCCCAGCCCTGCCTGGCCAGCCTCCCAGGCTCCCCCTCTGCAGCGCTGAGCTGGCTCCACCCCTACCCCCCTCTCATGTAGGCTCTGATCCTCCGTGGCTCAGAGGTTGAGTGCCCAGCTCAGGCCCCAGAGCCACGGACAGACCACAGCACCTCAGCACCCACAGAGACCCCTCCAGCCTGGGCAGAGAAGCCCCCAGTGCAGGGCATGGGGGTGGGCGGCCCCCCCAGGTAAGTGCAGCCATGTAAGCCAACCTACCTAATTTGTTTCCTCTAGTACCCCTAGTTCCTGGCTTCCGACTCTGACCACCACCACCCCCCCACCCCCCCCCACCCCCGGCTTACTGCATTTCTTACCATGCCTTGAGGAAACCTCTCTCTCCTCAGTTACTCTTACTCAGTCTTCGATGCTGCCTTTGGGTATCTGGCCCCCATCTCTGTGCTCTTTCTCAGTCTCTGCCCCTCTGCAGTCTGGGTGGCCCCCACACTCAGTCTCGGTGGGTGTCTGATTTTTCTTCTCATTGATTCATCGTCTCTCTCTCTCTCTCTCTCTCTCTCTCTCTCTCTCTCTGCGCATGTGTTTGTCCCTCCCTGTCTGGGTCTCTGTCTACCAGCTCAGTCCACTGTGATTTTGTGTCTCTCTTTGGGCCTGGTGACCCTCGTGTTGCTGTCTTGTAGACAGGAAAGCAGATGCAGGAGTCCCTGTCCTAGCTTGGTCTGTGTCCTCCCTCAGAGCTTCCCCTGGCTGCTGGGAGTAGAGGTGCCATCTTATGCGAATGAGGGAGGCTCTTGTCCCCAGATTATATAGTGACTTTGACATGAAGTTGAAGAACCTTAAGCCCCATGGCTCCTTTATATGGAAACATTAAGCTGCTCTCACAGGTCAGGCGGAAGGAGGGGCGGAGCGGGATCAGGATCCCTTTCCTTCTTGCCCTATCTATTGTGGGAAGCAGCCTCAAGATGGGGGAGCTGGAAGTCCCTGATAAATGAGGATCCTGCCCACTCTGAGGTGAATATAGGCCTACCTAAGGCTGGTAGTGGAGTCCAGGGTCAGGTCCTGGACTCCAGCCACCTTCCCAGCCCAGCACAGGGGTCCTAGATTGAGACGAATGAAGCCCTTGGCCCCCAGGACCCTGAGCAATCAAGGCAAATGCTGGGGCTTAGAGGTGCTGTAGGCAGCTGCAGGTCCTTCACACCTCAGGAGGCTGCGCTCGTCATTGGGGCTCAGTTGTGTCCACGCTGGCCACATCTCCCCAGCTGGAGAACTGGACCTGGGCCATTCCACCTCCCCTCTCACCCTGGGTGTTTGTTTTGTTTTGGGGGTGGGGGTGTATTGGGGGGGTTGTTTTTGTTTTTGAGACGGTCTCCCTGTGGCCCCAGCTGTCCTGGAGCTCACTTTGTAGACCAGGCTGGCCTTGAACTCCCAGGGATCCTCCTGTCTCTGCCTCTCAAGTGCTGGGATTAAAGGTGTGCACCACCACACCTAGCTTCCCTGGGTAGTTAGAGACTTGCAAGGCAGGAATCCTATTGCAGGGTTACTTTCTGCCTCCTGACAGTCACCTGCTCCCAAGAGGATCTCTAGTCCACCTACAGCTGCTGTGCTGACCCTGCCCAGCTCTGTCCACTCAGGGCCAAGCCTAGCGAAGCCTACATGGCTACCATGGAGACCAGGAAAGGAAGTAAAGGGCCAAACTTTACACAGCTGGGAGCCTGCTGACTAACAGCCTCACTTGAGTATTATTGATGTCAGTCACCCATCAACTTTGTACAATGTTTGTCTTTGTTGTGGGGATGAGACGGAAGGCCTGAAGCATGGGATACACACATACTCTGCTGCCAAGCCATGATAGTTGACTCCAATGACAGGACATTTTTACTCTCTGGAAGGAAACCCCAGCATGCCCTCCCATGTGTGTAGAACCATTTCCAGAGCTGAGTGTGCCAGTACAGGCCTGCGATCTAGCACTCCAAGATGCGGGCAGGAGGATCAGTTCCAGTCCAGTCTCAAAATCAACCATCTCCAGAAAACTGTTTTCAGATTCCTGCTAACACAGAATGAAGTGCTATGTGAATAGCTGCCACACTGTTTGGAGAATAATTGTGTGCAGGAAAGGGCTATGTGCTCAGTGCAGAAGACTTCTCCATCCGTGTGGCTGCTGACACAAAATGAAGTGCTCTGTGAATAGCTGCCGCACTGTTTGGAGAATAATGGCGTGTGGGAAAGGGCTGCGTGCTCAGTGCTCCATCCGTGTGGCTGCATTCACTGGGTTTGGGGGATGTAGGTACAGAGGCTGGATGGTGGCCTGAGTGGCCTTCTCCCTCTTAGAATGGTCTGGTAGTGCACCCAGGCCCTCTGTGGCCTGGAATCCACCTACGCCTGAGGCAAGTGTCTCCAGCCCACAGGCTAGATGCCAGCCTCAGAAAAAGGAAACTGCTCTGTTTGGTTTTCAGCATTTATATCCCAGCCCCGACTACCTGTAATCTTGAGCAGTTAAACTTCCTGCCCCTTGGTTTCCTCATCAATAAAGTGATGAGGTATATCACAGAAGCCTGTTCTTGGTGCTGGGGGCAAGGCTCAGTGGTAGAGCTCTTACCTGCCATGTAGGAGTCCCCGAGTTCCATCCCCCAAACTAGTTCCTAGGCACAAATAGGTATGTTCACATACAGTGCTTAATGGTGGAGTCAAAAACCACAAATTCAGGGTTGATTTCTTGTTTTTGTTTTTGGGGGGGTGGTGTTTGTTTTTTGAGACAGTTTCCTTGTAGCCACAAGCTGGCCTGGAACTTGCTATGTAAACCGGGCTGGCCTTGAATTCTCTGCTTACTGAGTACTCTTAAACATCATCAATTTATTATATGAACTCAGCACCCTCTGCTACAAATGCAGTTATTCATAAAGGAAGCTCTATGGCATCGCACTCTTCAAATTTAACCTGTAAGTACTGTCCCAGCCCTCTAGAAGAGGCCAAGGGTCCAGTAGAACACAACACCCTAGTCCTACCTTTGGGCTCTCCAGGTCCTGGTAAACCCCTAGGTATTTTGTTCCTGCAGGTTTGGGGCGCCTGCCCCCCGCTAGGCCAAGCGGAGGGGGTCCCCATCCAATGGGCCTAGCCAGAGCCCTGCGCCGCCTGAGCGGCGCGCTGGAGTCCGGAGAAGGCCGCACAGGCGATGAGGAGGCCGGGCCAGGGCTGTGCCGCAACGGGTGGGCGCCGGGGCCGTCGGGGAGCCGGCTCCGCGGGCGCTTCGTCAAGAAGGATGGGCACTGCAACGTGCGCTTCGTGAACCTGGGCGGTCAGGGCGCGCGCTACCTGAGCGACCTGTTCACCACGTGCGTGGACGTGCGCTGGCGCTGGATGTGCCTGCTCTTCTCCTGCTCCTTCCTCGCCTCCTGGCTGCTCTTCGGCCTGGCCTTCTGGCTCATCGCCTCCTTGCACGGCGACCTCGCTGCCCCGCCGCCGCCTGCGCCCTGCTTCTCGCAGGTGGCCAGCTTCCTGGCGGCCTTCCTCTTCGCTCTGGAGACGCAGACGTCCATCGGCTACGGGGTGCGCAGCGTCACCGAGGAGTGCCCCGCCGCTGTGGCGGCTGTAGTGCTGCAGTGCATCGCTGGCTGCGTGCTCGACGCCTTTGTCGTGGGTGCGGTCATGGCCAAGATGGCCAAACCCAAGAAGCGCAACGAGACACTGGTCTTCAGCGAGAACGCTGTGGTGGCGCTGCGTGACCACCGGCTCTGCCTCATGTGGCGCGTGGGGAACCTGCGCCGCAGCCACCTGGTGGAGGCTCATGTGCGGGCCCAGCTGCTGCAGGTTCGGGGAGGGGAGGGCAAGAGGGGGAGGGCGGTCTGCAGGGTGAAAGAAGGAGGGATACAGGCCAGGCACCTAATGTAAGGGACCTGTTGTCCTGCTGGACAGGTAGACACCCAGGGGACAAGGCGGGACATCTAAAGAGCTTCCCACGTCTGAGGACTGACTGGTAGGAACTGACTGAGCAGTCTACATCTGGGCAGACACCTGTGGCCTCAGGTGTGTCCCCTGCAGTTCCCAGCATCCCTGGGCCAGGGAAGTGCCTGGGAAGCAGCCTGAGGAGATGTGTTTACTGGATGTAGGAGACTTCGAAGTCCTCCCAATGCCTGGGAACAAATTCCCAGCAGACAGGCTTCCCACCAGCCTCCTAACCACTGAGTGCAGGGCCAGAGCAAAGAAGGTGTCAGTGCATCCCCTCTGACCCCTGCTGTGGAAGCCTCTGTGTTCCTAGACTTAGGGTTACATTGCTCAAGCACCCGGATTTCCAACAAACCTTCCAGCTGCCACTAACCTTGGCCAAGTGAAGGCTGCACTGGGAACCAAAAGAGGGCTCCCAGTAGCCTCTGGGGCACAGAGAGTTGCAAGAGAACAGACCCCCATACGTGCCTCAGCTCTTGGGTCACCCAGTTTCATGACCCAGAGGGACATTTCTTTCAGAGGTCCATGGGGCAAGCATACCAGCAGGTAGTGAGACTACAATACTGAAACCCCACCACACACACAGTGCACTCATACCCACACGATAGGGTAGCTGGGTTGGCATGATAGCCAGGGGCCAGGCTGGCTGAGGCAATGCGGGAAGAGTTCCTGTCTGAGCCGGATTGCTCTGACTTGCTTTCTCATGTCTGTTTTCCCGGATGTCACCCTTATCTTTTGCTGTTTATTTCTATGGCTTGGCCAGCGGTCACTGTGCTGTCCCTTCTCACTACCACCTCCCCCCTCAGTGTCCATCCCCTTGCTTTCTGTCCACAGACCTCTGGATCTGACTCCTCCCCCATCTGTCTCCCTTCTCTCTCTGGATGCTCTGCCCTCCTCTCTTGGGCTCTGCTCCCTCCTGGGTTTCTCTCTCTCTCTCTCTCTCTCTCTCTCTCTCTCTCTCTCTCTCTCTCTCTCCCCTCACCGCTTTTACACCTCCTGATGTGTGTGGGGGTATGGTATCCCTATCTCTATCTCCCTGTCTCTGAGTTTCTGTCCCTCTCTCTATGGGTCTCTGTCTCTGTCTCTGTCTCTCATTATTGGTCTCTGTCCCCTGCCTCTAGAGTCTCTCTCTGTCCCCCTTATCTGTCCTCTCGCTGTCTGTCTCTCATCCCCCTGTCTCTGGGTCCATGCTGTCACCTGCCTCTCCTGCTGCTGCTGCTCTGTGTTGTCTTCTTATATCTTGATTCCAGTCTTGCTGGGGTCTTGTTCACCTCCCTCGTGTTGTCTTCTTGCCTCTCTACAGCCCCGTGTGACCCCAGAGGGCGAGTACATCCCACTGGACCACCAGGATGTGGATGTCGGCTTCGATGGAGGCACCGACCGCATCTTCCTGGTGTCTCCCATCACCATCGTGCATGAGATTGACTCTGCCAGTCCCCTGTATGAGCTGGGGCGGGCCGAGCTGGCCCGGGCCGACTTTGAGCTCGTGGTTATTCTCGAGGGTATGGTTGAGGCCACAGCCATGACTACACAGTGCCGATCATCTTACCTCCCTGGCGAGCTGCTCTGGGGCCATCGCTTTGAGCCAGTACTCTTCCAGCGTGGTTCCCAGTATGAAGTCGACTATCGCCACTTCCACCGCACATACGAGGTCCCAGGGACACCAGTCTGCAGCGCCAAGGAGCTAGACGAACGGGCAGAGCAGGCCTCCCACAGCCCCAAGTCAAGTTTTCCTGGCTCCCTGGCTGCATTTTGTTACGAGAATGAACTTGCTCTAACCTGCTGCCAGGAAGAAGAAGAGGATGAGGACAATAAGGAGGGGACTTCAGCAGAGACCCCAAATGGGGCTGCCAGTCCCCGAGCTCTAACACCAACTCTGGTGCTGGCCCTGCCTCCGTGACGCTGCTGAAACCCTCCTTCTCCACCTGAGCCCCTTCCCCAGAGATGGCAAAGATGGAGAGCTTCCAGCTTCTGCTGAGGTTGGGGGGTTCCAACAACCAATGAATGGCCGGCTGGGACAACCGTTAACCATGAGGTTGTGCCATGCCTGGTGGGTCCACCACAGACATACTGGACCTTCATTTCTCTGCTTCATGTTCCCTCTCGAGATCCCTTTATGAGCCCAGTTCCTGAGTCTTACCAGAGCTGAGGGATTCAGAATTCTGGACCACCTAAGAGGCAAGGCCTGGAGACTCAGCGCTGATCAGGCTTCAGGTAGACAACCTTGGTTGGGACAATGTCAGTCCACACAGATCAAGAAGTTGAGATTCAAGGTATGGCAGCTTTTCTACCCAGCTACCCTCAGAGATAAAGGAGTAGAGGACCATCATGGCTGACCAAAGACAGAGGATGGTGGCTGCGTGTGAAGGAAAGACCTCAGGCTCGTGGAAGCTCCAGAATTGAGATTTTTATGAATCTAAGTTAACTACAGAGGCAAACACCGAAGATGCTAGAACAGGTTGGGTAGAGAGTTGAACTGCTCCAGACACTACAGCTATGTTTGTACACTTCGCAGAGCATTGGTGCGTCTGTGGGCTTGGAAGGGCTAACAGGGCACCTGTAGCTCTTGGTACTGGAGAAGTGCAGAGTACCAGTTCTCCAGGGTCTGCTAAGAGAATGAATCTGGCTGCTCAGCGATCCACACAGTAGGCTTTGCTTTGTTTGAAGTGCCGTTCTAGAACACCCAAAGGAATCAGGATTCTGTGGCTGCAGATTGACCAGAGTCAAGGCGGGATTCTAGATGTCTGTGATTTGCTACAGGCTTCACTTTGCCCAGCAGGGTTGAGGGTCTCCATGTCCCTGAGTGACTTCCTGTGGTTCAGTAATGCCAAAAGGAATTAAGGCTCCGGGACCCAGAGTTGTCCCTTCCCCAGACCTGGAAGTCCCAGTCACCTCCAGATGGACAGCCTGGTAGTTCTAGGAAGCAGATCCCCTGTGGTGGACCTGGCAGGTCTAGGGGAGTCACAGAGCTACCTAATGGAAAAGGGAAAGGGGAGTCTGGGGCGGATGAGCCTAGATGCTCTGGAACACTACACCTAGTGAAATGCATCTATTTCTCAAAGATGTTATACACATATGTATTATACATAATATAAATACAGATGTCTCTTTTCTGCTGGTTCCTATAGCAAGGTGTGAATGGATTCAAGCTCATTTGAGCCCTTTGCAGGTATCCAGGAAGCGTCATCTAGACCCCAGCAATCTGGTTTAGGCAAACCCTTCAGTTTCTCCAACTGTGACAGTAACCATTGAAGCCTGACATTCTCCAAGGACCCTTCTAGCAGGACAACTCCTCACCTCATGGAAGGTGAGATAGGGTACAGGCCTTGAGATTTCCAGCCCGCACCCTCACGCTGGAATATAGGCCTTCCAGGGGTTGTTGGGGTGGGGGTGGGGGACACTGACTTGATGGCTGGTTCACGAGGCCAGCAAGTGAAAACATGGCTATGACCAAGGGTCCTGTCACGACCTCCCTGTTCCAGTTCAAGGGCTAGGGATGGAAGAGGTAGCTGTGATCTCTAGGGATCTGCCCATTGTGGGAAAAGTGAGGTTAGAGGAACTCCATCACCATATTAAAGGCCTGGACCTCTGGCAGGATGTCTGTGTCCTAGGAACATGAGTCCTTGTTCTTGGCCTCTGCCGGGGCTGCAGCCACCTAAAGTGCCCTGCAGGCGGACAGCCAGCCTCACGGGGGCCGCCAGGAGCAGCAGATGTTCCTGACAGAACTAGCTCTTTCGGTGGCCTTGGCCTGCCCATGCGCCACATGCACCCACGCCTCTAGTTTTATCCTTCAGAATCCCCAGGTAATAACCGGACAGGATTAATTAGTTGGCAGCTCTCCCTGCCCTGGGTCTGGGGCAAGGACTAGGGACAGTGGGAACCTGCAGTGGAGAAGAATGCTAAGTTGGGGTGAAGGGGGCCGGGGCCTGGTTCTGTTGGCAAGGAGAGCGTGCTGAAGAACTAGGTGCAGACAGGGTCTTCACTGGGGAAGGCGTGGTCCAGGCCACTCAACACATAAAGGTCAGAAAGGGAATTAGCAGGCTCCATGACTAATCCAAAGGCTTAAAGGCCTGGCCCTGAATCCGTCCCCACCTGGGCAGCCCAGGGATGGCAAATGAGGACGAGGCCCGGAAGCCACATCCGCACCATCATGGGCCTGAATTTTTTTTTTTGGTGGGGGTGTTTTTGAGACAGAGTCTCCCTTTAGTCCCAGCTGGCCTGGAACTCGCTCTGTTGACCAGGCTGGCCTTGAACTCAAGAGGTCCGCCTGCCTCTGCCTCCCGAGTGCTGGGATTAAAGGTGTGCACCACCACGCCCGGAATGGGCCTGAAATTTTACAAGGACGCCAGAGTGCCCCTCGCAGGCCCCTCAATGTTTTCCCAGAAAGGAATAGGCGGACTCAGAGCAGAAAGAAGCTTAAGATCAAGAGTTAGGTCGGAGAAGGGTCGTAAGTGCTGAGAGCTGTACAGCTACTAAGAGTCAACCCAGGATTAAGGATGCTAAGGGAAGGGGATGTCGGGAGAATGCACGCGGAAGGCAGAAGCTGGAGGAGTAATAGGAGGAAATGAAACTAAGCCGGGGCGTTTAGGGGGAAGTGAGGGGCCTGAGAGGCAGAGGGCGTTAGGGGTGTGGCGCCTGTGGCTCGCTGTACATAGTCGGCCCCAGTCCCATTCTCCAGCACAGGCAGTAAATGCCGCAGCATTTAGGAGAAAGAATGTCTTTATTTTGCCCCTCTTTACTGTGAGGAAACTGAAGTGGGTGGAGAGGTCACAGGAGACGCAGAGAAAGGGTTTCGAAGATAGCACGGAAGAAAGGAAGCAAAAGACAGGTCTGTGCGGCTCTCAGTTGCTTGGCAACCACTGCGGGCAAGAGTTAGCAAGGCGGGCCGGAAGGCGTAGCTCTCATGAACAACGGGAGGCTGAGACCCCGCCCCTGGCAACGAGATCCTCAAAGACCTGCCCCTAACGACGACGTCCTAGAGCCCTTGCGAAGGCGCAGTCCTCTCTGCTCTGCGTAGTCCCACCTCTGGCCGCCCTTCCTGACTCTTCTCATTGGTGGACAAAACTGCCAAGAAGTTTCCTTTGTTTCGAAGGCGGGATATAGCACACTGCCTACACTCCGATTGGTCTCTTTTGCTGTCTACCTTTAGCCGGACGGGCCTGCTGCCTCTTCTTGTGTGCTTATTGGTCCTGGAGATGATTCTGCGGCATCGGGGGCGGAGCAGGTCGGCAGGCCCGCCGAGGATTGGATGGTGTCAAGACGAGGGGCGGGCCCTACCGGCCGGGCGGTTGGGCCGAGAAGGGAGAGTCTTTTCGGCGCTGAGGACGGGCGCTGAGGAGGCGGCGGTGGCTCCCGGGGCGTTTGAGCGGGCTCACTCGAGCCCGCGGGCCGACGCGGACGCAGGCCCGGCCGGCGGGACCGCCCCGGACTCCCCGCGGGCCTTCCTAGCCGCCATGGAGGACGGCGTCTACGGTAGGCCGGGCGGGGCAGGCGAGCGGAGAGGCTCCCGCGCTTGGCCGCGTACCGTCCGGGCGGCGGCACGGCCCGCTTCTTTGTGCGCGCGGGATGGGCTTCCGGCGCGGCCGAGAGCCGAGGGTCCCGGGCCATTGTTTGGGCCGAGCCCGCTTCCGGCGGCGACGGGAAGGGCGGAGGCGGGGCGTCCCCAAGCGCGAGCTGGGTCCGGGCCAGCTGGCTTCGGGACCTCGCTGCCCCACCAACTGTGGCCCCAGGGTCCTGGCTCCCGGGCTGGTCTTCACAGTGCCCCCAAGACCCAGGTCCCCGTCCCCTTCCAAGAAATGCACCCAAGATTCATGTCACTAGGTGCCCCACCATAATGGAGCTAGGGTCCGTGCATTTCCTAAAGAAATCCACCCAAGATCCAAGATATCAGATTCCCACACCATGAGGGAGCCGGAGACCCGCTCACCTTGCAAGAAATGCACCCAAGATCTAGGCCCCAAGCCTCACTGTGGTGAAACCGGGAGCTAGAGCCTTGGTCCCCTTCCAAGCAGTGCACCCAAGATCGATGCCCCCAGTTCTGCTGTGATGCATCCAAGATCCATCTCCCCATTTCTATTGAGATAGAACCCAGAAGCCAGGGTGTCCAAGTAATTAATCCAAGATCCTGGTCCCCGGGTTCCCAGCTGTGATGATGGAGCCACCACCCTATCCTCCTTCCAAGTAATGGGCCCAGAAGTTCATCCGCAGACCTACGAGACCAGATTCCCAGACCTTTCTGCTGTAGGCTGTGTTCAGAACCTTAACCTCACTCCCTCTTCCCCTAGGACTTCTGGGTGCCATTCCTCTTTTAGACAGGAATCCAACCCCCTAGCCCATCGCCTTCTCCCTTGCCCTGTCCTCCCCCTCCCCCGTGGGATGCAGAAGTCTTGGGTCCCCGAACTGATTTTCAAACCTTGACCCTGGCTCCTAGAGCCCCCGGACTTGACTCCGGAGGAGCGCATGGAGCTGGAGAACATCCGCCGGCGCAAGCAGGAGTTGCTGGTGGAGATCCAGCGCCTGCGGGAGGAGCTGAGTGAGGCTATGAGCGAGGTGGAGGGCCTCGAGGCCAATGAGGGCAGGTGAGGGCTTGAGGGAATCCCGGGAGCCATGGGCTGACCAGGGCCCGGGACGCCCAAGCGTTGACCTTCGGCTGCTGCCCACCCTGCTTTCTGCCCTTACAGTAAGACCTTGCAGCGAAACCGGAAGATGGCAATGGGCAGGAAGAAGTTCAACATGGACCCCAAGAAGGTCAGCCAGGCAGATATTTAGGCAAGGGTCTAATATCTCAGTTTTCAGAAGTGTGAGGTTTCCCTAGAGACAGATTCTTGATCCCTCCCCAACTGTTCTGTGAATGCTGGTATAGTAAAGTAAGGTTTCTGCAGGCCCCAGTCCTGTGCTAGGCAATACCAGAAACCCAGAGAAACAGCCTTACGATCAGGCAGCCCCTAGACATAGATGCTGTGGTTCAGGACAAGATATGGTGGGAATGGAGGGATCTTCATGCCACAAGCACAGCCAGGAAAGAGTTCCGCTTCACATGTTGACAGACAGCTGTCTGCTCAATTTCTTAAGGTGTGTGGTTTGTTCAGTCATTATAGTGTGGTGTATTCAGTTACTCCTCACACCTATCCCTTGCCACCCCTGTCGCAGAAGCTGAGGGACTGGGCTACGCATGGGGTGGGGCTTCGCGCCACAGTAGGGAGCTCTGAGAAGCTGAGCTCGAAGCTGACCATGCTCTGTTAGGGTGGGGCAGCCTAAATGCTGACGTTCCGGGGGAGCAACAGCTTCTGTCTTGGGCACAGAGCTTCCTCCCTCCCTCCCTCCAGGGGATCCAGTTCTTGGTGGAGCATGAACTTCTGCAGAACACACCTGAGGAAATTGCCCGATTCCTGTATAAGGGCGAGGGGCTGAACAAGACAGCTATCGGCGACTACCTGGGGGAGAGGTGAGCTGCCAGACCTGCTCTGAGCCTCTCGCCTCACTAGTAGCTGTGGGTGGAGGTCTCTGGATCCTGCATACGCCATGATAGAATGGACTAACTTATTCTGGTGGTACCTGTGGATATCCAATAAGGATGAGGGTGCTGTCATCCTTTTATGGAGAGGAGCTGTTGAAACCTCAGTGCTAGCAGCTTGACCATATATGCACACTGGAACCTGGGAAGTGTGGACTTGTCCAAAAGTCTAGGACTATGGGCCAGAGCTGTTAATGTTCAGATACATACCTGGTTATCTGGGAAACATGGGGACACTTGAAAGAGGTGATAGCAGGTGGTTCGTGTGCCCTAAAATCTGACCGATGAGCCACAGAAGCAATGCATCCTGCTCCAGGACCCAGCCTTTGGTGTGCCCCGTGGACGCTTACCTGTTCCAGGGGCAGCACGGTACTCCAGACCTGACACTGCTTTGCCGGCAGCGCGGTACTCCAGACATGACACTGCTTTGCCAGCAGCACGGTACTCTAGACCTGACACTGCTTTGCCGGCAGCACACGGTACTCCAGACCTGACACTGCTTTGCCGGCAGCACACGGTACTCCAGACCTGACACTGCTTTGCCGGCAGCACACGGTACTCCAGACCTGACACTGCTTTGCTGCTCGTTACTCCTCCCAGAATGATTCTCTCTCTCCCTCTAGGGAAGACCTGAACCTGTCCGTGCTCCATGCCTTTGTGGATCTGCATGAGTTCACTGACCTCAACTTGGTCCAGGCCCTCAGGTGAGGACGGGGCTAAAGTGCACCTGCCATGGCCACTCAGACAGAGAGGAGCAACACTGAGGAACTGATGCCTTATGTGAGATAAGTCCAAGGAAGGGCCTCCTTCTGTCTCTGCTGGTCCCAGTGCCCAAATGGAGTCAGCAAGTCAGCTTTTCTTGTCTCTTGGTATACATGTTCTGTGTCCTGATGCTCTCTGTGGATCCTCCTTCATGACAGTCATGTTTAACAAACATAGCAAAATAAAGCAGGTTTAACCCAGGCATCACTAGGGAGGCAGAGGTAGGTGGATCTCTCTGAGATCAAGGCCAACAGGATCTATATAGCAAGTTCCAGACCAGCTGGGACTACTGGGAGATCCTGTCTTAAAAACAAGCTGGGTGTGGTGGTCCACGCCTTTAATCCCAGCACTCTGGAGGCAGAGGCAGATGGATCTCTGTGAGTTCCATGACAGCTGGGGCTACGGGGAGACCCTGTCTCAAAAAGATCCCCCCCCCCCAAAAAAAAAACCCAACAGTAAAAATAAAAACAGGCTGGAGAGATGTCTCAGTGGTTAATAGCACTAGCTTCTCCTGCAGAGGATCTGGATTCGGGTCCCTGCACCATGGAGCTGCAAACAACTCCTCATTAACTCTACTTCCAGGGGATCCAATACCCTCTTCTGCCCTCTGTGGGCACTGAACACGGATATGCTTACATACATGAAGGCAATAAACATAATACATAAAATTTTTAAAATTAATATATTAAAAACTCAAATAAAACCAAGTTTTTTTTTACATGGACCAACTCATAATCTATGGCCAGACTTCACTGGTCAGATCAGGTTACATGTTTGAACCAAGCGCTGGTGCCAGATGGTTTGGAATCTGACTTACTGGTTTCTCGGAGGTTTCCAGCCCTGACACCCATACCTTCCCCTGACCCTAAACCAGGCAGTTCCTATGGAGCTTTCGTCTACCTGGAGAGGCCCAAAAAATAGACCGGATGATGGAGGCCTTTGCCCAGCGATACTGCTTGTGTAACCCTGGAGTCTTTCAGTCCACAGGTAGGACCAGGGGGAGGGGCCTGGAGCAGTCCGTTGGGCAACAAGGAGTTGGGGAGGTAGGCTGGGGCCCCCACGGGTCATCACCCACCCCATTCTGTCTTTCACAGACACCTGCTATGTGCTGTCCTTCGCTGTGATCATGCTGAACACCAGCCTTCACAACCCCAATGTCAGGGACAAGCCAGGCCTGGAGCGCTTTGTGGCCATGAACAGAGGAATCAATGAGGGCGGAGACCTGCCTGAGGATCTTCTCAGGGTCGGCAGCTGTTTCCAGCCCCACCCCTCTTCCTGCCTTACCACCCCTTGTGTTCCTAGCTGCTCTGGCCCCCTCCAGCAGTATGGCAATGACCTGGACATGTCTCTTGGTTCCCAACTCTGTCCTCGGCCTGTGTCCCTTCTCAAGCTCTGCCGGGCTTGCTGTTTCCTTCCTCTTCTCTGAGAACTTGCAAGCTTTTCTACCACCCTTGCAACTGTGCTTCCCCTCCTTCCCAGCTTTTGCCTTACTCTATGATGAGTGGCCCATGGTCAGTCTCCCTGTCCCTTGAGAAACCCAAGAAGTATCCCAGAGACCCGGAGTTAACCTGGTCTTTACCCCTCAGAACCTGTACGACAGCATCCGGAACGAGCCCTTCAAGATCCCTGAGGATGATGGGAATGATTTAACCCACACCTTCTTCAACCCAGACCGTGAGGGCTGGCTCCTAAAGCTGGGTACGTTCTCTCCTGAGCCTGCTGGCTACCTCCGTAGGAAACATTAGTGGCCTGAGTCATGACTTGGCTTCCACAAGAGTTTGCACCTCTCTGAACCTCAAGTTTCCACATCTGAAGGATGTGCTGAAAATGAATGGGCTTTGTTTATGTACTTGACCTGCAGAAAGTGCCCCTGGCCTCCAGCCCCTCATATTCCTGGAGCCTCTGTGCCAGACCCTGATTGATAAGCAAGGCATAGCTCAGTGTGCCTGGCTGGGAGTATTCTCTTGTGTTGCCTTCCAGAAGACTAGCTTGAGGGAATCAATTAGACTGTTAACCACTCTCATCAAGAGTTCCCAGGGCCTAGGACAGAGTTAGATGTTGGGCAGACTGTCCCCACCTGGGGCTCATTGTCAGCTGTGTGGGGCTGCCCTCATGCCGTCTTCACAGCATCAGGCCCAGGGAGAGCAACACAGGCAGACGTAGCTGTAGCTTCACGCCTGCCCGGGGAGGGAGGAGCCTGGCGGCAGTTGTGCTTTAGGTGGATCTCAAGTTCTCAGCTGGGAGAATGTGGGGGCAGCCCTTACTGAAACGTGGGCCGTGGGACTGTGCATTGAACTGACCTCCTAAGGAGGTGTCTGTTGTGATCAGGAGAATTGTTCTCAACACTAGCTCACTGTGACAGCCCAGAGGACTGGGCTCATGCAGGTGGGATCTGGGGCAGGACAGCCAGGGGTCACCACTGTAGCTCTCCAGGTGTTTACAGCTAGCTAGGTGGTTCTTTGGGCTGAACTGGAGGGTTAGTGGAGAAGCTGCCTGGCCACTGCTCGGAGACAGCCATGAGGGCTGTACTGCGGACACCCAGGAGCCCCCTTTAGAGGGAGGGCTTGAGTCCGAGTGAGATTGTGTTCTCCTTGGGCTGGTCAGCAGTGGCTCTGTTGTCCCTCCAGGTCTGGGTCCGGCTCTGTGGGATTGTTCTTAAAGCAAGGGCACTGTCCTGATCACTGACCATGGCCTTAGTAGACGGTACTTGGGCCTGGATGCTTGGCTGCAGATTGGCCAGCAGGGCCCACAGGTGTCCAGATCCTCCAGCAAATGGTGGCCTCCCTGAGCCTTAGAGGAGCAGGAAGGTGACTTTTCCTCTGGATGGTACTCAGAACTGGTCCTTCCAACAGCATTCTCCATTTCTCAGTTGAGGCTGAGGCCCACCCAGCTCCACAGATCTGCCCAGAGTGGGTCAGTTCTCTCTGGAGTGTTTGGAAAAAGTGCCTTCCACGGCCATGGTAGTGCTCACCTTTAATTCCAGCACTCAGGAGGCAGAGGCAGGCAGAGCTCTGTGAGTTCAAGGCCAGCCAGGTCTACATAGTGAGTTCCAGGACAGCTGGGACTAAAGGGAGACCCTGTCTCAAAAAGACCAAAAATAAAAAATTTTTGAAAAAGAAAAAGAAAAAGTGCCTTCCTGTATGTGCTAAGATGTGGGCTGGTAGACTTCTCCACTCTGAGTGCCTTCCTGTGTGTGCTAAGATGTGGGCTGGTAGACTTCTCCACTCTGAGTGCCTACCTGTGTGTACTAAGATGTGGGCTGGTAGACTTTTCCACTCCGAGTGCCTACCTGTGTGTGCTAAGATGTGGGGCTGGTAGACTTCTCCACTCTGAGTGGGGACTGGCTCTTCTGGAGGCCACAGCAGACCATCTTGCTGCAGACAAGATGTACCAGGTACATCTGAGGCTGGAGTCCTGAGAGGGCCAGAGATTCCTAAAAAGCCCTACCCCCAGCCCCTCCAACCAGGGTAGGGGTCCCGGGGAAGCCGGGCTGTGCCATACTGTCGGGTGGGCTGGGAGGCTCTGGCTCCTCCCCGTGTGGATGTAACTGGTTTTCTTCCTCTCTCCCCCTCCCCTCTGCTTGTTCTTTCGCTGTTGCTCTGGCCCCCTGCGCATCTCTCTCCTGTTCCCCACCCTCGGCTCTCGGCTCTCGGCTCTCGGCTCACCCCATCCCTCCGCCTTCCCCTCCACACCTGGCCCTGCCTGCTTTCTCGCTGTCTGCCCCAGGAGGTAGGTATCTGGTGTCCTCTCCCCTACATCAGACAGGGAGGGGCTGCCCTGGCCTCGGCCGGGGGGAGGGGCTTGGGCCTGGGCCAATTGCGACAGCCAGAACCTGTGGCCAGAGCAGGGGACCGACTTATGGGGCCCCAGCAGCCTGTCCCTGCCTGCCTGTCTTCTCCCTCACTGCCTCTGTCCTAGGCTTGAGAGCCCCGCCTCTGTCCTAGGCTTGAGAGCCCCGCCTTTCCTGCTCTGCTCTGCCCCCCCCAGCGGCCCCACCCCCTGTTGAGCCCGGCCCCTCCCACCCCTTCCCTTGCAGGGGGCCGGGTGAAGACTTGGAAGCGGCGCTGGTTCATCCTCACAGACAACTGCCTCTACTACTTCGAATACACTACGGTGAGCACTGGGTGTGGGAACAAGGGGCCAGGATCCTGGGAGTTAGAGCTCCTGGCCCTGACTCGCAGTTGCTGAGGGACCCATGAAACCTGAACTCTGACACTGACCCTTAGGACAAGGAGCCCCGAGGCATCATCCCCCTGGAGAACCTGAGCATCCGAGAGGTGGATGACCCTCGGAAGCCGGTGAGATGCATGTGGTAACCTTAGACCTGCACCTGCCTCTTCTAGCCCAGGGCTGTTCTGACCTGCCACTTGTTTCCTGTACCCCCATACCCCAGAACTGTTTCGAGCTTTACATCCCTAACAACAAGGGGCAGCTCATCAAAGCCTGCAAAACAGAAGCTGACGGCCGGGTAGTTGAGGGGAACCACATGGTGTACCGCATCTCAGCACCCACACAGGAGGAGAAGGATGAGTGGATCAAGTCCATCCAGTAAGCTTCATTGGGCTGGAGTTTGAGGGAGGGCGGCTGGTTTGGACGCCTGAGTATGACTAGGGATAGTCTGGCCTGGACTTGGGTCCTCGGCCCTCACCAGACCCCCTTCTGCAGGGCTGCTGTGAGCGTGGACCCCTTCTATGAAATGCTGGCTGCAAGGAAGAAGCGGATTTCTGTGAAGAAGAAGCAGGAACAGCCCTGACCCCTATTCCCAACTCCATTATTTATTTTGGAGCTGCCCCGCCTGGGTGGCCGGACCCCTGGGCCCTGGGGCTGTGGATCCTGGTTCCCTATTTGGAAAATCACCACCTCTAGCTCCTGGCTCCTTGTTTGTAATTAACATGCGTTGGTAATCCTATTAATTATTTAACCCCTTGCGCTGGGCTGCGGATCCTGGTTCTCCATTTGGAAAATCACCACCTCTAGCCCCTGGCTCCTTATTTGTAATTAACATGCCGTTGGCAATCCTATTAATTATTTAACCCCTTGTGCCTATAGATGCCCTCATTTCTTGTGCTTGGGGGAGCTGGGGTCTCATCCTCTTGGTATTGTCCAGGATCCTGGACAGGGTACACGGTGGAGGCAGGTACTTTCCCAGTGATGGGCTGAGTGAAGGGAGAGGTTTGATGGGGAGTGAGTGTTGAATAGCTTTTCAGAATGCTGTTCATGTCCAACATGGTTTTTGCCTTTGTTGGGCCTGTGGTCTTTGGAGAACTGGGGGGAGACTACAACAACAAAGGGCTAGGTCAAGGAGGGCTAGTCCAGAGAAGCCCTTCCTGGGTGCTAGGAGCTGGGTGCTAGGTCAAGAAGGGCTAGTCCAGAGAGGCCTTCCTGGGTGCTAGGTCAAGGAGGGCTAGTCCAGAGAAGGCCTTCCTGGGTGCTAGGTCAAGGAGGGCTAGTCCAGAGAAGACCTTCCTGGGTGCTAGGTCAAGAAGGGCTAGTCCAGAGAAGGCCTTCCTGGGTGCTAGGAGCTGGCCACACCGTCCATTCAGGGCTGCAGAGGGGTTTGGATCTTGCACAGTGACACCTTGGGCTGTGTGGGGTGGAGGCGACAGGAGCCCCTCCAGCAGCAGATCTGGCCCGAGTGTGTGGTACAGGTTAGCCTGGGTCCTGCATTGGTCCTGTTCTCTCTGGCTGGAATATTTATGGGGTCTTCAGTGAACAAAGGCTGTGATTTCAGAGGTTGGTGGGAAGGCCACGCAGCTTCCCTGCCCAGCTTGTTTTTCAGACGGAGTTGTTAGCACAAACTGGGCTCACTCAGTACTGCCTTGGTCTTCCAGTGCTGGCTTCGTAGGCTGTGCTGGCACACCAGGCCCAGCTGAGGCTCGGTTAGCTGTGCCCTGGATCCAGAGATCCCATGGCGCTGCCATGAGTTGGTGTTTAGCCCCTCCTTGTGCTATAGGCACCTGTGGGCACAAGAGTAACTGCTGCCCCCAGGTGAGGAGCATGGGTCCCCGGCAGAGCTGGTTGTGGTTCGTGGCAGGGCCAGTCTCCTGGAGATTTGTAAACTACTTTCTCCCCAGGGAACGGCTTACTGGGAAGTTGGGGGAAGCACAGAATGCTTCCTTCCCAAGGCTGGTGAAACGTGGAATTCCTAACGTTGCTCAAAAGTGCAGGGAAGCAAGCCCTGGTGATGAGTGCCTCCCTTTATGTCACGTGGGGAAGAGCGACTGGGCAGAGAAGAGGCCTTAGCCGAGGCACCTGTGGGGGGAGTGACTGACTGCAGCCAGCTTCCCAGACAATGGTGAAGAGCCGGCCTGTAGGTGTGGCCATGGCAGCATGGGAAGGTATCCAGCCAAAGAGGCGGGGACAGTGTGCTTGCCTGAAGTCAGGATGCTCTGAGAATGTGCAGAGGGGAACGGGTGCAGTCCTGAGGCCAGTGGATAGAGCAGACACAGGAGAGGTAGACCCACTTCAGACACAGAAGGAGACTGTAGGAGGGGCCAGAGCTGGGTGATTGGCAGTGCTTATAAAGTTTAAAAGAAACTTTGGGGATGGAGAGATGGCAGTTAAGAGCACCAACTGCTCTTGCAGAGAACCCCGGTTCAATTCCCAGCACCCACATGGCGGCTAAGAACCGTCTTTAAGCCGGGCATGGTGGTGCACGCCTTTAATCCTAGCACTTGGGAGGCAGAGACAGGTGGATCTCTGTGAGCTCAAGGCCAGCGTGGTCTACAGAGTGAGTTCCAGGCCAGCTGGAGCTGCAGGGAGATCCTGTCTCAAAAAAACAAAAAGGCAAAAAAAATACTATTAATTTAATTTGAAATATGTCAATATAAGAATTCACGTTGACAGATGTACTAAACCAATCTTGTTTCAGAAGTGTTCTCTAAAAGGCTTCTTTCAAAAAGTGAAAATTACTACAAAGCATCAATTACTTAAAATGCAATGACCCTTTCTGCTCAGATTTCTGCTCATATTACTTTCTTTTTTGGTTATGATTTTATGTGGAAAAAAATTATGACAAGAGATACAGAAGGAATATTTTCATATTTAGCATTTGAAGGGGTTAAATCTGGTTCAGATTTCAAAAGATCACATACATATGTGGTTGTTTTTTATACAATAGCTACTGCTGGATATGGTNAAAGGGGGTATTTGAACAAAAGGAGATTGGGGTAAAGCACACACAGGCCAAGAAATGCCAATGGTTACCTGAAGCCAGACTATGGGATGGATTGTACTTCATAGTTCCTTGATAGTGATTTTGGTCTAGCCTCCAGCACTGAGGCAGTAAGTTCCTGTGGTCACAGACACCAATGAGTTTGTTATATGCACGTTAGTGAAAGTATACCTTTCTCTCAGATCAGGGGTCCATCCCTTGGACCAGTGTCCACAGCCACCTCCTTTACAGAGTCAAGACCCCACCCTACCCCCTCAGAACAGGGATCTGGCTGGAGACACTTCTGCAACCCGTTGATCCAGACTAGAGTCCAGACCCTGGACTTTGTCATTTAAATCCAGGGTTACAGTGCCAACCTCCTCCCTTAGACAGTGTACAGACCCATCCTGCCTTCCTCAGACCCAGGATCTGATCCTAGTCCTTTTTTTTTTTTTTTTTTTTGTATGTGTATAAATGTACTGTCTGCATTCAAGTTTGTGCACCCATGTCATGCAATGCAGCGGGAGGTCAGAAGAGGGTGTTGGATTCCCCTGGAACTAGAGTTCTCCTGGAATTGGAGTTTCAGACGGTTCTCGGCCGCCATGTGGGTGCTGGGGATCGAACCCGGGTCCTCTGTAAGAGCAGTCGGCGCTCTTAACCGCTAGGCCATCTCTCCAGTCCCCCTAGTCCTTCTTAGACCCAGGAATCTAGACTTCAGTCCATCAGACACAGGGGCTTAGACCCAGCTTCCCACAGACCCAGGGGTCCATACCCCAGCCTGCTCCCTTAGGCTCAGGGGTCCTGCCCCAGGCTCCTCCCTCACACAGTGTACAGATCTTAGCCCTTTTCCGTCAGACCAGAGGGTTAGATGCCAATTCTCTTCCTTCAGATCCAGGGGTCCTCAGCTTCCTCAGACACAAGTCTAGACTCCAGCCTTGCCTCTCAAACCCAAGGGTCTAGAACCCAGCCCCTTCCTCAGAGTCCGGATCCTGACCCTTCTCCCTGAACCCAGGCATTCTGGTCCGAGTCTTGGCCACTCCCACTAGGGCATTAGGGCCCAGTCCGAGTCTTGGCCACTCCCACTAGGGCATTAGGGCCCAGTCCTCTTCCGCAGACCCAAGGGCTCTGGCTGCCGTCCTCCTCACTCAATCTGGGGTTAGTTAGGGTCTTGGCCCTCTTAGACCGAAGGAACTGGACCACAGCCCTCCTTTTTTTGGACTGGGACATTAGGGCAACAATCCTTTTTGGACTGGGATATCAGAGCTGCCCTATCCTCCTGTGGTTCCCTCCCCAGCCTGGGCAAGCATGATGAAGATCCCTACCAGTAGGGGTTTTTTGGGATTTTGGGTTTTTTTTTTTTGTTTTTTGTCTTTTCGAGACAGGGTCTCCCTGTAGCCCCAGCTGTCCTGGAACTCACTGTAGACCAGGCTGGCTTTGAACTCACAAAGATCTGCCTGCCTCTGCCTCCCAAGTGCTAGGATTAAAGGTGTGCCCTACCAGTGAGGTTTTACTGAGACCCCGTGTCCTCACCTTAATTTGTAAGCCAGAGTACACCACCCAGTTCAAACCCACCCCTCGCCCTAGTCCTCTTCAGTCTCCCAAACTCCCTAGTGAATGAACCTAGTCCCAAGGTCGGGTTCAGGGGACCAGAGTCCACAGACAGCCTAGCCACGGAGAAGCCAAGGTGGAGGCAGAGATGGGAGAAAGGGAGACACACGTCGACACAGGAAACGGGGAAACAAAAGCAGACTGGTCACAGAGGGGCCACCGCAGGAAGGCCCACACAGGAGCAGAGACAGCCAGGAACCCAGGGCCAGACCTGTGTGTGTATGGCCAGGAAGTGGGCAATTTGAAGTATAAGGCAGGCCAGTTGGGGCAGGGGGACCAAGCAGTGGCTAGCACATGTCCTGGCTCAGGTAGGTCTCAACAGGTCACAGTGAGTCCCCTACCTGGCTGGTCCTGTGACAGACACAGAGGCATGGCAGCCAGCACAGCTGCTGGGTCCCCAGCCATCACTGACTCATGGCTACCACCAAAAGGGCCATAAAGCGTGGGCCCGGACTAGGGAAGGGGGCAGCAGGCCAGCCCACCCATGTAGAGATGCCGTCCCTGGGGCCTGTGAGGACAAGACAGGGTGCGCAGCACCTGCTCCCAGTGCGGCCTTCCAACTCCCCAAACACACAGGCCCCACTTTCCTCCAAAAAGTTGTTTTTGTCTTTTTTAAATAATGTGAAAATGCCACGCGAAGGTTTGAATCAGAGGCCCCTCCAGGGGCTGGGCTGGGGAAAAAGGGGTGGCGCAAGAGGGGGGTCCAGGTCCCCGAAGCTGGTGGCCCTGATGGGACCAGGAGTGGGTCAGGAAGGACCTCTGCTGTGCCGAGGGGCTCCAGGCCCAAAAGAGTTCAGTTCCAGAGGATGACTGTCCAGGAGTCGGGCTTCCCGTCTCATGTGGCTCCAAGGGGATCGGGGAGATCAGGGGACCCATCTGAAGGGCTGGGTGGGGGGCCAGGGCCTCCCATTTGGCACGTGGTGGGGGAGAGGGAGGGCCCAGCCTCGGGGGCCTCCCCAGAGGCGGTGTCAGCATCAGGGGCAGTGGCTCCATCATCCACGCAAGATTCTGCTCGCAAACCTTCTTGGGATGCAAAGGGGCTGGGTCTTTGGGGAGTCAGTTCTCCACAGGGCCTGAAGAAGAGGAAAGAATGGGAGCCAGGGGAGCCAGGCCAATGGAGTCCACCTCATTCGGAGTGAAGCCCGGCAGTGGCACATGCCCAGCCTGTCCTTTGTCCCCAGCCATCCCTCTTCTGCTCTACTCCAGCCACGCTGGCCTCTCACATGCCAGGTGCCTTCCAACCCAGGTCTTCGAACCTGCTGTTCTCACCATCTGAAAGCCTACCACAACCACCCCTTGTCACCTTGTCACCCTGTCACTTGATTCCACCTTGACATTTGTCTTCATATACCTCACTCTGGGATTCCCCAGTTAGTGTGGAAGAAAGAGGCTATTGAATGCCGGTGCCTGTACTGCACAGGCTATTTCCTGGCACCCAGCCTCTCAACAAGGGTTCCCAGGACCTATAGTCCAGGTAGATCCACTCCCTAGATCCGGAACAGCAAGGCCAGTGTGGCAAAGAGTTGGCATCACCCCACCCCTGTCCTGGCAGCCAGGGATCTGGCCAAGTCGAAGCCCCAGAACCTGCTTTTCTCCAGGAATGGTAAGTATGGCCCTCACTCCTTTTCCAAGTATGTGAAAAATGTTCAACAGTAAGAGTCTGTTGTGAAGGTGAAATACACAGGGGCTGCACAGGGCACCACAGTGGTCTAGGGGTGCAGGCTCGACAGCTTCCCCACCTATGCCTGCGGGAGTATCTGTGATGGCAGGCTGGCATATGGGCCTTCACGCCACTGGGCCCTCCATCTCCACTCCTGGTGACTAAGGGTGAGATCACCCTCGGGCCTTAACCCTGACTCGAGATCTGGCTGGTGCGCCACACCATGGACCCAACCCATTCTGGGCCAGTGGGGGGCAGAGATGCATGTGTCAGGAAGCCCACCCCATTCTGTGCCAGTGGGGGGCCAAGATGCATGTGTCAGGAAGCCCACCCCATTCTGCGCCAGTGGGGGCCCCGAGATGCATGTGTCAGGAAGCCCACCCCATTCTGCGCCAGTGGGGGCCCCGAGATGCATGTGTCAGGAAGTAACATTTGGGGCGAGGCCTTGGGATGCAGCCAAGTGAAGAGCTGGCTCCAGCCCTGTCCGTCCTGCCCTCTGTGCCCGGAGCTGGCTTACTAGCCTCTCCCTGCTGGATCCTGGCCTGGCCTGCCCGGCCACCCAGCCTCTATGCTCCTCCCTCCTCAGACCCCATGATTGCAATTCTTCATGGCTGCCCAGCACCCGCACAGCAAAGTCCCCAAGTCTCCCCCAAGCTGTCCCAGGTCTGTCCTGTCCTTTCACTTCACCCCTACTCTGTAGTCAGCAGCCCCGGGCACCCTGGCCTCCTGTCCCTTGAAGCAGCCAAGCTCCTGCCTCTGACTTTTGTACAAGTTGCTCCCTGCTGGCATGCTGTCCCCTTCCCCTTCACCAGTCCTTCGAGTCCCCCAGCAGCTGACATTTCAACCATGAAGACGAAGCGCTTTACTTTTTCACCTGCTTTCTCAGCCACTCTTAAGCCTGCAGTTCCCCCACACGGAGGCTGGGTGTCTGGTATCCCGGGCAGCATGAGGCAGGGGTCTGGGACAGAAAGGAAAGCCTGGCCTAGCAATATCTGCTCACTGCTGGTATACATAACTGTGCCAGTAACAGCTCTCAGTAACACCACACCAGCTCCTAGCTGCACTTATGAATTAAGTCGGGGCCCCGTAACACTCGGGAGCAGATCCACTACCATTCTTGGTCTATGGATGCTGAGGCAGAGAGGCCTGAGAGACAGCAGGGCCGATCCTAGCACTAAGGGAGGCTATGGGGAACAGGAGCGGGGCTGTCCCTGCCAAGTGCCCCACCCCCTTGTTCCCTGTTCCGTGGACCCCACATTCTGGGTGTTCAGAGGGTGGCCAGCAGGGGACAGCAGAGTACTGACTGGCTCCGCCAGCACAAGGGACACAACAGATGCTGACCCACCACAGAGACAAGCAAGCATTCAGGGCTGTCAGTGGGGAGTGAAATTCCAGCTCCTCACGCCTTTCCGTGCCTCCGTTTCTCCTTTTGTAAAATGGACCCGAGACCAGAATTCGCCCTGCGGATCGCGGTGAGGGCTGAGAAGGTTGCAATGTTACAGTGACTCCTGTCCCTGGGGAACCTGCCTTGTCCTCTTGGGACTTCAAGCACGCTTGGGGGTGGAGATCCAGCAGGGTGTCTAAGCCCAGAAACGGAGCAAAGATGGACAAGAGTGTGTGGATTTTGGGATCCTTAAAGAAGAAACTGAGGCTCAGGGACGGGACAGGGCCTGGTCTGAGTTTGGGGTGTCAGTGTGACTGTGTGGGAGGACCGAGGAAAGGGTGGCAGGGAAATTGAGAGATGGGAAAACCCACAGGACGCGCAGGGGTGGGGCACGCTCCTGCCCGAAGCACCGTACCTGCGGGCCGGGCGTCGGGGGCCCGGGCGGGAGGCCCCGGGGTCTCCAGCGCAGGTGAGACGGAGAAGCGGGAGAAGCACAGGGGCGGCCCGGGCGGGGGGAGGAGGGGGAAATCCTCCGCCCACTCGAAACTGCCGCCTAGGGAGAGAAGCACACCAGCCTCAGAGACGAGGGAGCCGCAGACCCGCCCAGGCCGCCTTCAGCCCCGCCCGTCCCCACCTCCCAGGCCCCCCATTCTCCCAGGGCCCTCCCGTCCGGTTGGCTCCCAGGCTTGGCTCCCAGGCTCCACTCTACTCTTCCAGGGCCCGCCCTCTCACGAGGGCCACGCCCACCGCGGGGACCTCCATGACCCCACCCCCGCGCGGTAAGCCCCGCCCCTTACCAAAGCCGCTGTCGTTGCTGGGAAACCCATCTCCGGGGGTGACGGGGTGGGGAGGCGTCGGGGGCGCTGGGGGTGTTGACGGGTCCGTGTCCCCCTCGGAGGGGCCCTGGACGCTCAGCTCGTTGGTTGGCGTCTCCTGTGAAGGCAAGGGAGAGAAGGGACGCACTGTCACATCCCGTCCACCCCATCTCCAACCGGCAACAAAACCCACCGACATTCCTGGGGTTTCCTGCTTCCCAGCGTGCACTCCCTGACTCCTTCTGCAGTCAAACTCCAGGCAATCTTAATCTCAAACTGGTCATTACCTGGTTGCAGAGCCCCACCCAGCTCCCCAAGTCGCCGGCCACCCTGGAGCGCTAAATTCAAGACAGCCTTGCACGCCCTCCATCCGCCCCACCTGCCACGGAGATCTGGGCCACGCAGGCCCAAACTTGTGTCCAAGAACGAACCCCTGCTCTGTGGCCCTCTCAACCCTTAACCCCATCTGAGCCCCCAGAGGCGATGGCCCCCACCCCAGCCCCACACTGCAGCTCTCCAAGTCCCACCTTTGCGTCCCTAGGTCCCCGGTGCCCTTGGCCCGTTCCTGACGTTGCTCCCTGCACCATCTCACGACCTGGCCTGGAGTAGCCCTCACCCCAGGTTGATCTAGACTCCTCGGTCCACAAACACAACTACCCCCCTCCTTTACCCCTACCCCACCCCCGTTTGCTTTTCAACACTACAGAGATTTCAAGTCCCAGTTCCTTTGTTTAAGAAAGGGTCTTGCTGTATATCCCTGGCTGGCCTAGAGCTCGATATTTAGGCCAGGCTGGCCTCCAGCTAGTGATTCTCCTACCTCTGCCTCCTGAGCTGGGACTACTGGCTCTTTGTGCTAGGATCTGCCCCTTTGACCGCCAAGTCTATGGGGTTAATAAGAGCATACACCGTTTCTTGCCTTTGAGGGTTCCCGAGTGCACGTGCACATACCCGCACACATACATACATACACCTAATTTTCAATTCCCAGCACCCACATGGCGGCTATCAACCGTCTATAACTCCAGTACCAGAGGATCCAAAACCTTTGGAGATTGCATGACAAGAATACACTTACATATATGCAGGCAATACACTCTCACACATAAAAATAAAACATTTTTAAAAAGAAAAAAATAATTCGGGCTGGAGAGATGGCCTAGCGATTAAGAGCACCAACTGCTCTTGCAGAGGACCCGGGTTCGATCCCCAGCACCCACATGGCGGCTGAGAACCATCTTTAACTCCAGTTCCAGGGGAATCCAATGCCCTCTTCTGACCTCCACGGCATTGCACGACACGGGTGCACAAACCTACATGCAGACAGTACATTAATACACATACAAGAATAAATAAATAAATAAAGAAAGAAAGAAAGAAAGAAAGAATAAGATTCATAACAGAATTCTCTTTAAAAAAAAAAAAAAAGAAAAAAGAATTAAATAAATAAAATTAGCCAGGCATGGTGGCTCTCGAGGGTAATCCTAGCACTTGGGAGGCAGAGGCAGGCGCATCTCTGTAAGTTCAAGGCCAGCCTGGTCTACATAGTGAGTCCCAGGACAGCTGGGGCTATAGGGAGACCCTGTCTCAAAACAAAACTCTAAATTAAATTAGAGCCCACCCACAGCCTTCACAGACATTAAGGTCCTGGTGGGCAGACCCTGTCCCAAAGAACTCAGCTCCCACTTCTTCCCAAGGGCTTTTCCCAGGCCGCACTTGCCTTCCAGGCCCGCCCTCGCTCCAGGCTCCTCCCCGCGGTCCCTCCCGGCTCCACCCACTCCCGGGCCGTTCGGAGGTCCGCCTCGCTCCCGGCCCGCGGTTTCCCGCAGCCCCGCCCGGCCCCGCCCCTCCCGACCGCGCCCGGCCACCCCGCGCGCCGCCGCCAGCCAGGCCCGGCTCACCTGGTCGAAGAGGTAGACGGTCACGTCCCCGTGGAAGGAGACCATTTTGCGCTTCCTCTCCAGCTCGGTGTCCTCGGGCTCGTCGGCCGCGCGTGGAGACTTGAGCAGCCCCCGCAGCGGGCGGGCCGCGTCCGCGTCGGCGCTGCTCACCACGACTGGCACCGGGGCTGCCCGCGTCCTCCCGGGGCCCCGCGGGCCCGCCGCCTCCTCGTCCTCCTCCTCCTCGTCCTCGTCCTCGTCCTCCCCGTCCTCCTCCGCCGGCCCCGGCGACCCCGCCCCGCCGGCCTCCCCGCCAGCAGCCCCGGCGTCCGCGCCCTCCCACGGGGGCCGCCGCGGGCCCGGCCCCGGGAATGGCGTGAGCGTGAGCGGCGGGAGCGCCAGTGAGAGCCGCGAGAGCTTGGCTGCAAGGGGAGAGGTGGGTAAGCGCCTGCCTGGGGAACGAGGGCAGGCCCGAGGGATTCCGAGGGATCCGGGCCTGGGGACCCTGCCCACGCGAGGAGCGAGAGCCGCTGCTCCCCATGCTTGCGTGGTCGCCTCGGGGCTCCCCACACCCCGAACGTTGGGCCAGTCTTCCCCCACAGCCCATCCCGCGGACACCCTGGCCCAGCCGCAGGTCCATTCCGGGCCACCTCCAGGAGCCACTCCTCGCCCGTGCCCATCCCGAGCACAGGAACTCAGCTCTGTACCGAGAGTCAGCCTGGCGAGGGGCCCAGGCCACAGGACAGAGGTGGGCTCACTCGCAAGTACAGACTATCCATGGGCGAATGAACCCGCCAAGGCGGCTCTTGCCCTACCTGGCCCTTGGCTGTCACCTTACAGTGCCTGGTCTCCCAGGCCACTTTCCCCCTAACCCTATCCTGAGGCTCTTGCTGTGTCCCTGGGCAAGCAGATCCACTGCCCAGATCTGTGTTCCTCCCTACCCGATAAAACAACCATTCCTTCATCCCTCGTGCACAAGTGAACCACCTATGGAGCACTGGGGGGGGGGGGGG
>VZQC01012362.1:1238580-1263221 GCA_009823505.1 Rhizomys pruinosus
GACAGCAGGGGACAGAGGAAGGACAGGGAGAAGGACAGTGGGGGGGGCACCCTCCTGCATTCACTAAACACTAGTTTCACTGACCAGTTGCTGTTCTCTAAATGTGCCAAGACAGTGCCGGCTTCTGCCCTTCAAGACATATACTCAGCTCCTACCTGCCTTTCCTTCACTTTTGTTCAAAAGATACCTTCTTGGGAAAATTGGGGTGAGGAGAGTGCTTGCAGACAGAGCTGTCAAGGGCAGCGGGTCCCTAGAATAAGGACAGGGTGATTGCCTTTATCAACCAGGAATGCTTCCCTGGTTAGGAGAAATTTGTGTGGGATCTTAAAGAATAAATATGAGTTCTCTGGGTGGAAACAAAGTAAGCTACTGGCAGCCTAACTAAGCACCCCTAAGCCAACCCAGATCCTCTCAGGCATTTCAGCTGCTGTCACCCCATAGTGTCTTTCTAGACACATGGCTGGGGTGGCCTGTGTAGAACAGGACCAGTACGGTATATGTCAGTGTTTCAGGGTGGGCACCATGCCCTGCCTGTGAGGTGGTCTGTGTGGCTCATCCAGGCTGGCCTTGACTTCAGAGATCCACCTACCTCTCTGCCTCCAGAGTACTGAGGGTAAAGTCCAGCACCACCATGCCCGCCTAATTTAAAAATTTTTAACTGCACTTACTGTTTTGTGTGTGGTTTGGTTTGGTTTGGAGACAAGGCCCAGCTATGTTGCTCTAGCTGACTACATAGTGAGTTGACAAACTACCAGGCCGTCACCGAACTCACAGGGATCTAAGGGATCTATCTACCTGACTCTGCCTCCCGACTGCTGGGATTAAAGATGTGCGCCACCATGTTTGGCCTTACAATTATTTATGGGTGTGCATGTATGTATATATGTGTGCGGTCACCTGTGTGTGCATCACCTGTGCAGCACAGTGTGTGTGTGGAAATCAGTGGACAACCATGTGGGTCCCAAGGATCGAACTCAGGGCATCAGACTTGGTGGCAAGTGCCATAAAGATGCTGAGCCGTCCCAGTGGACCACCTTCTTAAAAATGGTGTGTGTATGGGGCTGGAGAGATGGCCTAGCGGGTAAGAGCGCCGACCGCTCTTACAGAGGACCCGGGTTCGATCCCCAGCACCCATATGGCGGCCGAGAACCGTCTGAAACTCCAATTCCAGGAGAACTCCAGTTCCAGGGGAGTCCGAGACCGTCTTCTGACCTCCGCGGCATTGCACGACACGGGTGCACAAACTTGTATGCAGACAGTACATTCATACACATATGGATATAAATAAAAATTAATAAAAAAATTTTAAAAAAAAATGGTGTGTGTGTGTGTGTGTGTGTGTGTGTGTGCATGCGCACGCGCAGATCTCTCATCAACTTGCCAGTTATGTTGGACTGTCTGGACAGAGCCCCAAGGATCGTCCTGTGTCCCCGCCTCAGCACTGGAGTTACAAGTTCATCACCACGCCTGGTTATTCCATGTGGATTCCTGAGCTCAACTCGGTTTCTCACCCTTGGGAGACAAGTGCCTTACAGACCGAACTGTCGTCACCCCAGTCCTTCTGCTTTCCTGCAACAGGGCCCTACTAGGTAGCTGTGGCTGGCCTGGAACTCACAGCAATCCAAAGTGCTGGTAACCCAGGAGTGTGGCATGACCCGCAGTTACCCTCAGCCCACTGGGGACCTCACAGGGCAGCTGTGGCCCTGCCTCACCACCTGCATCAGACCTCTGAGCTGGCTGCACCCATCCAAACACCCAGAATGCTGGATTAACAAAGGGAAAATTCAGATGTGACAAACACCCATGACCTTTCTAGGACAGGACTGCTCCCAGACATGACACTCCCAGACTGCCCCCCACTCCCCCAGCTGACTTTCAGACACCCCCTACACAGGCTGTAATAACGGGCAAATCTCCACGTATCACAGGCCCCAAAGGTACCACTGCAGCACCTTGTCAGGTAGAGGCCTTCGCTATCGCCCATTCTTGGCAGATGGGGGAAACTGAGGCTCAGAGTAGGAGGAATCTTTTCAAGGCTGCAGACAGGGACACACTGTACCCGGGCCCGGGTGCAAAGACTCCTGGAAGGGCATTCATAGTGCCAGCCTGTCACACTGTCCATCCCGGCCGGCCTCCTCTGCCCACGCCTGCCTAGCTGCCTCCTCACCTTTGATCTGGTCGCTGTTCCCCTGAGGGGGTCCCAGGTCCAGGAACAGGCGTGGCATCTCCGGGCCCTTCCTCTCCGGCATGGGGGGGTCCTCGTCTCCGCTGGAGGCCGTGTCTCCGCCTGGCCTGCTGTCTGGGACCTCGGGCTCTCCCGCTGGGGCCACTTCCGGCCTGGCTCTCGGGGGCGCCGGCTCCAGCCTCCTCTGCTGGCTCCCCGGAGGCTGGGGAGGGGGCGGCAGCGGCCTCGTGCTGTCTACCCATCCGGCCTTTGCGTCCGCGCCGCTTGCGGGGCCGCCGGCGGGGCCCGTCCCCGCGGCCTCCGGGGCTCGGCCCCCACTCCCGAGGTCCAGCCTCCCAGCCGCGGGGGCTCTCAGCACCGCCCCAGTCTCGTGGGCTCTCCACTCGGTCCCGGGGTCCGGACTCCCGCTCTTGGGGGCTGGGCCAAGCGGGCCAGGGGCCGTCTCCAAGCCGTTCTGGGGCAAGGCTGCCTCGGCGGGGCCGGGGGCTCTCTCCTGCGGGCTCTCGGGGGCTGAACCCCCAGTCTCGGCTGTCTTCCCCCAGGGCCCTGGGGCTATCCGAGGTCCAGTCTCTGGTGGCCTCTCCGTGTTCCTGGGGAGCCTCGGGCCCCCATTCTCGGCCACCTTCGCCTCCCTCTCGGGGGACGTCAGAACCCCATTCGCCACCGTCTTCTCCCTGACCTCTGGGGACGTCGGCTCCCCATTCTCCAGGGCTCTCTCTCCTCTCTCGGGGGACTCCAGGCCCCCATTCTCCGCCGCTTTCTCCTCGACGGCCGGGGCTCCCTGCTCCCCGTTCTCCAACACTGTCACCCCGTTCACAGGGGGGCTGCGGCCGGGGACTTTCTTCCCGCCGCCCGGGGCTGTCAGGTCCCCGTTCGGGCCTGGGTCCTTCTCTCTGTTCGCGGGGCTTCTCCCCGCTTTCCTGGGCCCTGTCTCCCGGGGTGTCGACCCCCTGTCCCCTAGGAGGTTCCGGGTCACACCCTCCCGAAGGGACATCAGCAGCTGCTCGGTGCTCACTTGGACTACGAAGGTCGGCTTCTCCCGGGTCCCTGGGAGCGGGAGGGGACCCGGGTCTGGGGGTGGCCGGGGCACTCCGGGGTCGGGCGGCTCGGGGGGAGCCCGCGGCCGAGGGACCCCTTCCTCCTCGGCCGCCCCCCCACCTGGGAAGGCTCCCTCGGGGGAAAAAGGGGTCTCGGTCTCGTATCCGCTGTCCCCCGGCTTGGGGCCCGGAGACGAGAGGCCGGAGCCGGGACTGGCCAGGGCCGACGGGGGGTCGGGGGACGCGGCCGGCTCCGCGGGGGCCCGGGGAGGCGGCGGCGGCGGCGGGGGAGCGGGAGGCGGCCCCCGCCCGGGGTACTGCGGCGCCGCGGCCCCCATGAGAGGGTCCAGAAACTCGGGAGGGGCCGAGGTAGGGGGGGCCAGCGGCAGGTCGGCCAGGGAGCCGCGCTCGGCGCGCAGGGAGGAGTCGTCCTCCGGGGGGTGGGGGCAGCCCAGCGCGGGGTGGCCCCCCCAGCCGGCCACCGCGTCGCCGCGCTCCAGGGGCAGGCAGGAGCAGGGCCCCTCGCGGCTGCACAGCGGGCAGGGCAGGGGCCCCCGGCGGCGTGGCCCCGCGCCCAGGCTGCTGCTGTCCTCGCCCGGGGAGCTCTCCTCCTCCTCCTCCTCCGCCCAGGGCGCGGCGCCCCGCTCCCCCAGCACCTCGGCGGGGTCCCCGGCCAGGGTCTCGCCGGCGCCCCGGCCCTCGGGATCCCAGCCGCTGAGCAGGAAGCCGCCGGACCCGGAGGACTGGGCCGGGAAGGGCCGGGGCGCCGGGAAGAGCGGCGAGGCCCAGGTCTCGGACACCAGCTGGGGGACCTCGGAAGGGGCCTGCGGGGCCTGCGCGCCGGGCGCGCCGGGGTCCAGCGGGTCCCAGTCGTTGGGGAAAAGGGGCTCGGGCGGGGAGCCGTGCTCCTCCAGCCGGATGTAGTACTCGCTGCTCACCGACGGGCTGCGAGCGCTGATGACTGGCAGCACGCTGGGCGTGGACAGCGCCTCGTAGAAGGGGTTGGACGGGTTGGCGTGGGGCGCTGGGGGCGCGGACGCCGGCTGCCAGGGAGGTGCCCCCCCGCCGCGGCCGGCCCCGCGCCGCGCCTTCTCCCACAGGCACTCGAGGTTGAGGCCGCGGCTGCTCTCGGTGACAGTGAGCACGTCGTCGGGGTCGGCCCCGGGGAAGCCGTCCAGCAGCGGGAACTGCGAGGACAGCGTCCCGGGCCGGGGCGCGCTGTGAGACGGCGGCCAGGGCCAGGGGAAAGGCCCGTCCCGGGGAGGGGGCGGCGGCGGCGGGGGCCTCGGGGGCCGCTCGGACAGCAGGTAAGTGAGCTGCAGCTGCAGGTCAGACGCGGAGGGGCGCTGGGCCGGTGGCCGCCAGCAAGACTGAAGGATGTCATACCTGGGGATGGGAAGCGACAGTGACCCAGAGGTAGGGGACAGGGGATGAGAGAGAGGGAGGGGGGAAGAGGGGGACCGAGACCCAGAGAAGGATGACAAAGGTTTGACAACGGTATGGGAGGGGGCACTGAAGCCGAGGATGTGGCGGTTAGGATAAAGTTACCATTGGCCGCTTCCTGCCTCAGCTTCCCCATTGCAGGTGTGGATGGGAGGTCCCCATCCACACCTGCAATGAGGGAAGGGTCAGTGACAGGGTGAAGAAGCTTGGGCCCCGGGCTGGGATGGACCCAAGAAGGGTCACTGGTAGGGTTAGGAAGCTGGGCCCCGGGCTGGGATGGACCCCAGGAAGGGTCAGTGACAGTGTTAGGAACCTGGGCCCCGGACTGGGATGGACCCCAGGAAGGGTCAGTGACAGTGTTCGGAACCTGGGCCCTGGGCTGGGTTGGACCCAGGAAGGATCAGTGACAGTGTTCGGAACCTGGGTCCTGGGCTGGGTTGGACCCAGGAAGGGTCAGTGACATGTTAGGAACCTGGGCCCTGGGCTGGGATGGACCCAGGAAGGGTCAGTGACAGTGTTAGGAACCTGGGCCCCGGGCTGGGATGGACCCCAGGAAGGGTCAGTGACAGTGTTAGGAACCTGGGCCCCGGGCTGGGATGGACCCAGAAGGGTCAGTGACAGTGTTAGGAACCTGGGCCCCAGGCTGGGTTGGACCCAGTAAGGGTCACTGACAGGGTTAGGAAGCTGGGTTGGACCCGGGATCAGCCGCCTCACCAGTAGTCAGCGTAGGGCAGCTTGAGCCTGGGCCTCGCCAGCTTGACATGCTGCTGGCGGACGACAAAGGCGAGGACCTCCTCATCCGATAAGTGACGGTAGGGCTGCGCCCCGAACTCGAACAGTTCCCAGAGGGTCACCCCCAGCGACCTGCGGCAGACAGCAGAGTTCAGAGGTCAGCAGCCACCTCCAGCCCTGTCCACGGCGTCAGGTCCTGGCAGTGCGCATGGCCTCACCAGACGTTGCTCTCACGGCTCTGGTCCACAAGCACGAAGCTGCCGTGCAGCTCACCCAGCAGCTCGGGGGCCGCCCAGCGCAGCGGCACCCACAGGCGCTCAGGAGTCAGGTAGTAGTCCTCCTGGGAGAGGGGGTTCAGCAGGTCAGCAGGTGACAGTCCAGGCTCACGCGCATGCGCACACGCACTCAAAGGCACACGCACCCCACCTTATAGTTGCTGTGGGCCAGCCCGTAGTCTCCGATGCGCACTGTCAGGTCGGAGGTCAGCAAGCAGTTGCGCAGCGCCAGATCGCTGGAGACAAGACAAGGGTGCCCACGGGACGGGCAGGTTGAGCAGGAAGGCCTACTCGCAGGGCGATGGTGCCTTCCCTCCTCTGTCACCCAGCCCTCTTGCTCTGCCGCTGCCCCCTTCTCTCGACTATTTTCCCTCCTCCCCAGGTTCCATCTCTTCAGGTTCTTCCCTCCCTCTGGACACCAGGCTCCTTCCAGGGTGGTTCTCCACATCCTCTTCCCCTTCTTCTGGCTCCACCTCCTCTGCTGACTCCTCCCCTTCACCTCCTGGGTCCTTTCCTGTCTTCTCCTTCCTTTGGTAGCCCCCATCACCACCCTCCCCCCTTGTCTTCCTTCCTGGGTGCTTCCCCGGGTCCCCTTGCAGGCCCCACGTCACCTGTGCACGTAGTTGTGGGAGTGCAGATGCGCCAGCCCCCGGGCAATTTCCAGGCCCATCCTCTGCAGTGTCCGCAGGTCTCGAGGCGGTAGTTCAGGGGACATGCCCTCAGGGGGCCGCTGGGCCCGGAGGTATCGCTTCAGGTCCCCCTGGCAGGGACAAAAAGGCCCCTCAGCACACCAGCCCCTGCCCACCTCTCCACTGGGTTGTTAGTATAGCTGAAGTATGTAGCTCAGGGGGCCAAGGCTCCTCATGCATGTCACCCTGGGCTTGATTCCCAGCAGAGAGAGAGAGAGAGAGAGAGAGAGAGAGAGAGAGAGAGAGAGAGAGAGAGAGAGGAAGGAGGGCTGGAGAGATGGCTCAGCGGTTAAGAGTGCCGACTGCTCTTGCAGAGAACCTGGGTTCGATTCCCAGCACCCACATGGCGGCTAAGAACTTTAACTCCAGTTCCAGGGGAATCCAATGCCTGCATCTGACCGAGGCATTGCATGACATGGGTGCACAAACCTACATGCAGACAGTACACTCATACAAGATAGAAAGAAAGAAAGGAAGGAAGGAAGGAAGGAAGGAAGGAAGGAAGGAAGGAGAAGAAAGAGAGAGAAAGAAGCCAGCTAGTTCAGGTACACAGGTGATGCCGACAGCAGAGCCCCGAAACCTTGGTTTTCCTCCACCTCCCAAGTCCCCTTTCCCCCAGTTCCTCCTCACCAGCTGACAGAACTCCATGATCAATAGGAAGGGCAGCGTCTCCACACACACGCCCAGGCACTGGAGGACATTGGGGTGCTGCAGGCTCCTGTGGGGGAAAGAAAACCAGCATCCACACCCCTTCCCAGGCCTGCAGACCAGACCCTGGTGCCCAGCCGCTTGCATGTTCACAGCCCTCAGCGTGTCCCCAGTGCCCCGTGAGACCCTCGCTGTCTGCTGTCCCTACTGCTCACTGGCAAGTTCTGCTTTATCCTTGGGCCTTTAGACTTACAGCGCCCTCTATGGAAGATGTGCTCTCCTTGTCTGAGTCACCCCACCCCCCAGGCCCCAGCCTCAACATAGTCTCCTGGGGGGGGGGGGCTTCATTACCCTTTTGTTCACACTGGGTCCTAGTGCTGACCCCACTCTCCCATCTAACCCCAGACTTCCTTCCTATTTGATTAGCTCCTCTGTAAATGGGGGAAGTTGTAGGGACTCTGCATAAGGCAGAGAGCACTCCAAAAAGAGCCCGGTCCCATTGCTAAGTATAAATATAGGTTATGAGTATATATAGTATTATAATTATATATTATATTTTTTTTTTTTTTTTTTTTTTAAAACAGGGTCTCACTTGGCAGCCCAGGCCAGCCTGGAACTCACAATCCTCCTGCCTCGGCCTCCCAACTGTTGGGTTATTTTGTCTGACAGGTGTGTGCCGCTAGGCCTGGTCACTGTGACTGTGACTTTTATTCTAGCATTTGGACATATGCTTGCCTTTATTTTCACCCTTCATGCCTGCTGTGCTGCGGGGCTGCTCGCTGTGACAGAGCCTACGGGCTCATCCCTGTCTGCCAGTTGTACTGCTGGTCACTCCCTCTGCCTGGAACTTAGTTCCCACAGTGCTTTGCAGGTCTTGTCTGTCCTACAGAACCCCCTCTCCCCTATGTTCTAAAGCAGCCCCTGCTCTGTCACAGATCCCTCACTTCCTTGTGGCTTTCCTCATCCTGACACTTCAGGGGGCAGGTACAGGGCAGTTCTTTCCCTAACAAGGCCTGCTGGATGCCAAGGGCCACTTGGGCACTGAGGACCAAGGACAAAGGGGAAAGAGAGCCTGGGATTCTTCACAGCCCTGCAGGGGGCATGGGGAGTAGGGTGAAGACCTGGATAATTCCAGGAGGGAATGGAGGCTCAGAGAAGAAAATCAAGTTGCCTAGGGTCATACAGCTGGGATCTGAGCTCAGGTCTATGGCTCTGTCCCAAAACATCTACCAAATGCTGATGGTTCTTGGGACACTTGTGCTCGGGGACAGGAAGGACCTCAAGCTGCAGCAAAGCCCTGTGCTGTCCAGTAGATTTCTAATATGGACACATGGGTCAATGGACCACCTGAAGTGTGGTAAGTGTTGCTTAGGAAACCAGTATTTAAGTGTATTTATTTGTAGCCCAGGCTGGCCTCAAACTCACACAGTTCTCTTGTCTCAGCATCCTAAGTGCTGCAGTTGCAGGTGTGAGGTGGCACACCTGGCTTAATGAGTTTCTAATTTCATTTTGTTTTATTTAGCTTAATTCAAATAACCACATATGGCTACTGGCTGCCAGTCCCAGTCTAGAGAAAAATAAGCAATAAGCAGATAGCCAGATAAAATAATGACAAGTCGCTTGCCCCCAGTTTTTCCAACAGTGTCACTCTGTAGCCCAAGCTGGCCTGAAGCCGATGATCGATCTTCCTGTCTGGGAGCACCAGGACTGTAGGATGTATCACCATGCCTGGTGCAAAGCCCTTTTTACCTGAAGCTGAGGGTAAGGACAGGCCTCTAAATTAGGTGCAGCTCAGAGGGACCCCAAGTTCAACGCTAGAGGCAGCAAAGTGGCTACTGTGTGAGACAGGTGTTGCAGGGGACCGGGGCCCATGGAAAGAAGGCTACAGGCCCAAATCGTTCAGGGCCTGTGGGCCGTAGGGAACAGTGACCTTGCCCTCTGGGCACTGGGGCGTCATAGGAGGTGTTGGAGGGAGGGCTTGCCAGAGTCCAATGTCTGTGTCTGTCTGGGTTAGGATACGAGATCTCTACATTCACACCTTGCCAATACAGGGAGCTCACTACCTCTGAGCCACCATTACAAAGGTAATGGTTACAGTGGACCGAGCAGGCCAGGCACAGTTCTTCCTCACAGCTTAGTAGGAGAATGGAGCTGGGCCACAGCACTTCAGGACTAGGTTGGGTGTCTGCTCAGGGCCGTGGCCAGTGATTGTTGCCAGGAAGAAATCTGAGAATGGAAGCCAGCTTTGGTGGCACGCTGGGTTCCCTCCACTCCCAAACACCACCTCGGGGTGCCAGCCTAGTGTTGGGCTTCTAGAACTCCTGTCCACCAAGATACCTGTAGGGCTGAGCCTCGGAGATGAATTTGCGCTGCTCCAGGGGCCCGGCACTGGCCCGAAGCTCCTTCACCACCACCTGGGCTGGAGTGTAGTCTGAGAAAACCTCCCCCAGGATCACCTGGTCAAGGGGCACCATGGTCAGTGCCCATCTGGGTCCCAACCATCCCCAGGGCAGCTCCTTGTACCTTGTACTCCCAACCACTTCTCAGGTCGTCCCTTCATGTTCCACCTCCCTGGTCCCCCACCAGACATGGGTGAGAGACTCACTGGCCCGAGTCCGATGCACGTGGGGACGGATGGAAGGATGGATAGACTGACGAACGCGTGGAGAGCCGGGTGGCGAGGCGGAGTGGTCAATGGAGTGAGGAGGGAGGCGCTGACCGACAGATGTGTGGGTGGATGGGAGAAAGGGGCGGGCTGGGGGGTGCAGGGGCTGGAAGGGCAGGGGCAGATGACAAATGGGGGTAAACACAGAACAGGAGCACAGGCCAGGCATGTATGGACCGCCCCCCCCCCACACCTCCTATCCAAGCTCCTCACCTTCCCAAACCAGCCGCTCCCAATCTCCTGCAGGTAGCTGAGGTGCTGGCGGCTCAGGCCCAGTGGGGTGGTGATGTCTGAGGAGGGCAGCAGGGGAGGCCCTGAGCCCCTCTCCCCTCCAGGATGCCCTCCACCACCTTGGTGGGGCAGAGGTTCAGAGTACACAGCAATCTCTTTTTATTGGCTGCTTCCAACATTCCATGACAGAGTCTCAGCCTCCTCATTGGCCGCCCGTGAGATCCCAGAGTCCAATCAGTTCTTCCTTGGGCATCCCCAGCGCCCCATGACTTGACCAGTCTGCCATTGGCTGGCTCCAAGGCAGAGATCTAGGCTGATGGCACTAGGGCCACCCTGCAAGACTCTCCAAATTTGTGGCTCTCTTATAGGGGGCATCTGGAGTCCCTATAAGCTACTTCCAAGAATCTAGGATTCACCACTCTGCCCTCCCTGAGCCATGAAGGGAAGCCCTCAGTGCTGGGGCTGCGGGATTCTGGAGTTGGGGGGGTACCTGAATGTGCAGGCTGTGGTGCAGGCATTGGCAGTGAAACCTCAGCCAGCGGCAGAATGTAGACATCAGGCAGGGACTGTGAGGAGGAGGTTTCCTCGGCAGGGGGAGTGTACTCCCCAGAACAGTCTTCTCCTTCGGGGTTCTCAAACTCCTGGGACAGGAGAGGAGAGGAAACGGAGCATGGCAGTGGGGAGTGGTGGGTTGCCTGAGACTCCAGCGTCCCGCCCCACTAGCCTCCCCACAGTTTACAGATCTGTTCCCCAAATCCCAGCCCTATTTCCGCTGGTGTGGAGATCCCAAGGCCCCAGAGCTTGGGTGTGCTCTGGGACTTTCTGCCCTTCCTCCCTCCAACAGCGCCTTTTCTGACTGGGAGGAAAGGCCTGGCTGTGGTCTTCCTCCCCAGGTTAGTCCCTTTGGGCACCTCACCTTGAACCGTACATCACCCCGTTTGCAACACAGACAGGTGAGGAGGAGGAAGATGAAGGCCAATAGGCCGGAGCAGGAAATGAGGACCACGGCATAGGGTGGAGCCAGAGGGGCCCGGCCCAGAGCGAACCCATCTGTGGGCACAAGGCTAGGTTGGGGTCTGGCTTTCAAGCCACAGGCTCTTGGGCTCTATGCCCCTCCCATTCATCCTGGGCCAGCATTGAACTACACCTCCCATGATGCTCCACATCCAGGGGCTCCTTGGCAGAGGAGCCAGGTGGCCCAATGTATTGTGGGAGTTGTAGTTTACGGCCTTCTTAGGTGGTTGGGGGTGGGGTCCCTATCTTTTCCCAAGCTGGGACCCCCGACAAACGCATCCCTTCACCCCGGGCTTGGATGAATTCCAGTGACCACCAGGAAGCGGGGTCTCGAGCTCTGTGAATTCATAATATGCCACCTTGGACAGCCTCATGACCTCCCGAATGCAGGCTGCAGGAAGATTCTTGCCCCATGCCAAACCCCTGCCCACCCCACCCCCGAAAGGGACTGAGAGCTGTATCTTTTAAGGATACTGGAAACAGACTTGTCTTTGGTCCCAGCCCCAGCTCTGAAGAAGCGGACTCTGCAAGGCCAGACTCTTAAAAACGGGGGTACCCTTAAAAACGGGGTACCCCTGGCCTGACTCTTCCCGAGGCCGCGGCCTTCCCGTTCCCAGGGCACCGGTGTGCACCCCCGTGCACAAGGGCTCACACGCACGTTCACATGCACGCACACGGCCCGCAGCCCCCTACCCACCCGGCCGGCCCGCCTCCCGGGCCCTGCGGACAGGCTGGTCCCCACGGGCTGCGCACAGGTGCCCGGCCGGCCTCGGTGGGGGTGGTGCAACGGCCGCGGACGGACGGACACACTCACCGGGGTGCGTTGGGGACGCCAGGCAGCCGGAGGCGGAGAGAGCCGCCAGGAGGATGAGTGCGCTGGGCGCAGGCATCTTGTCCAGGATGGAAGGGAGGTGGCGGTGGCGGCGGCTGGGGAGGAGGGGGGGCGGGCCCTCAGCCCCCAGCCATGGGGACCCGCGCGACCCTGGCCTCCCCCAGCCCAGGAGAGGGGCAGGAAATGCAGGACAGGGGGAGGGAGGGGCTGCTTACTGGCTCAGGTGCCCCCCTCCCCCTCCTCGAAGGGACAGACGGATGAAGGGATGGAGAGGCGGACGGAGGAAAGGAGCTGGGGAGCCGGGGTTGCTGGGGTAGGGGGAGGGGAGGATGGAGGGAGAGGACGAGGGCCCCGCCCCCGAGGGCAGCCGGGATTGGGGGAGCAGAGAGCCTGTCAGAGGTAGGGTGGGAGGAGGGAGGAGGGAGCGTTGTCATGGCAACTGGCTCCCTGTAGCATTGGCTGCCAGGAGGGAAGGGAGGGGAAGAGGGACAAATAGGGACCAGTAGACCCTTGGGAGGGGGGGTGGGACAAGGCCCACAGTGCCTGGCCCTGACACCACTGTGACATGCCACTGGTGCATACATGTGTGCTACAGGCTAAGATGCAAATGTCAAGCCCACAGAGTTGACACATGATGCCTCCCAGACAAGCACATCACATACAAAGGTGGACAGCCTTCAACAGACGGAGACACGGACACGTCACACACAAAGACGCAGGGACAGACTGCATTGGGTATGCACAGGCAGGCCAGCCTCCGGTCGGTACAGATGTCCTTATCCACGCGGGAACATCCAGGCATCACAAAGACACACACACCACAGGCAGCCCCAAACTACAGGCAGGCGCTACAGGGATCCACCCCAGCAGACATGCTGAGGAGCGCTGTCATTCCACAAACACACAGGCAACAAAGAACTCCCAGACAGGCACCGTGCACAACACAGACATCACAGGAATGCACACAACAGTCACATGCACACACACACAGGCTGGTAACATGCATGAACATACAGAAACACATGCATACATACAAAGCTCTGGATATGTACAGTGCTCACCCGCACTTCACCCCCTTGAACTCACACGCATATGCACAGATGCACTGCACACGGGAACACACAGCTCATACATGCAAAGCCGCATGCAAAAACACAACACGACATACGGTTACAAACATGCCAGCGCAAATGTTCAGTCACACATTATATTACACACAGACACACGGGCACACATATCAAGCACAAAGACACCCTATGTACCAAAACAAGCAGCAGGAATGGACACACACTTCAGACGTGGTTACAAGGACTCCTTACCCCACTGCAGGCTCACATCACATACACCAACACACATGGCCACAAAAGATGCATAAGCGTAGTTTATTTCATTTATTTATTCTTAGCAGGATTTTGCGCCAGGCGTTCTCGGAGCTTTACAGTATCACCTTTCAATCCTTACAACAGCCCCCAAGACAGGTGCTTTTATCATGCCCAATATACAGGTAAGGAAACTGAGGCACCGAGAGGGGTAGTCACCTGCCCCAAGGCACACAGCTGGGAATTGGCAGAGCTGGGACTGGAACTCGGTCGTCAGGGACACCGACACACCAGACAAGACACACACACACACACGTCACGTGCCAGGCTGCGGAATTGGGGTCCCACCTAACCCGGCTGCACCCCGAGTTGCAGACACACCCGGAAGCGCGGACTCCCGCCTTCGGCGCTGAAGTCTCCATGGTCCGGGCGAAGCGCCCCCTCACTGAGGCTGGACGAGAGCTGCGCGCGCAGCCCTGCTCACTGAGGGGCGCATGGAGGACGGAAGGCCTCGCGAGGGGCTCACTGGAGAAACTGCGGCAGGATTGTCGTAGGTGGAGGGGCTGCAAGGTGCAGGAAAGGGCTGGGGGCGAGGGGAGGGCGAGTATGCAAAGCTACCCCCAGGCTGGAAGAGCACGGAACCTGGAGGACGAGAGGCTTAAGGGAGATGTAGTCCAGGACCGAGGCTTCTGGGAAATGCAGTCCTGGTTGGTCACTGGGACCTCAGGTTGCACATTGCTGGTGTAAGTGAGTAGCAGGCCCCGGATCTGCTACTGAGGAAAGTTGCCAGCTTGCTGTTTATTCACGAGTTCATTTAACAAACGTTTTCTTAAAAATTATCAATGTGATTAGCCAGTCTCTGTGTGCCAGAGCCAGGACTGCCAGAAAGAAGTGGACCATGACACCAAGCACCCAGACTGTCTCCAAACACAGTAGCCCAGGCTGGCTGTGAACTTGCAGGAATCCGCCTGCCTTGGGCACTCAAGCGCTGGGATTATGGATGTGATATAAGCAGTGAATTTAGTTTCGTTTCGTTTGGTTTTGAGATAGGGTCTCAAAAAAATGTGTTTGGATGTGGTTGGCCTGGGACTAGCCTCAGATTCTCAGAGATCCTCCTGCCCCTGTCCCCTTGAATCCCCTGGGATTAAAGGCATGTGATAACACACCTAGCCTAAATTGTTTTTTCTTAGAACGGAATAAGGAAGACCCAGCAGAGTGCATTCACTGCAGAGATGTCAAAGCTTTCCCAAACTCTGGCATTAGGAAGCCCTTGGGTTCCAATAAGGGCTAGGAGTCTGCACCCGGTCTGCCTGAAGCCCAGCGTGGCTGCGTCTTCAGAGCTATTGTCAGCCTTCAGGCATTGCTGTATCCATAGCTGTGGCCATACAACTGTGTGTTAGGTCATATTTCATCCTCAATTGTATGATAAAGCTTGTGAGAAGGAGAGTGGGTTTGTGTGGTATACGGGTGTGTCCACATGTGTGTGGGCGTAGTCGCCCTCTAGCAACCGTGGAGGCAGAGGTTAACCTCAAGTGTCTGCCATCACTCCTCATCTCTTTTTTTGAGACAGACTCTCACTGAACCTGGAAGCCGCTGTCTCAGTAGATGGCTCTGCAGCCAGCTGCGTGCTGAGATTATAGGTTTGCTGTCCAGCTTTTCTGTGGCTACCGGAGCTGAACTTGTGTCCTCACGCCCGCACAGCAAATACTTTATTCATCCAGCCATTACTCCCGTTTCCCAAATTTATTAGACCTAGCCAGGGAGAGATGTCGGGGGATGTTGGGGATGTTCTTAACAGCAGTGAGAGCACTGGCTGTTCTTACAGAGGACCTAGGTTCAATTTCCAGAGCCCAAATGATGGCTAATATGTAACTCCAGTTCCAGGGGATCCAAGACCTTCTTCTGACCTCTTCAGGCATTGTATGATAGTGATGCACTTGCATACATAAAGGCAGTGCATTTATACACATGAAATAAAAATAATTTTAAAAAATGTTTGAGTCTTTTTGAGACAGTAGCCCCAGCTGGCCTGGAACTCACTATGTAGACCAGGCTGGCCTTGAACTCACAAAGATCTGCCTGCTTCTACCTCCCAAGTGCTAGGATTAAAGGCGTGTGCCACCACTCCCGGCCTAAAATATTTTTTTAAAAAGATTTCTGGAGCTGGGCGTGGTGGTGCACGCCTTTAATCCTAGCACTCGGGAGGCAGAGGCAGGTGGATCTTTGTGAGTTCAAGGCCAGCCTGGTCTACAGAGTTCCATGACAGCTGGGGCTACAGGGAGACCCTGTCTCAAAAAGACACACAAAAAAATAAAAATAAAAAGATTGCTGGAGAGATGGCTCAGTGGTCAAGAGCACTGACTGCTCTTGCAGAGGACCTGAGTTAGATTCCCAGCACCCACATGGCGGCTAAAAACCATCTTTAGGGGCTGGAGTGATAGCGCAGTGGTTAAGAGCACCGACTCCTCTCTCAGAGGACCCAGGTTCGATCCCCAGCACCCAGATGGTGGCTAAGAACTGTCTGTAACTCCAATTCCAGGAGAACTCCAGTTCCAGGGGAATCCGAGACCCTCTTCTGACCTCCGCGGCATTGCATGACATGGGTGCACAAACCTACAAGCAGACAGTAATTCATACACATACAAAAATTAAAAAAAAAAAAAAACCATCTTTAAGCCAGGCATGGTGGCACACACCTTTAATCCCAGTACTCAAGAGGCAGGTGGATCACTGTGAGTTCCGGGCCAGCCTGGTGTACAGAGTGAGTTCCAGGCCAGCTGGGGCTATAGGGAAACCCTGTCTCAAAAATAAAAATAAATAAAATAAAAATAAAAATAAATTAATTAAAAAATAAAATAAAAAGACTGTGGACCAGGCCGGGCATGGTGGCATACGCCTTTAATCCCACCACTTGGGAGCCCCAGGCAGGTGGATCTCTGTGAGTTCAAGGCCAGCCTGGTCTACATAGCCAGCTCCAAGCCAGCTGGGACTAAAGGGAGACCCTGTCTCAAAGAGACAAAAAAAAAAAAAAAGACTGTGGACCTAGCCAGGGCCATTATCTCAGCTACTCAAGAGGCAGGGGGACCTCAAGTTCAGGAGTAGTCCAGGCACCTTAGCAGGACATTGTCTCAAAATAAGAAATGAGAAGAAATCGAGTAGGGTGGCTCATCAGTAGGGTTCAAGTTAGTGTGGACAGGATGCTGGGCTCTGTCTCTGGTCACACACACACACACACACACACACACACACACACAGAAAACAAAGCTGTCACCCACCATTTCCCCATAGGTGCGTGGTGGAGGTTTCCAGAAGTTGCCAGATGTGCCAGCCCTACTATACACAGAACCAGTTATGATGTCCTAGTAGATATTCAAGAGATTTTCCTGCAAATAGTGCCACTCAGGACACCAATTTTTTTTAATTTAATTTATTTTTTATGTGTATGAATGTACTGTCTGCATGTAGGTCTGTGCACCCATGTCGTGCAATGCCGCGGAGGTCAGAAGAGGGTGTCAGATTCCCCTGGAACTGGAGTTCTCTTGGAATTGGAGTTACAGATGGTTCTAAGCCACCAATGTGGGTGCTGGGGATAGAACCCGGGTCCTCTGCAAGAGCAGTCGGCACTCTTAACCGCTAGGTCATCTCTCCAGCCCCAGGACACCAAATTTTAAAGCTAGCTATTGCTTTTATTTGTAAAAGGTTTGTATGTTAACTTGCAGTTTATTTATTATTATTATTATTATTATTATTATTAATCTTTTTTTTTTAGAAAGAATTTCCCTGTAGCTCCACCTGTCCTGAAACTCGGTATGTATACCAGACCGGCCTTGAACTCACAGAGACCCACCTGCCTCTGCCCCCAAGTGCTGGGATTAAAGGCGTGCGCCATCATGTCCAGTCCCCCAACCTTGTGAAGGTTTTACTTTTTTTAGGCTATCCTCAACCTCTCGATATCCTTCTGCCTCAGCTTCGAAAGTATGAGAGTTGCAACCCTAACCACCACACCAGTTTATCTGTTCTAATCTCTAAAGTGGTAGCCAGGTACTGACGTCCACGTAAGTTTCGGGCCAACAGCCACGCAAGTAGAAGGGCCACTCAGACAAAGCCCAATGCAGGGAAGAGGGAAGATGTATCTGGGCTGGGGAGGAGTCAGGGTGGGTGTCTCTGGGAAAGTGACTAACTGTAAACCATTGAGCTGTGAGGGGAGGACAGAGGTAAGAACATAGCAGGGCAAAGGGCACTGGCCAAGGGCACAGCTCTGCAGGCAGACGTGACACACCGAGGACAGTAGGAGGCTGTGTGACCCTGTCGAAACTGCAGGAGAATGCAATGCGAGTGACGTCATGGGGTGAGATGGGTCAGCCCAGGGCAAGGTATTTGAGTGGCTTCTCAGTTTCTGAGGAACGTTAGTCTGTGGAGGAGCAGGAGTTGAAGCCAGTGCTCCCTCGGTCTGGGGCGTAGGAAGAACTGGAGAGAGCCGGTGGGAAGAGAGGAGGAGGCGTCTCACCAGTGCTGGCAATCGGGGTAAAAGAGAGAAGGGCTTGTGGGTAGTACTGTTGTTGAGGGTGTGACTCACAACTAGTGGTAGGGCTTGAGAAGCCACCTTAGGAATCAGGGTGGCAGTTCCTAAAGGGTTAAACAGTCACCCTCTGACCCAGAAATTCCACTTAGGTATCAGGAGACAGCAAGACTTGTACATGCGAGGCACAGTAACACAATGCCTGTAATCCCAGCACTCAGGAGGTAGAGGTAGGAGGCTCAGGAGTTCAAAGCCAGACTGAGCTATGTGAGGCCCTGTTTCAAACCAACCAACCAAGCCCAAAACCTTGCCCAAGAATGTACCTGGCAGCACCGTTAACAAAAGGAAAGAACGTGGGAACAGCCCACACCATCATCATCCGACTCATTAAATCTTTCCCTGTTCCATCTTGTTTTTGACATTTCCTCTGCTAGAGTCCCACGAGAGTCAGAATTGTCTCCAGATCCCCATTCTATTCACAATGCCTAATATAAAGTCTGGCACACAGTAGGTGTTCAATACATGTTTGCTATAGAGAAGAACTTGTCATTTCCTGTAGGCCAATTTGTTGCCTGATCAAAGCCACGTCCTTCCCATGGCTTAATGGCCCACTCAGCATGAATCGTGGTGGCTGTGACTTCATTCCCAGGAAAGGGAAGGGCAAGTGTCTGGATACACAAGAGCCAGGCTGTCCTAGGCCAGGTCCCTTGCAGAGGAGCTTGCAGAGAGGGTGACTTGGGGTTGCTGTGGTCAGGCGGGTCAGAGGACCAAGGCGTTCTAGCTCACACCTCCAGGAAGCAAGAATAGCTGAGGACATTAAAGAAACTTCCACTGGTCCCAAAACTCTCAGTCCTTTCAACTCTTGACTGCTTCTCACGCCCCCACAGCTCGCCTGACAGCTGGCTCCGCTTTCAGGTATTCCCAGAACTGGTTCTGGGAGATAGATCAGAGGTTAAGAACGCTTGCTGCTTTTCCAAAGGACCCTGGTTCACTTCCCAGCACCCACATTGCAGCTAATCACTGTTTGTAATTCCAGTTTCAGGGGTGCCCAACACTCTATTCTGGCCGCTGGGGGCGTTGCACACATGTGGTGCATTCATACCCATAAAATAAAAAGTTTGGGGGCTGGAGAGATGGCTCAGAGGTTAAGAACGCTTGCTGCTTTTCCAAAGGACCCTGGTTCACTTCCCAGCACCCACATTGCAGCTAATCACTGTTTGTAATTCCAGTTTCAGGGGTGCCCAACACTCTATTCTGGCCGCTGGGGGCGTTGCACACATGTGGTGCATTCATACCCATAAAATAAAAAGTTTGGGGGCTGGAGAGATGGCTCAGCAGTCAAGAGCACCAACTGCTCTTGCAGAAGACCCAGGTTCGATTCCCAGCACTCACATGGTGGCTAAGAATTGTGTATAAGCCGGGCATGATGGCGCACACCTTTAATCCCAGCACTCGGGAGGCAGGGGTGGGTGGATCTCTGGGAGACCAAAGCCAGCCTCTGCTACATATCAAGTTCCAGCCCAGCTAGGGCTATAGGGAAGACCCTGTCTCAAAAAAAGAAAAAGACAAAAAGCAAAAAACAACAAAACAAACTCAAATATTCCCAGCATCTACCACTTTTTTTTTTTTTTTTTTGGTCTTTTTGAGACAGGGTCTCCCTGTAGCTCCATCTGTCATGGAACTCACTATGTAGATCAGGCTGCCCTTGAGACGTGTACCCTGAACCTTGTGAGAACAAGTCTGACTTTTTTAAAATTTTATTTATTTCCGTATGTGTATGAATGTACTGTCTGCATGCAAGTCTGTGCACCCGTGACGTGCAATGCCGCGAGGTCAGAAGAGGGGGTCGGACTCCCCTGGAACTGGAGTTCTCCTGGAATTGGAGTTTCAGATGGCTCTTGGCCGCCATGTGGGTGCTGGGGATCAAACCCGGGTCCTCTGCAAGAGCGGTTGGCGCTCTTAACCGCTAGGCCCACAAGTCTGATTTTTTAACCATTAAACCATTTCCTCAATTCCAGGTTGCCCTTGAACTTACAGAGATCTGACTGTCTGTGCCAGAGTTGGGATTCAAGGCGTGCACCACCACACCCGGCTCAGCATCTCCCATCTTTTATCTCCAATGGTCCCTCCTCCTTCATTTCCCTACAGTATCGGAGTGGCCTCTTCACTAGGCTTGTGTTACCCCAAACTCTTGCCTCTTTGCAACCATAACTGTCTGTGAATCTTTAAGTCAGCTCACATTCCTCCAGCTCCCAGCCCATGCATGCATGGCCCTCATCACACTTGGGAAACAACCCGAAGTCTTCTTCCCATCCACACAGCACTAAGTGACCGGCCTCTCCACCTTCCAATGCCCGGAATCCGGTCCTGTCCCCCTGCAAACCCGTCCAGCCACCTCCTTTTCCTGTGCACTCTGAGTAGGGAACCAGCTGCCCTGGGGACTCTGTACTGTGGTCCTCCGAGACTGATGGCTGTTTCGGTCAGGTCTGTGCAGTTCATGGTGGCAACAACAGCCTTCCCTGGCCTCCGAGACAGCAGCCCCGCCCCTGCCTTCTCTTGCCCTTGGTCCTTCTCCTTTCCCTTCAGACTTCAGCTGTAGTTCTGGGGAATAACCATCACAGCCAGAGCCTGGCCTGCCAGGAGAGCTCGGTCACTGAGGGGAACACTGGGGCTGCAGAGATGGCTCAGCGGTTACGAGCATTGGCTGCTCTTGCAGAGGACCTGGGTTCGATTCCCAGCACCCACGTGGTGGCTAAGAACTGTCTTCAAGCCAGATGTGGTGGTGCATGCCTTTAATCCTAGCACTCAGGAGGCAGAGGCAGGCGGATCTCTGTGAGTTCAAGGCCACCCTGGTCTACAGAGTGAGTTCCAGGCCAGCTAGGGCTACAGGGAGACCCTGTCTCAAAAAAAAAAAATCTAGGGAACACTGAGTGTGAGGCGGAGAGGGGTGCCTCAGGACCCCAGGGTGGACCTCAGGCCATCCATTCTGTCACTTGTTCATAATGTTTTCAGTCACATTTGGGAGTTTTGACTATGTATTAGCTGGGTGGGTAACCACTGAATCAGGCTGGGCAGGTGTGGGGGCAGGGGGCTGGAGAGATGGCTCAATGGCTACGGACATTGGCTGCCCTTGCAGAGGACCCTGGTTCAGTTCCCAGCACCCACACACAGCAAACCAAGGTCCACAACTCCAGTTCCAGGGAAACCCAATGTCTTTTGACTCTGAGAGCATTAGATGATTCAGGTGGACTTATACACATATAAATATATAAAATAAAAATAATAAAAGATTTAAAAACAAAAACAATTGAATCCAGGGAGTTAGCATAGCGTCTACCTCAGATACTCAGCACAACTTTGTGAGCGAGAGCTGGAACCCTTCCTCCCGCTGCTCTGAAAGGTGCTTTGCGAGTTCCTAACTCTGGTCACCCTACCTCCCAACAGTGCACCCAAACGAACCTGCACCTCCTGTCTGCTCCTCCTGTCTGCAGCTTCCGCCCCAGCCTCCGTGCCTACCATCCACCTTCCTCTCGGGAGCTCACCACTCATGTTCCTCGTGTGAGTCAGCCTTGTGTGCCTGGCTCGTCTCGCTCGACGCAGTGATGGCCTCTGAGTCCTGCCACCTCGCTGCAGATGACAGCATTTCCTGTTTGTTTTGGATTGAATGGTACTCTGTTGTACACGGCCTCCACAGTTCACCCTTCAACTGATGGGCACTTAGGTGTTCCTAGGACAGCTCTTGGGGACAGAGCCGCAGTGGGCAGGGGCTGGGGACAGCCCTAAAGCACACTCAGTTCACAGCAGGACTTTGGGGTCTGTTCACTAGGTTTTATCTAGCTGGAGAGGGACGTCTGTGCAAAACTGTCCCCAGGTCTGAGGGCCAGACCTGCCCCACCTACCAAGGTATTCTCAGCCTCTTGTTTACTTAAAAAAAAAAATATTTTTATTTTAAATAATGTGTATGTATGTGTGTCTGTTTGTAAGTATGTGCACATGAGTACTCCTGGAGGCCAGAGGGATTAGATCCCAGTTGTGAGCTGCACAACGTGGCTGCTGAGAGTTGAACTCAGGTCCTCTGGGAAAGCAAGTGCTCTTAACTGCTGAGCTGTCTCTTCAGCCTTTGTATATGTTTCCTGAGGTTTCTTTTGACCAGTGTTTGTTTGTTTGTTTGTTTGCTTGTTCGTTTTGAGGAAAGGTTTTCTTTTTTTTTAATTTTTTATTTTATTTTATTTTATTTATTTCTGTATGTGTATGAATGTACTGTCTGCATGCAGGTCTGTGCATCCGTGTCGTGCAATGCCGCGGAGGTCAGAAGAGGGTGTCGGATTCCCCTGGAACTGGAGTTCTCCTGGAGTTGGAGTTTCAGACGGTTTTCAGCCGCCATGTGGGTGCTGAGGATCGAACCCGGGTCCTCTGTAAGAGCGGTCGGCGCTCTTAACCGCTAGGCCATCTCTCCAGCCCGAGGAAAGGCTTTCACTGTGTTCCCAGCTGCCCTGGGAACCATGTAAACGAGGCTGGTCTTTAACTCACAGAAATCCACCCATCTCTGCCTCCCAAGTGCTGGGATTAAAGGTGTTACACTGGGGCTGGAGAGATGGCCTAGCTGTTAAGAGTGCCGACTGCTCTTGCAGAGGACCCGGGTTTTATTGGAGAGATGGCCTAGCGGTTAAGAGTGCCAACTGCTCTTGCAGAGGACCCGGGTTCAATCCGCAGCACCCACATGGTGGCTGAGAACCACCTTTTGTGACTCCAGTTCCAGGGGAATCTGAGACCCTCTTCTGACCTCCGTGGCATTGCATGACACGGGTGCACAAACCTACATGCAGACAGTACATTCATACACATACAAGAATAAATAAAAATTAAAAAAATATTTTATTTATTTATTTATTTATCTTTTCGAGACAGGGTCTCCCTGTAGCCCCAGCTGTCTTGGAACTCACTCTGTAGACCAGGCTGGCCTTGAACTCACAAAGATCCGCCTGCCTCTGCCTCCCAAGTGCTAGGATTAAAGGCGTGCGCCACCACGCCCGGCAAAAAAGTATTTTAAAGGTGATACACTACCATGCCCAGATGTATGAGTGGTTTTTATTTAAGTTGTAGTACTGGGGATGGAATCCAGAGTTTCAGGTGTGCTAGGCAAATGCTCTACCCGTGAGCCTCCAGCCCCTCCTTGATAGATGTGAGGCCGGCACCTCAGTCCTGAGCCACACCCTCAACTCCAGTGCTTTATTGGAACATAATTTGAGCAGCACAGAAAAGAAATTTTGCCTTCAAGCCTAACAAGAGCAGCACGTAGGGCCCACACGCTCCTCTGAGAGGCCCCAACGCTGCCTTGCTGCATTTTGGGTGGTTTTCTCTCGTTTTGCTATGGGACTTGCTGCGTAGCCCTAGCTGGCCTGACACTTGTTGCTGCCTCGGCCTCCTGAGCCCTGATTGCAGGCCCTTACCCCCATGGACAACTTCAAATCTGCCTTTAAACTTCAGGTAATTAAAATTGGGGACCAGGGAGTAGCTCAGCGGGTAAACTGCTTGCTGAGTTCAGATTCTCCATGCTATGTGAGAGCTGGGAATGGCGACATGCAGCTGTAATACCAGTGCTGGGAGACAGACAGACAGATGGATGGACAGACGGATGGACGGACACTGGGGCTCCCTACCCAGCCAGCCAATTGAACCAAAATGGCAAGGCCTTTTCTAGGTTCAATGACAGATCCTGTCTCAGAAAATAAGGTGAGAACACTGGAGAGAAGGCTTAGCCAACAAGGGCGCTCGCCACTGAGCCTGAGACCAGCACTTGATCTTCAGAACCCAGGTGGGAAATAGAGGACCCTGAAGGAGGCTCTCACAAGTTATCCTCTGACTCACAAACTCACGAACACCACACACACACACACACACACACGCATACCACACACACTAAGTGAAAAGTCAACCTCTGTCTTCTACACATACACACATTAGCACACGTATACACACGTGTACACTATACACACACTGAATTAAGTAAATACATAGTTAAGGTGAGATGAACTTCAGTTCCTCCTTCTGTTGTCCTGCCCACATTGCAGAGGCTAAGAGGCCTCTGCATTACGGATGTTTAGCACTGTAAAGGTCTCAGACTTGGCTGACAGCACCTGCTCACCTGAGCTCCAAGCCCTGCCAATCGTGTTTTCAACAGGCCTCGCCAGCCTGCCAAGGAAACCTCCTTCGGTGTCCCATACATAGTGGCTTAAGCAGCTGTGACTCAGCTGTGACTCAGGTGGGGCTCTGCAAGGCGGATCTTCTGATGGCCTCATTTTACTGGGATCTCTGTTCTGGGTGGAGCCAGGGACGGACGGGGCAGAGCATCCAAGATGGCTCTATTCACTCACCTGGTGTCTGGGTGGGGGGTTGATGGTCCCTGACTTTGCTGTCTTTATTTGGACACTTGGATTTCCGGAGGGGAAGCTCTAGAGGTCAGCCCACATGCACAGGTGCTGGGGCAAGCTTCTGCCTGCCCCTGCTTGGTGTCCTCTCATGAGCCAAGCCCAGCATCTTATGGAGAGACCCCCAAAGCCACGACCTATGGGGTGTGCATACAGACAACCGCAGTCCATGAGCAGAGACTGTGAACCCCTCTATACAGGCCCCTCCCCATTCGGAGAGACCACCCCATCTTGATCTGTCACTCATTAGCCTCTGTCAACCTGTGTCTTCCAGTGGAAATCCAGTGTGCAGGTCCTGAGTGGCTTACAGGACCTCCCTGCCCTGACGACAGGCTGGCTTCTCTATCAAGATTTGGGGAGGTCTACGTGATGGCCACTTTATTTTATTTTATTTTTTTTTATTTCTGTATGTGTATGAATGTAGTGTCTGCATGCAAGTTTGTGCACCCATGTCGTGCAATGCCGCGGAGGTCAGAAGAGGGTGTCAGATTCCCCTGGAACTGGAGTTCTCCTGGAATTGGAGTTTCAGACGGTTCTCAGCCGCCATGTGGGTGCTGGGGATCGAACCCGGGTCCTCTGCAAGAGCGGTCGGCGCTCTTAACCGCTAGGCCATCTCTCCAGCCC